>VYZT01063305.1:60653-73658 GCA_013400735.1 Pomatostomus ruficeps
AGCGGGGGCGGAGCGGGGGCTCCCGCGAGGCGCGGCCGCACCACGTCCGGTGCGCCGGATGCCGAGCTGACTTCTGTTCCCCTCGAAAAGCTTGGACAGTTCTCTTCTGGAAGGAACAAGCGTGCTGCCAAGTAGTTCTTAACGGTGTTTCTTCTCAAAACCACTCGCTGCTTCATATGCTGTGGATGTAGTTCGCTATCGGGGTTCAGCACTGTAGGTCTTCAGAGGCTGCTCTTAAAACAAGTTTGCCATGGATGCAGTAAAGGAGACTGCCCCAGCCTGTGCGCAGAAGTGAATGCCGTAAGGCACCGAATGTCCCCATCCAGCACTGTGTAAGCAGTCTGGAGAGATTGCCAGTTGCTATTTTTCAACAAAGCATGCTTATGTATTATTACTAACTTTGTGTTGCTATTAGATGGGTAATGGAAACGAACAAAAACTGCCCAACCCTTCCCCCAACATTTTAAACCTTCACTCCAAATGAAATGTTCTGACAACTTGGAAGTAGTGTGAGTGACAATGCCTCGCACCCCCTGAAGTCCTTCAATTTTACATCTTATTCCTATTCTTTAAACATTTGAGCCGAGATACTTCTGTCAGCATTTCCCCTGTTATCATTAATATTACAGAGTTGCCATTGTCACAAGGCAACTACTCTGTTGTGCAGTGCAACCCTTTGTGCACCTACTCTGTGCTGTCTGGTTATTGCTTTAAAAAATAAGTCCTTATTTGAAGAATGCATTCGACCTCGTGTCAAACAAAAGATACTGGGAAAAAATGTTTTGAAGGGTGGACAGATCCCAGTGTTGGGAGTCTTGGCAGAGATGCATTTTAAGACTTTTATTTAGCAACTCAAAGCCTGCTGCAGAAATTGCCATGTCTACCAAGCTATGTATTTTTACGTACTCTCACAGAAATCAGCAAGTGAGCCATCTGTAGCCACAGACACCTCGATGACTAGTTTTGTGGGGGTACTCTGCTTTCCTTCTTGTTTAATCATTTCATGTTCTAGTTATTTGGACTGAAGACGAATTGTTTTCTGTTTATATTTGATTTTCAGAAAACAAGAGGTGAAACCACTACTCTGAGGCTTACCGTTCTCATACAGGCCAGGGTATTAGAACAGCCATAGTCATGGCCAGATTTATTTCTGTATCATGTATATAAAGTTGTTCCTTCCAAGAAGTGGGAGTGCTGGTCTAAATACCGTAAGTACATCCATACTGGCCTATTAACAATCATGCATTTGGTGCTCAGTCTGCATCAGATTGTTGTGTCATATATAGTCTGGCTCTGAAATGGAACTGTAAGAATTACATAGTTCCCAACTTACAACAATTGCTGCACAAGCCTGTTTTGTTGAAAGTAGAAGCATTCTTTACTCATGTGCAACTGTGCTTGCACTCCTCTTTTAGATACCACTGAAGAGAAACACTGACACAATCAATTGCACTTTAAAGAAATGGCAAATTTTTGTGCATGTAAGATTTAATGTGCAAAATCCTTGTTTGAAGGTCACTTTAACATTTTCAAGACTTGTGTGGAACACAGATCCTACAAAAACTTAGTAGTTGTGATGGGGTAACTCCCTGCACTTCTCACATACAGGGACACTTCATGCGCCTTTTCAGTGTCTGATTTACCCCATATCTCTCCCTTTAAAACCTGGCAGCATTACTGCCTAGTACATAACATTACCATGAGAAAATACTTTAATTTTTAGATGCAAAGGTGTTTATGGCTGCATATAGAATGTGTGAAAAATGTAATTCATCAAATATTACTGTTTCTTACTGATCACGTAATAACAACGATGGAAAGTATTTGCTTCAGGCAGGCAGTCGTACTGAGCATTGCTGTAGTTACTAACTCCCAGCATCCACAAAAACTGCTTGTGAAGATTTTCATTGCAGTTTAGCTTACGAACTTACTTGATGTGTGAAAAATGATAGCTTATCATCATCTCAAAGGGATCGTTCTATCTGTCCAAGATAGCAGTGTATCAGGGCTTTACTGCTGTCCTCAACAGGAAATAAAGAATCTGGGTGATTAGTCCACCATTTCACAGAACACTTGTGATGCACCAGGTCTCCTAAGTGAATAGGCCAGGAGCTTAATGTAACGAAGTCTTATATAAAAAATCCTGCAGACTTGTAATGCAGTAATTATTATGTATTTGTGAAAGTCAAATACAACCCTGAACTGCTGTGATGGCTTCAGTTTTTCAATGAAACAGTGATCTGGCTGAAATCCAGTTTTGACTTTGACAGCTGTGAGGGGACATTCATTTAAAACTCAGCTGTGTGCATCTCATTTTCATTTATTTTTGCAAGCTTTGTAAGAACTAAACTCAAACCAGGAATAGTTAAAATTGCACTGCATCTTCAAGACTTTTTATTTAAAGTAGTTCCATGCCCTAGTTTTAATGGTAGTGCAATTTTATAGACATTAATTGCTTTTTGTTTCTTAGGGAACACACGAGCTTCTTCATCATGGGAGCAGTAGTAGCTGATGATGGTCCATCTGGTGTTAAAGCCCCTGATGGAGGCTGGGGCTGGGCTGTCCTTTTTGGCTGTTTTATCATCACAGGATTCTCCTATGCCTTTCCTAAGGCAGTTAGTGTCTTCTTTAAAGAACTTATCCGGGAATTTGGCATTGGATATAGCGACACTGCATGGATTTCCTCCATTCTGTTGGCCATGCTTTATGGAACAGGTGAGTAGTTATCTGGTTTTTAAACAGTATTGTGTCATACAATTAAGTCTGTGAATCTTACAGTCATTGACAGCATGTATCATGACTGCGTATCATGACTTGTGTGCAAGTAAGGCATTCTGAAGAATTACTATTGATCACATAAATCAAAAGGCTATTTAAGCCCATCCAGTTTGGATTTAAAATTATGTCTCTGTA
This sequence comes from Pomatostomus ruficeps, assembly GCA_013400735.1. Lineage (NCBI taxonomy): Eukaryota > Metazoa > Chordata > Aves > Passeriformes > Timaliidae > Pomatostomus > Pomatostomus ruficeps. The sequence goes on from VYZT01063305.1 coordinate 63,567, forward strand.
ACTGAGTAGTTGCTAAAGATAATGAAGAAAAATCACACGGCACTCTGAAGACAAAAAGGATTGAGGTATTTGACTACGGAGGAAAGGACATTTTTCCTGATTGGCTTGACTGTATGGATAAAGTGCAGAACGAGCCAGAATCATTGAAGTTGGAAAGACCTTAGACCTTTAAGATTATGGACTCCAAGCATGAACCTAACACTTTGAAGTCTACCAAAGAAATACAAAGTGTCATAAAATCAGTTGCAAAAGTTGGTTTATTTTAGCAACTGTAACTTGCCTTTTTTGCCTAGGTCCACTTTGTAGTGTATGTGTCAATCGCTTTGGCTGCCGCCCTGTCATGCTGGTGGGTGGCCTTTTTGCTTCAATGGGGATGGTGATAGCTTCCTTCTGCACAAGCATCGTTCAGATCTATCTCACTGCAGGTGTGATTACTGGTAAGTAGTGTGCATTGTTGCAAATGAGTTAACTTATGTCTTAGCTTTAGGTTGAAGTTTTGTATAAGTGAAAAATACCTGAAGCATCGGGATCACCCAATTGGACTTTTATAAAGATGGCAGATAAATGTGGAATTAAAACATAATTTATTTTTGTTTGGAATGTTTAATAGCGTGAAGTGTAATCATAAAGTACAAGAATACTATGGGGGTAGAATGCTTTGTGTTATCTTAGGATTCTTTTGTCCATTTGGAGTAAAACTATTTTCTCTTAAGTCATGAGTCAGAAAAACTGTAATTAGAATATCTTTAACAGTGATATTGTAGGCCAGTATTAATTTTTATGTACCCTCTGCTACAGGTTTGGGTTTGGCACTAAACTTTCAGCCTTCACTCATCATGTTAAACCGTTACTTTGACAAACGCCGCCCCTTAGCCAATGGGCTATCTGCTGCTGGGAGTCCAGTGTTTCTTTGTGCTCTCTCACCGTTGGGGCAGATACTACAACATGAGTATGGTTGGAGAGGAGGATTCCTTATCCTGGGTGGGATGCTGCTTAACTGCTGTGTCTGTGGAGCACTAATGAGACCTTTGGAGCCACCCAAAAAGTCTGAAGCTACCAAAGAGCCAGCTGAGAAGAAAGTGAAGAAAAAACTTCTGGATTTCAGTGTGTTTAAAGATGGTGGTTTTGTCATCTATGCGCTAGCAGCATCTATCATGGTGCTTGGCCTCTTTGTTCCCCCAGTTTTTGTTGTGAGTTATGCCAAGGATTTAGGCAATCAAGACACCAAAGCAGCTTTTCTTCTGACTATTCTGGGATTCATTGATATCTTTGCTCGGCCAATCTGTGGAATGGTAGCTGGTCTTAAATGGGTTAGACCACGCTGTGTCTACCTCTTCAGTTTTGCTATGATTTTTAATGGCTTTACAGATCTCATGGGTTCTATGTCTGTTGATTATGGTGGACTGGTGGTCTTTTGCATTTTCTTTGGCATTTCTTACGGAATGGTAGGTGCTCTTCAGTTTGAAGTTCTCATGGCTATCGTTGGTACGCAGAAGTTTTCCAGTGCTATTGGTTTAGTGCTCCTGGCAGAAGCTATGGCTGTTCTGATTGGTCCACCATCAGCAGGCAAGTATGCCATTTAGTTCAGAATTTAAAATCATGTGCATTGCATCCATTTACACAAAATGTAAGGGAGCAGAGAAAAAAACCTGAGTCACTTGAGAAATGCAGATTGTGCTAATGTTGCACATGCTTCAAAGGCTTTCTGCAGTTACACTCTGAAATAGTCCAAGAAGGGGTGGAATGAACCTTTTCCTTCTTGGATCTATTTCGGGACTGGTTAAATTGCCATCTGGAGATGCTGCTATTTCTCCTCTGAAAGCCTGCACCGAACCTCTTACTGGTAGAAAACTGACTGGGATTCAGAATACAAAACCTATCAACTTTCTTTGGGAAATACTAGGATGCATTCTCTGTATCCACAGTAGATTTGGAGGAGGAAAGAAAACGTGAAGGAAGAATAAAAATGTTCCAAGGAGGACTATAAAACTGGACTGATTTAAGGAAGGTAGAGTGCTTCACTTGCATGTCTCACAACCCAAGAATAAGGGGACATGACAAAATAGTAAAATTCATTAATTTGAAGTCAAAATGCAAATTAATTACTAATCAAAGAATATACATTTTACAGATCCTAAACTGAAATGCACCTTCTCTCCCAAAACCCACCAGGTCACCGACATAAAAAGTTTACTGTTTGTATCAGACATTAAAAACATCAACTATTTCTATTGTGACAGAACCCCCTTCATGAGAAAACCAGCACTATGCACTACTTCCTCTGATCTTCAGGTTCAGAGAGGCACTTCCTTCATATCCTCCCACCTGTTCTTTCACATCCACTGAGTCCTGTGAAAATTTACCTTCATCAGTGTCAGAATCAGTCAATTACTCCAGACTGACTATTGAATACAATTTGCATTTTAAGCAAACAGTGCACTGCCCACGTAGAAAGGTAAATGAGGTTGGGAGCAAGAGGATAACGATGATCAGCTAATGGTACAGATGATACAGATCCCTGCCATGGATCCACACACTTTTATCTGAAATACAAAGCACTTGTTTGATCTCTTGCATCGGAAGGCAAGGCTGGTTCTATTTCAGACGAACTGCATGCCTCTGTGTGTGCAAGGGAGCGTGTGTTTTGGGATGTCATGTCATGTCAGTGACTCTTAAACTGAACTGAAATAATTGAGAAATATTTTGTTATAAACTTGTTAAAGTCCTATTTCAAAAAACCTGCTTAGATAGTCATGGTGATTTTAGACAGGAAAGTCAAAATGCTTTAAAAAAGCAGAAAAATATTCACTGCAAGATGATCACTTTTGTTAATTACTTGTAATGTTGCCTTTTTCAGGGAAACTCCTGGATGCAACGGGGAGGTACATGTTTGTTTTCATTATCGCTGGAATTGAAGTTACCACCTCAGCCCTTGTATTGGCCTTGGGAAATTTCTTCTGCATTAAGAGAAAATCAGAAGAACCACATACAAAAGAAGAAGCAGCAGAAAGAGAGGAATTAAACAAGTCTGAAGACAAAACTCCTGAAGATGCCAAGGTGGACTCTATTGAAGTGGAGCAGTTTCTGAAAGATGAGCCTGAAAAAAATGGCGAAGTTGTAACTAATCCAGAAACATGCGTGTGAGCATGACAAGGAACTTAAAAGTGTTTAGAAAAGAAAGATTTTCAACCCTATTTATTTTAGAAACAGAAATAGTTTAGGGCTGGGCCATCTGCTTTAGCAACTGGGGGCTAATCAGCTCATCAAGTCTCTTTGGAAGCTGATTAGCTAGACAACATCTTACTGGAAAATTAGCTGTATCAGTAAAAGGTGGAATATTGTGGTTATATATTTTCTGTAAACTAAAAAGCTTTTATGAACACAGCTAGGCTCTTGCTATGCATCACCAGAAACTGCTCACTTGAAAATATAGGAAAAGCATATTTTAAGAAAATTGGAATTATACGTATGTTTTCAGACAATATTGATGAAAACGCTGTGTTGTGTGGCTAAATGTAATTTCCCTGTGTTCTCTGTGAAGGAAGAGAGTTTGAGATGGATAAAAATCTCAGGAACTTAAAGGTCTCCATTAGGTTTTTGTATTTCTTACCTTTTTAGATTTTTTAGATTAATTGGCTCAGCCCTAATTTAATTTTGATAATATCTGTAACTTTGATTTATGTAAATACATTTCTGTCTAAACCTGTAACCTTTGCAATTATCATCTGGAAATCCTGTTTTTGGAAAGGCACATTACAGATTGTGTCCTCAGCAGATCATACACCTGGTATTCCGAGGTAGTACTTATAGAAAAAAAAAAAATGACCAGAATGGATCCTGACAGACCTTAAGTAAACAAAATTATCCCACAATTCCATACACTGTTTTCAGTAAAATTTCCCTAGAGCATTGAAAAATATTACAAGTAACATGGAGAAGATGATTATTAGGTTGAGTAGAATATTCTGAAAAAGTGTCCGTTTTGCATATAAAAGAAATGGTGCAAGTTTCCAGATGACCTATAGTGTGGGTAGACTTAGGGAAGAGACTGAACTACTTTGAAAGATGTTAGACATCCATAAAATGTAATGTTAGCATTACAGGAAGGTTTTAACATGTTCTGTTTTTTGATTTTTTTTTTTCCTTCCTCATTTATCGCACTTCCCTGCCCTTTTGCTTAATATATGGAAGTTCAAAGTGCCATTCTTGCTGGTTGAGGAAACATGATAGAACTGTTCATCATATTTATGACAGCATGGTACTGAATAGAAATAGAAGGCAAAAGGAAGGCATTCTGGTTTGGTTTTTTTTCACCCAAAACTACTCAAGAAATGTAATTTTTTTAATACAAAATCATGCTACTGCAGCCCACCTTTCAGATCTACTTACAAAAAGCTGTCTGGGCTTTGTAACTTCAGTCACAATCTTCAAAACAGACTAACTGTAACAGATTCAGTTTTCTTAGTAGTAGCAAAGGAATATTGGCTTTCAGGTGCCAAAATTGTTCTGCTTAATAACTGAAAACTAGAAGACCCTAATCCCTTAAAACCCTGTATCCTCTTTAAATTAACATCATTGTATCATACCTTACCATTTTTAACAAAGTGCCAAAACCATGAACCGTTCTCTAATGAACTATCTCAGATACCAGCTTCCATTTTGGAAGTTTCTTTAAAATGGTTTTGCATTGTTACAACAACCTTGCTAGGAAATTGGAAAGTTAGAATCATAACTTTTAAAAGAAATGGATGCTGCACAGAATAAACTGTTTGTTTTTATATCCTACGTAGTGCGTTATTTTAAAATCTGTTATTAATTTAGTGGCAGCACGTGTAGTGAATGACATTTCCCAGCTGTAAAAGCTTACTCACTGAACTTAACTCCAGTTTGCTAAAGACTAAATTGGTACTTGAAGCACAACACTGCTAGCTCCAGAAGTCAAGAGAAAAATGGAATCCACAGAGTAATTTATTATATCCTTGCAGGCTGCTTCAGATGATACATGAAGGCCTGATACAGCTTTCAGATTGGAGTTCCCTATTGTTTCAAGAAGCAAAAACTAGAAACCTTTCCAAAGGTGAATTCAGATTCTCAGATACTTATCTTCGTCTTACTGTGTGTTTTGACCACTGGATTTCTTTGCTAGATAATGCTACGCTGTTATCACAGAACTAAAGGGTTATTCCTCTGACCTTAGGTTTTGGCACAATTTTAAGTTTCTGTACATTCTGCAAATTGTCTAGGCTGCTTTGTATGTGACAGAATGTCATTTGTACTTACCATACTAACTTTCCCCAGACTATGTTTCATTTTCCATACGTAATACTTTTACAGTTAAGCTGGAAACAAGAATTTTATGTGATTTGAGACAGAAGAGGAAGTTAGGAAGACAAGGAGACATGTTTCAACAAGAAACCATAAATAATCTCGTAAGTAAAACCAGTGTTCACAGAAAGGACTCATTTGCCTATACAAGTTATTTTCTTTGACTCAAAGATCAATTACTCTGACTGGGACTGCCAATGCTCTTGTGCTGCTTTCAGCACAGACCTACCAATGGATTGCAGTATTTATGACAACAGGAGATGCTTACTGAATGAGAGTGGTCAAATCACAGGACTCCTTTATTGACTGTGAGAAAGAAAAGGGTTAGATTTTAATTCACTAAGCAGTTTAAAAAGCCATATGAGCAGTATAAAACATTTTATGATTTTCATTAATTACCATAAGCATCAATACAAAGGTAAGAAACTCCTAATGCAGCTCTCTTAGCAACATCAAAACTGGCAGGCTTGAGAGTACTTCAGAGTTCTAGAGCCAGTTAAGCTCCTTGCTCCCATTCTGTCCCATTCAAGGGTAACACCCAAGTGTGTGCTAGCCCTCCAGTCCTCCTTCTGTTCGTCTGCCTTTATCTTCTTGGAAAGAGATTTGTTATACTGATGGGAAGGAAACCTCCATGCCAGATCCCTAGGCTGGACACCACATGCAACCATACTAGACTGTGCTGAAGCATGTACCCAACTGCTCCTATCGACATGGCCACAAACGCCTTCACATTGACCTTCTGACTCCTCTCCTTCCTCCCCAATGTGTTAAAAAACCAAAACCAACCAAAACCAAACCCCACAAGCAGATAGTCCTTAGGTTCCCAGCACTGTCCAGCCAGGCTTCTAATTAATTTAACTCTGCTTATTGTAAATATTTAAATAGGTTGATAAATATAATAGATATATATTTTGTATATTTAAAAGCAAGGAATTGATTTAAAATCCCTTCAAGGTATTTAGGTACGGTATTTCTTTAATCTCAATACCACTGACATGCCCTTAAGAGCAGTCTGTGAGATGTGCTCTTCCATATATTTTGAGGATGCATATGGTCAAAGCCGTAAAGCATTGCTAAAGAGACATTAATTGCCCAGGGTCACATGTAGAGCAGGTTTCGTGCAACATCTACCCAGATGAACCTTTGTTCAACCTTCACCTGATTAAAATTTTGTGATTTGAAAAAAGGGAAGAGGAAAAGAAAGGGAATGCAGGTAATTATGCAACTGAAATGTGAAGCATCCAAAGATTAGAGTTTCCTCCTGCATCATACGGTATTGAAACAAATGTAATTTCTTCAGACACACAGTTCATGAATGTATCTAAGAAGTCTGGAAAGTAAACAATCAAAAAGCCAAAATACAGTTTTCAGAGATTATTTCTCTGAAAGTAGTGAATGGTCTTTTACCCTGCAGGCTAGCAAAAACTTGAAAGCATTTTGGATCTTCATACATTCTGCAAATTGTGTACTACAGGATTTATGGTTAAAATATTGTATGATTGATCATGTAATGGATCTTATGCCCTTATTTTCCTGATGCAAGGAGAGGAAATGTGTATAAATACCAGTAATATACAGAGACTATATAAAGAAGTATACATGTGTTAGCACATACGTATTTACATATGTATGTATATATATATATACAGATATATATCAAACATGCAAAATACCCATAGAAGTAGATTAGAGACAGTTTGCCCATTTATTAGACAATGAGCAGAGTTTAAATTATTTTTTTCCGCCTATACAAAGATAAGTTTGCTTTTCTAAAAATTCTAAATTAAGCATTTTGTAGCTATTTGTAGCCTAGAAGACCTCAGCAGAACTAGAAGTCTTAAAGTGATGCAGCTATCTGTTTAAAGCTAAGGAAGTTCCCTAAAGTTAAGGCTTGAGAGGTATGACGGTATAGTGTAAAGCACTGGAGAGATTTTGTGCTAATATTAAATTCCATCCACACAAATGTGTATTTGGCAATGTAGAATCATTCTCTAAAAAGAAATTAGAACATTCCCCTAATCAAGCAACCAAACTTCAAAATGAAAAAGCAAAATTCACATATGTACCTCAGGTAAATCCTAAACAAAATGTTTAGTTTGGTAGACAATCATAAACGGAAGAACTTCAGATTGCAAACTCTTACATNCTCTTTGCCACCCTTGTCTTTAGGATTATGGGAATACACTTCAATTTTGTGCGAGATGACATTTTGTTTCTTGTTAATGCACTTTAATGTAATGTGTACGTTTATACTTAGATTTTTTTAATGCTTTTCTAGTAAACTGTTGAAAATGTAGTGAATAAATATCCGGTTGTCAAAAACTGTGGGTTTGAGAAAATAAGCTCAGAAAAATTAACACCCAGATGTGGAAATCTGGCTTCATTTGCACATGCTTAAACAGCTATAGAGAGGACATGGCTGTTTATAGAGAAGAGGTGACACTTAGCTGACAGGCAGCCAGAATTTAATGTGGGCAATGGGACTGCTTTTGCCATGACTCATAGTTTGGCCAATTCCAAAATGGGTATGCGCTCCTGCTGCAAATGATCCTGAAGACTATTTTAAAGCATCATCTAATTTAAAACAACAGCTATTAATTTTGTGCCGTGCTGTGTAAAAAATATTAATGTTCTCCTCTGAATAGTGCTCCAGGTTTTGTTTGCAGGAAGTTTTATGAACTGTCATGACTCACAAAGCCCAAAGTATTTTGAATACCGACATGCCAGCAAGCTGTCTTTACTGTCAAGTGATGCTCTTTAGAACTTGTAAGCTCCTAAGAAAACACAGTGTAGGAATCCACTTACGTTGCGGTTTTTGGATCCTATGGTACCTCAGCTAAGAGAGGCTCCTCAAGGTATAATCTCAAGGCTACACCCAAGTGAATCAAAATTACAAGCTCTTCAGCGTAGCAAGACCTATCTTCTGCGATCTAGAAGCGTGACACCTACTTGTGCTTAATTCTAAGCATCTCTGGCAAGAGATTAAGAAATCTCTCTACGCTCAGCTTCAAAAGTTTCTCTGTATATCTACACTGAAAAGGTCATAGGTCTAGTTTACATAAACCCCCATGTTTGAATAGATACATTACATTTTTTATGCTAATTTAGTTAAATTGGTGATACTCAAGGTGGAATCAAATGTTTTGCCACCCCAATGGCGAGATCAAGCCATATGCTGCTACAGAAATTAATGTTACTGGGTGGACTGAAATGACAGAATTTATTAACAGGTAGTCAGCCCACTCTTGCAACAGAAAACCAGTTTATCTTTCTCTGGTTCTCTTTGAGTCTGAAAGAAGGAAGCAGTGCCATTCACTGTAGGGGAAAATGGGCTTCATCTGAGTCGCGCAGCTGTTGTTCCCTACTGAGTAAACGACCTTGAGAATGGTAGAGGCACTGCGTATGAGAAGCAACAGCTTTGGAATGCATTGTTTTAGCAGCTTTCACAATGCTTCTGCAATAGAGCTCATCTTTGTGCCAGTAGGAAAAAGGTGTATCTACTAAAAAGCATTAAAATGCTTACGCTCTGAAAAGCATTTTGCTAGTGACACGGTCTGCGAGATCGGCAGTCTTGTATTTGTCTGAGAAAGTGTGGCAAATTAGAGACAGAGTAAAGAGCTACTTACCTCTAGTTATACACTGTTACTTCCTTGACTGATCTCCATATTCGCTTCATCATGTCAGCAACATTTCAGCCAGAAGCCTTCCTCCCTACTCCCAGATGAATACTTCAGAGCATTACGAAAGGATAACCCTTCTGACTTTTCATCTCCTACTCTTTAAAGAGTTTAAAACCTTTCACAGTAAAACTCTGAACCCAATGAAGAAGTGTATCCAGATTTTAGTATTTAAAATTCTTAAACAGCAAAAGTCTTTTGCATCTTGTTGAAAAATATGCTTTAAGATCCATTGTTGACATCTCAGACAAACTTAAAATACATTTTTTTGGTAGTGAGAGCAGAGAAGCACTTGCTGTTTGGGGTCTTCTAAGAAAAAAAAATCTGTGCATGACCTCAAATTACCCTGGTTTATCCTTTCCTTAAGGGTTAAGGGAAATACCGGAAGCTCTGGCTTTGTGCCGGTAATGCTTTCAGGTCTGAGCCAAGCTGAGGACTGTAATTAAGCAAAATTCTTTTTCTTGTTATGCTCAGGACTAAGTATCTTCTTCCTAGTGCATTATATACCAAATGAATTCTTGTTCTGTTCCACATCCCACCCCAAGTGTCTTGGACTGGTCACAGCGAAGCCACTGTAGACCAGGGCTTAATACTTTAGGATGATCTGCACCATTTCTCCCTTTCCCCACATTCTTCTCTGTCCATTAACCATATATAAATATATATATATGTGTGTGTGTGTGTGTGTGCGTATGTGTGTGTATATGTCTGTGTGTATATATATATGTACACACACCTAGATTAAGCATTTGAATCAAGGTTTCTCCAAAAAATTTTGCATTTTGAATCAAGGTTTCTCCAAAATCTGATTAACAAGGAACACTTTAGGCATATTTTTGTAGATTCTGCATGTACAATTGTCCTCTCATTTTGTGTTACCCGTCTGCCTGCAGCATGCAATGGTTTTGATAGAAGAACCAAATCATACTAGTCCTAATAATATTAAGTAAGAAAAAAACCCCAACAATGTCTAAGAGATAGGGTTAAATACTGTGCAAATATCTGCTGATAAAGTCAGAACGATTTTGCTGTGAAACACATTCTTACTGAAGATCAGGCGTCTGAGCACTCTCCTAGTACAAAAGTACTG
>VYZT01063307.1:0-35817 GCA_013400735.1 Pomatostomus ruficeps
TTTCCTGCTGCCCACACTGGGATGATCCCAGCCTCAGCGGGTTCTGGGTGCCAGGGAACACGGCTGGGACCTGTCCAGCTGCTCCTCAACCAACTTCCCCAGGCCCTTCTCCCCAGGGCTGCTCTCCATCCCCTCTCCCCCAGCCTGGATTGTGCTGGGGTTCATTCCCTGAGCCAGGCTCAGCCCCAGGCCTGGATTTTCAGAACTTCCCGAAGTTCTCTGCTCCCACCTCCCCAGCCCATCCGGATCCCTGTGGATGCCCCATCCCTTCCCGGTGGCTGTGACCTCACCCAGGGGACATTTTGGCTCTCTGGCCACCAGCTCCCCCTGATCCCCTGATGTTTCTGAGCAGCAGATCCCCACCTTGGCTGCAGCTCCTGCCCCAGGAGCAAGGACGGGGCACAAAAACCTCCTGACAAAAAGCAGGGAGCTCCCAGCTGCAAACATCAGCTGGGAGCTGCTGTCAAAGCTCGGAGCAGCCAGCCTGCCACTCGCCCTTTCCCCGCTCCAGCGCAGCCAGGACCTCTCGCTGCATTAATGTTTTCTCTCCAGAATCGTTATCATGAACAACCTTTATAAATAATACATTCCCTCTACTCCCCTTTGTTCTGTGGGGACAAATCCTGCTCATAAAACATCGTGGATGACAGCAGAGAATCAGGATTCGAAAAGATTTAGAAATATTCCGGCGCCAGATAGAGTTTTTTCCATCTAATAATGTATTTTTTTTGTATTTCATTTAAATACTTATTTTGTTATAAAACACCCATGCTGTACACATTAAAAAATTACTGGCCTCAAGCTCATCTCTTTTATGTTCTTTCTGTCAACAACCAGACACATTTTGCCTCTTCTTCCACAAAGCCATTTCAAGAAATGTCATTATTCTCCAGTCATAGCCCACAACTTCATTACTGTTGTCAGCCCGCTCCTGGAATATTTATCTCTGGAATTTTCTTTCACTCCAGCGGTACAGAGGGACTTGGAGGGGTGAAGATGAAATTCAGACCTTCCTGTCACCTTTTGTCACATTGTGAGGAGTTCATTTCCAAATATTCCAAATGCACAAAGACACAAACAGTCCTTGAAAGGTTTAAAATCACCCAAATCCGCATTTCCTGAAGTTTACGAATCATTATTTCTGCCCCAGTTACTTGACAGGACACCGTGCCTGTTTACAAATTGTTTGAAACACGCTGATCTATAGCCAAGATTTTTTCCCTCAAAACAAAAACCCCATAAATTCCAGCAGCAGGGACTGAGCTGCATTTATTGGGAATGAACACCCAGGCACGGGGCTGTGGTCCTTGCAAGGGGGACAGGATGTCACTGTCCCCATCACAAAGAAGACAGTAGCAGAAACTGAGAGAAGCAGCATTTCCATGTGCAAATCCCAGTAGGGAAAATATTTTAAAAATGGAGATTCCTGGTCAGGAGAACCAAGCGGGGTCTGCTGTAAATCACTGGGGAATATTTAAGTTACACAACACCAAACCTGCACTTTCAGCCATTCACGGGTCTTGTCTGGTGTCTATAATCTCATCTGGGTTCCCACTTGGATTTTGAGAGAATTAAGGAAAATAAAATTACAACTAAAAGCAAGAATCTTTAAAAATGGAACTGGTGGCCAGAGAAGCTGTGGCTGCCCCTGGATCCCTGGGAGTGTTCCAGGCTGGACGGGGCTTGGAGCAGCCTGGGACAGTGGAAGTGTCCCTGCCCATGGCAGGGGTGGAATGGGATCAGCTGTAGGGTCCCTTCCACCCCAAACACTCTGGGATTCTCTGTTCCCACAAACTGCAATCAATACAGATATTCCCATTCTGGCTTCACCACACTCAGGTTAACAACTGCAAACCAGGCTGCAACAAAGTGACTTAACAGCATATCTAGTAATTGGTAACAAATAAAAATAATTCCTAAATAGTTATGTGCACATTTCTGGAGCCATCTGCCATATGCAAAGCGCTGGGTGTGTTTGGAGCGTTTTCCCAGAGCAATCTCATCTGTCTTGTTGTCTGCAGCCTTAAAGAGTCGGATGACTAAAACCCAAATCTATAAATAAAGATTTTGTGCAGTTTTTAAATTTATACTCCAGAGCTTTTCGTGTAACACAGCTTCTTTCTGCAGCTTCCTACATTCTGCTCTCATATTCCACGCAAATTCTATGGCACAGCTCCTCTGGAATCTGAATTCTTTGGGGCAGGAATAAGAGGAAAATTTTGGAATCACAGAATGGGTTGGGCTGGAAGGGACCTGAAAACTCATCCACGGATACCTTCCCCTATCCCAGTGTCCAGAAAGGAGACAGAGGAGTCCTGAAACGTTATTCGAATAAAGGGAGAGATAAAAAAAATAAAAGGGAATACCCTGGGAATTTTCTCTCTCGGGGTTTGGAGGGCGCAGCCTCCTTTTATCCCAAATCCCGACTGCACGGTGCTTCTTCCACCAGGAAGGTGCAGCCTTCCCGAACCTCCTGCCCTATTTTCCCCCATAAATCTGTGATTTTACCCCAAAGCTCAGAGGTTCAGCCCCGGGTGTGTTTCAGGAGCCGGGCTCTGTAATGACCCCACTGCCCACAGTCCCTGGAGACTCTCAGAGCCATTCCCAGGCCGGTCACACCCCCAGCTCCACCCATGGAAGCCCCGATACAACAGGAGATCCTCACACGCTCAACAATCCCTTCCTAATATTCTCTTTTTTTTAAAAAAAGCACATTCATTCCTTCCCAGCCGCTGTGCTGGTGGCCGCCCCGTTCCCTTTGTTCCTGGGGCTCCCCGCACTTTTCCCCTCGGGGTTGTAAAAACTCTGTCATTCTCCTTGCCTGCACCTTCACCTTTTCCTCATCCTTTCATACACCTGATGGGCCTTTCTAGGTTGGATAAACATTTCCCTGTTGTTTTTGTTCACTCGGTCGCGTTCTACAATATGGTAGAGCCAAAAAAGCCTCTATTTTAATGAAGTTACAAAGCTCTGCTCCCTCTGGGCGGGGGTTCCCGAGACCCTTCCTCAGGGAGTACCCTGAGGAGTTTTCTCTCTCTTTTTATCCCTTCTGGGCGTCCATGTCCTTAAATACCTCTGGGAGACGTGCAAACCACCCCGACATTCTGCCAAAGGACCCTCGGGAGATTTTGGGATCCTCATCCCGGTAACCGAGAGCTTTTTTCGGCTTCCCTTTGCTGCCCACCCTGCGTGTCCCGCCATGATTCCCTCCCCGAGGCTGCACTCACCGCTGGGATTCGCAGAGATCCTTCTGGACTTTTCCTTTCCTGCCCTCTCTGGGTGTCCAGATCCTGGTGATTCTTCACGGACCCCCATGTCCGCCTCTCCTCTGTGTCCTGGGCAGTCTCGGGATCCCAATCAGTCGCCCAGAGCCGAAGGGAGGTGGTCACCGAGCGGGGTGAGGCCTCCAGCTCCTCCTGCCGCACGGGGCCCACACGGGGGAAAGATCCCGGAGGAGCCCAATCCAGTGCGGAAAACCCCGCTGTGAAACGCCAGCGTCCATAAAGGAGACAGAGCAGTCCTGCAGATTTACTGGAATAAAGGCACAGAGCCCACTGGGGAACACCCTGAGGAGTTTTTTCTCTCGGGGTTCGGATGGTTCCTGTTATCCCAATTCCCGGCCGCACGGTGCCTCTGCCCTCCCCATTGGCCGCGGTACCGGAAAGGTGCGGCCTTCCCGAACCGCCCGCCCCAAATCCCCCATAAATCCGTGATTTTACCCCAAAGCTCAGATGTTCAGCCCTGTGCAGACCCGGGGGTGTTTTAGGGGCCGTGCTCTGTAAGGAACCCGCTGCCCACAGTCAGTGGAGACACTCGGGGCCATTCCCAGCCCGTTCACACCCATCCCTCACCCATGGAATTGTTTGTTGGGAGATCAGCACTCATCGTCCCTGTCCCAGGCTGCTCCAAACCCCTCCAACCCGGCTTGGGCACTGCCAGGGATCCAGGGGCAGCCACGGCTCCTCTGGGAATTCCATTTCAGCCCCTCACACCCTCCCAGCCAGGAATTCCTTCCCAAAATCCCGTCTCTCCGTCCCCTGTGTCAGTGGGAGGCCATTCCGTGTGTCCTGTCCCTCCAGGGTTAGTGTTAGGGCCAGGGACTCTCCCAAAATCCCTTTCCTGCTCTCCTGGAGCCTTTCCCAGGCTGGCTCGCTGTCATTCCTCGCTGTTGTTCTGTTTGGAGCTGCTGGATAAAGGCAGAGGCTCTGCAGGGAACTCTGACTCGGTGCAAAGTTCCCGACAAGAGGAGCACCCGCCTGTCCTGGGATTCTGACAGCCGGAGCCCGCCCTGAGACGCTTCCCCCAGGATCCAAGGAGCTGCATCCTTCTCCGCCACAACTGTGTATGGAGCGAGCTGACAACTCCATCCGCAGCAGTGGAGAGGATTCCCGGAAAGATCGTGAGTTAGGATTAAATAAATCACGTGGGAAATGTGGTTTTTTCCCCAAGACACGAGTGTGCCTCTATCCAAAATGGATTGTGGGGTCTGTCCTGGCGAGCTCCAGAGGTGGGATTGGTGCTCCAGGGAGTTGGGAGCCTTTGCGCTGGATTTGATCCCACAGGAAAGGAAAAAAATCCCAAATCCTGACAGGCCCGCCGGCCCTTTGAGCTACCGAGCTGGGGAGCCTTTGGGCTGGATTTGATCCCACAAGAAAGGATAAAAACCCCAAATGGGCTGAGCACCCCGGACAGTCCTGCCGGCCCTTTGAGCTGCTAAGCTGGGGAGCCTTTGGGCTGGATTTGGTCCCACAAACCCCAAATGGGCTGAGCAGCCCGGACAGTCCCGCCCGCTCGGGTTTTCCCCATGCCGGGAGCTCAGGGAGGCAGCTCCCTCCCTCCTGGATGCAGCCGGGTTTGTTCCCAGAGCACAGGAACAGCTTTTCCCCGAGCACAGAGGGAATTAAAACCCAGAGCGGCTCCTCTGGCCGCCGATCCCTTCCCGGAGCTCCTGCGGGATTCCCGAGTGTCCCTCCAGCCTCTGCTCCCACCAGCAGCTCCTGATAATCCCAAGTATCCCTAAAATCTCCCTCTCTGATACAGAAATCAAGTTTGTTTTTTTTTTAACAATACTAAATAAAACCTTTTATTCAAATATTTGCATCAGAGATGATTGCGGAAAAACGAATCAATATTATTGATGGATGGGATATTGATATTATTCACTGCAGAGAATGGATTGTGCGGAATCCACGCGTGGGATCGCCGCAGGAAAACACAGAAAAGCCTCAGCAAACCTGGGGTGGCGGCAGATTCCTCTGTTTATTGATTTATCCCTCCTTTCCTAGCAGGGATTTCGGGAACACCTCCGGAGTCCTGCTCTGAAATGAAGTTTTCCTCTCGTTTTTCTCTCAGCCTACTTCCATAACAGCTCCGGGAGTTTGCCTGGCAGATCAAAGCACAAAGGCAGATTCAAACACGGCATTTTATTTCGCTTTTTTTTTTTTTCAACAGCTCCACTAAAATTGCCGAAGAAACAGCACCCGATAACAAATAACCAACTGCTAAAGAAATAACAAAAATACATCTTTTTTCCCACTCAAATTCCGAAATTAATCCATAATTAAAGAAATATATCAGAATAAATACTCAATATTTTTATTTTTAATTGATATTTACAGCATTTTTGCGTTCTGTCCCTTTGGCTGCAAGGGAAGCTCATTTACAGCTCCATTTTTTTAGAAAGGTGGGCAAACTTTATCTCATATTTTAGTGATAAAGCACTAATATATCAATATAATATTTTTATTACATTCCTATAACTTCCTCTGTGTACAACCTGCTGGTACAGAGTATTTGAAGTATAATATTTGATTTTGAAAAGGCAACTCCCAGGAAAACAAACAAAACCAACCTCGCGCTGTTTAGAAAGGTCACGGGTGAGAGCACTAAAATTGCCAGGGGTGATTCTGGGCCTTGGAAGGAGGGAAATTATTCATGAATAATAAAGATTTCTCTTTTTTTTTTTGCATGAAACATCGGAGGAAAGACACCACAACAATCTCTGGGAGCTGGAATTCCACAGCAATGTCATTTTTCACCACTCTGCAGTGGCTTTTCTGAGTTTAAAAATCATTTATAATTCTGTGTATTGCAACGGAACACGAAGTTTTCTGTCTCACCGATGTGAGGCTGAGCCAGTTGTTCAGTCAAAAAACCCAAAAAACCAAAAAAAACCTCAAACAAAAAAATAAACAAAAAATCAACAACAAAAAATCAACAACAAAAAACCCAAAAAAACCCCCAAAAAACCCCCAAAAAAATTTAAAAAAACCAAACAAAAAATTAAAAAAAAACCAGAAAAAACCCCAACCAGTTACATCTTGTAGATATTTTCTAATAACAGCAAATTTTGATAATTTCTGACACCACCAGCACGCCCCAGTGTCCACCCCTGCTTTACAAGACCCTTGAAAGGCACAGCAACAAAAATTCCACGTATAATTCCACCAGTGAATTCTCCAACGTGAAAGTTTAAATTTTATATATCAAAGAAACTAAAAAAAAAAAAGGAATTATCATCGATTACTGTGCCAAAAATCGATCTCTGGTGTTTTGAAAACTTTTTCAGGAACTTTTCAAGGATTTCAGTCCTTCATGTGCCCTTCCCCTGCCAGAGAAACATTAAAAGTTTTTCCTATTTTACTTTATAAAAGTTTTTCCTATTAAAAGGGGCGTGAACAGAAGGCAGCAACGAATTTTAGTGTGGACAAAATTCCTACGTTTCCTGTGAGAAAATATAACTAAAATCAGTTATTGGTTAAAATTAGTTAAAAATTAGTTTAAAAAAACCCTAATCCAGCATCAGGAAAATATTCAGCACAGTTGGTTAAAAAAACATTATTTAATAAATAAAAAAAATCTTAATTTCCAATTGCAACTCAAATATCACGAATAATTCCGCAGCAGGTTTCTGAAACGGCCGGCAGGAATAAATCTCAGAATCACAGCTGAGGGGTTTTAATCAGTAAATTGTATTTGGGATGGGAATTTATAACTTCGATTTAGCACCAAGGAATAGGAAATTCAGTAATTTGGATTTATCCACAATAAGAAAATACCCCAGATGTTGATGGGAAACTCAGGAGCAACTTCCTGAATGCAGCTTTAAATAACTGTTTAATTCATTATCATTATTACCATTATTAATATTATTATCAATGTTTTCATTTTATCCAAAACCATCCAAAAATCCTTGCAGGAAAACCCTTTATCTGTTCAATTCTGGCTGCTCAATCAATAATTCCTGGGAAAATTGATATTCCCTGGGCTCTGAGAACCCCGAATTTGTTGCCGCTTCTGTGATTACTCAGCTGAGACACGAATATCCTGAGATCCTCTCTGATATTTTGAACTTTACCACCCTAAAAATGCAGTTTTAGGGTGTAATTCTCATTAAAAGGATACAGGGAGCTCTCAAAATGTCACTGACACCTCGTGCTGGTTTTATTTGGGCTCCCTGGGGAAGCCACCAGGCTGAAATAACAATAAAAAATAAAATATATGTATTTAGCTCTATTAAATAAACCAGGCTTTTCTTTTTTTTTTCCTTTTTATTAGGCCGTTAAATGGAGAGGAACTTGTGGTAGGGGTGGACTTTAATGTCCAATTTACCAGCTCAGGTGGAACAAATAAAGAACAAACTCTCCCGCAGCTGCTGAGCCAATTTTGGGCACATTTGGGCAAGAAAATGAGCTGGGCCAGGGTGCCCAAAATGAAAAGTGCACGGAGAGTTAGGAGGGGAAAGAGGTGGGGAACGAACTCCGTCCATGCCCGGCTCACTCCAGAGCTGATTTCCTTGTGAAACTCCGACTGGAAATGCCAAAATACTTCTTAATTTGAAATAAAACCAGGAAATTGGCTTTGGGTTTGTGTTTCCGAGGTTTAAAATGTTTATTTCACCAGAACTGTTTGCTCTGATTTCACGAGTGAAGCTCCGAGCAGCGTTAATGACCCAAACTCTGCTTTTTCATGTTTCAATACACCCACCCAGGTTTGTATCTTTTTAAGGAGTTGATGGGATTTTAAGGTCTTTGAGCCTCGTTTTTAGCTCAGGGACAAAACTTCAGCTGAGGTCGGTGAAAGGAAATCACTCCAGTGGCAGGAAAATCCCACTTCTCCGCTGCTTTTCCTGGGATTATTGGGAGAAACAGAAGCCAGGCTATGAAAAATGATCCCTCTCACTGCCAGTGACTCAGTGATGGTTTAGAATTATTCCAAAACACCTTTTCAGGGGGGATTTTCCGCTTCCCCAGCTCCCTTTGGAGGGAAGGCCCAGCAGTGGAGCTGAGCTTGCTGAGCCACCCCACTGGCCACGCTTTGGGGAAACCCCTGTACCTTGGGGTGATTTTATTCTCTGTATTTTCCTATCATCTGCTCATGCCCAGGAACGGCTCCTGGAACCTTCAGCCGGCACGGAGAAACCTGGCACGGTTTGTTTTTATCTCTTGGAGATAAAACACAAGGTTTTTGGGGTTTTTTTTTCCCCCGGTAGTCTGTCCAGCTGTGAGGTAGGACAGAGGGTTTTTTTTTCCCTTCCCGCTGGGATTGCAGTTTCTTTGGGGGTTTTTTTTCTTCCTCTTTTTGGCTTATTTTTTTTCCCATCTGGAAAATCAGAGACAGTGATGGGACCCTTCCCATGAGCTGCTGGGCTGAACCTTCAGGAGGAGCTGAACCAGAGAAAGGAGAGACTAAAATCCCCCATCTTTCCCCACACCAGAGAAGGTTTATTATCTAATATTATCCATTTCTTTGGTTTTTTTCCCTTGTGCCTGCGTGCTTGTTAAATAAACAGGTTTTTTTTCACTCTCCTCCAGGAAGATTTGAATTTCAAACCTCGGCTGAGGGAAGGGGCTGAAATTCTGCCTATTCTCCTAAAATTTGTCTCAAACCGGGACACCCTGGGAACTGCTGAGCCTGATTTAGAGCCCAAACTCTGTGAGTGGTACCTGAGAGGATTCTGCTTTAATACTGGGGGGAATGAGGCTTTTTAATGCAGAAAAAGGGCTTTTTAATGCAGAAAAAGGCTCTTTAATGCAAAAAACCATCTCAAAGGGGGCTGTGGGTCAGCCCTCACTCCCCACCAGCACTCAGAGCTACCTGGGTTTGTTCACACCGCTCCAACCCTCACCTGCTGCCCTTTAAATGCTCATTAACCTCGTTAATTATTTCCTTTAGTGAGCAATGCTTCCTCACCACAGCAGCACCCAAACTGGAGCTGCTCCTTCCCAGCTCCCCGCGTTGTCTCCCAGGGTTTGTGTCTCAAGGGAGAGGTTTGAGTTTGCAGGGTTGGATCTCACAGAGGTTCCCACAGATTCCCCAAATCCCCGTTTTTATTTCACGCCTGGCTCTGGGGTAATTGCTCCCTTTCAGGCTCCGTTTCAGCTTTTACTGCCTCATCTCGTTGGGAGGCACATCAATCCGGCACCTTCCCATCCTGGCGCTCCTCACGAGCTTTAATCTCCTCTAAAAGGTCTCATTCCCACGTGTTTAAATCTCTTAATAGCTTTTCCCTTCTCCTCGGGTTTTCACTTCTGTGCGACCCACCCCAGTTAGGCTGAAGTTTGTTTAATTTTCATTTCTCAGCCGAGAGCAGGAGCCATAATCTAAAAAGCCTGGATTATGACTCTATTAGTAAAAAGGTAAAATTGCTTTTTCTAAAAAATGGACTTTTTTTTTTTCCTCCCCGAGCATGAAACTCTCTCAAAAACGTATCTGTAGGAATAAAATAAACTTTTTAGAATGCAGGAACTTACCCTTGGTGGTGTCTGAGGATCACCTGGAGCACGGTTGGAGATCACAGCTGAATTTCTGGTATTATGGAGCAGTGGGAATGACTGACACTGTGCTGCTAAACACCTAAACTGGTTTTTGCCGTTCCCCTTCCAATATTCCAGCAAAAATCTCAATTTTTGAGATTTGCTCCCTGAAAAAAGGATTTTTCCATGGAGCAAACCTGCAGGATTTCAGCTGCATCAGCTACCCTCCTTAGGACAGCATTTTAAGGCTGAATTAACACCAACTGCACAAGAGCAACAGTTGTTGAAATGATGCTCCTCTGGAAAGCTGCTGCTGCTGCCACAAATCCACTTTTTGAATCCTTTACTCATTGCTCAGGCCACAGTTTCAGACTCATCAGTGTTTATTCAGACCTTCAACCATCTCTGGGATACACAGAAAAAACTGGGCCAGTTTTAGGGACCTAATAAATAAATAGGGACCTAATTCAGTATTAAGGACCTAATAAAAAAAATACATACATAAAAAACCCCCCAAAAAATTAAATTTAAAAAATGGGTTGTATCCCCTGTGTGAAAATCTTAAACAATCTTTGATGTTTGGGGCTTTTTTCCCTCATTGTTACCTAAAATGTTTAATAACAGATTAAAATCTGTGCCTGGGCTGGTTATGAAACATCACCCGGGCAGTGCAGGGATCCCACTCTGTTCTTCAAGGTGATCCTTAATTTCTCTGTCCAAAGGTTTACCCAGAAAAAGGTTCTCTGACAAGGTGTTGGTATCCTATTTTGTGAGAATGTCCATGCAGTTTTTCTGTTGGCACAGAGGGGTTTTTTCCAAGAATCCCAGAATGGTTTGGGTTGGATTTTAAAGTTCATCCAGTCACGTCCTCTGGAATGCAGGGACAACTTCCACTGTCCCAGGGTGATCCAGCCTGGCCTGGGACACTCCAGGGATCCAGGGGCAGCCACAGCTTCTCTGGGAATTCCGTTCCAGCCTCTCCCCACCCTCCCAGCCAGGAATTCCTGCCCAATATCCCACCCATCGCTGCCCTCTGGCACTGGGAAGCCATTCCCTGGGTCCTGGCTCTGCCTGCCTGTGTCAAAATTCACTTTCCCGCTTTTTATCACCCCTTTAAGTCCTAAAAGACCCCAGTGAGGTCTCTCTCTGCCTGTTTGACCTCTGTACACGATTTGTGTAATTAAAACCTCACCAAACAATCAAGTGCAGCTCACCAAGCACCTCGATGAGCGGGCTGAGGTCAGAGAACACCTGAACTCCCACATTCTTCTTCCCAAGCCCAGAGATACCAAGTTCTGGAGCAAACCTCTCTTTTCCGTCAATATTTTCCAGATTTTGATGGAAGGGAGGGAAGTTCTGAGTGGATGTAACCCAGGGTTTCTCTTCTCCTCTCGCTGCTCAAACAGCAGCAGGGGCAATTCCAGAGCCTCAGGAAGGAGCTGTCAGATAAATCTGTTTATCCCCCCGAGTGTGTGGGACCAGAGGAGTGTCACCAGTGTCCCCGGGCAGGGCTGGCTGCCAGCCCCTGAACCTGCGGTTCCAGAGAGTCTGCGTGTCCGTCTGGGAAACCCAACCTGCTGCCTGCGGCATGAAACCATGGCCGGATTAAAACCTGCAGCCTTATCCCTCTGGAATGTCCCTCTGGATGAAAGGAATAGCCAGCCCTGCTGGAGCAGCACGTGAACGGGACGCTTTGCTGAAACGGTCACAAGTGAAATAACTCCGGGGACCTTGAAATCACCACAATTCCCTGCAAATCCCCATGGAGATGGGCAGGGGCACGGATTCGTTCCATGGGCTCCACCTCAATCCCATTCCAGAGGTTCCCTCTGCAGTGGGAGACCAGTACAGTTAAAAAATTGAAAGAGAATTTGTCCCATGGATACATGGTCATGAAGAACATGGATGTGATTCCACACATTCCATATCAATTAATTAGGAATATTGCCCCCACAAAAAACAGAACTGCAGTGGGAGACCAGTTCAGGTAAAAAATTGAAAGAGGGTTTGTCCCATGGACACGGGGTCATGATAAACATGGATGTGATTCCACACATTCCATATCAATTAATTAGGAATATTGCCCCCACAAAAAACAGAACTGCAGTGGGAGACCAGTTCAGTTAAAAAGTTGAAAGAGAATTTGTCCCGTGAACACGTGGTCATGATAAACATGGATATGATTCCACATATTCCATATCAATTAATTAGGAATATTGCCCCCACAAAGAACAGATTAGTTCCGTGTGCTCCACCTCCAATCCCATTCCAGAGGTTCCCTCTGCATGGGAGACCAGTCCAGTTAATGAATTGAAGGATGGTTTATCCCATGTGGTCATGATAAACATGGATATGATTCCACATATTCCATATCAATTAATTAGGAATATTGCCCCCACAAAGAACAGATTCGTTCCATGGGCTCCACCTCCAATCTCATTCCAGAGTCGCTTCTGCCATGGGAGACCGGTTCAGTTAAAGAATTGAAAGAGGATTTGTCCCATCTGGTCATGAAGAACATGGATGCGATTCCACACATTCCATATCAATTAATTAGGAATATTGCACCCACAAAAAACAGAACTGCAGTGGGACACCAGTTAAAAAGTTGAAAGAGGATTTGTCCCATGTGATCATGATAAACACGGATGCAATTCCACATATTCCATATCAATTAATTAGGAATATTGCCCCCACAAAGAACAGAACTGCAGCGGCTGCCTGAGCAGAAAAGGAACAACCTCAAACATTTTTTTTTTAAATTGCCAAGTGCTGATTTTTCTGAAGCCCATTGACGATTGCAGTGATGAATTGTCAATGAAAATATTTTATTCTTTTTTCCCAGCTACCAGCTGCCTTTAAAGATCTTTAAATCACCGGTGATGAACAGCTGCAATAATCCAAATTGGGTCACTGCAGCTTTAATCCCCACGGTCACACCTCACCCTCAACAACTGGAAATCAAATCCGGGACACGAAGCAGCCAAACACACCTTGGATTTCTGCAGCAGGAGCAGCTCCAACCCTCCCGAGGTAATTATCACCCCTAATAACTCCAGATATGATTGAGGCTTTTAACAAAGGGAATGCTGCCTTGGAAGCCACGATCAGAACGTGAAAAACTGTCAAAAAATGAGGAATAAATGTGCTTTATTAGCGCTGGGTACGGGAGGGATGTGCAGACTCTGCCCAGAGAGGGTTGGGAAAGGTGAAATTCCTTGACTCTGACGGGGAGGAAGTTGCACAAGAGGCCCCAGCAGAGGCTGGAGGGAAGGACGTGGAGCCGTGACCTCGAAATCAGCAGGTTTGACAGAGCAGGGTTTGCATCGGGGTTATTTGTGGGTAGGAATGGATTTCCAAAACATCGAGCAGCAACATTTCTAAATATTATTGTTTAAACCATGGTTCTTCCCACATCCTGTGTTGGTGGATGCTGCAACCAACAATCAAAGTATTAACCTGAATTTTTGATACTGAAATCAGTCAAATCGGGCCCAGTTTATCAGGGAAGATAATCTCATTTTTTCCGCACTTTGAATTCTCCCATTTCCTGTGGAATAACTCAGGAAACCATTTTTATTTCAGCAGCATTGGGAAAGAGAGTGCTGGTGAGGAGTTTGAAGAAGTCAGGGCTGTTAATAAATTCCTGGAATTACAGAGCTTTTCTCTGTGAGTTTTTCCCAAAGGATTCTGTGTAGCTCAGGCCCAGACATGGAGCAAACTAAAATCACCCGTTGAGAATTAAACCAATACCACAAAAATTGCTCCCAAAGATGTCCCCTCCAGACAGGAGCACAGAACACCTGCAAGGAGGTGATCAAAAATTAGGAACGTGCACAGATCCAAGGAACAATCCCGAAAAGCAAATCCACCCGATCCTGAGGGAGGCTGTGCAGATCGCTTTGTATTTTGAATTTCTACAGCAAATACCAAAGCAGCGATTATGATCTGCTGACTTCACCACCTACTCCCTGAAACTGTTCAAAATCCTCGAGGTGGAAGTTTGAACAGGAACCATTCATTTGCCTGGGATACTTTCCCTGGAATTTTTAGACACAATTTTTTTAGAAGGATATTAGCAAATAGTAAAGATTTGGAAAATGAACCTTGCAAAAAAAAATTCCTGCTGCAACCTCTGCCGGTTTGAAGAGGCTGTGCCAAGCCCAGGGGAGCAGCAGCTGCAGGGCTGGAGCTGCACGAGCTGCCCTGGCCCTGGAATTGCTCAGGGAGAACACAGATGGATCCCTGCAGGATGCAGGAATGTTGGGCTGTGCAATTATTTATCCTGCTGCAGCATTTCCCATTTCCTTGTGGTGCTCCTGACCAGTGCTGCTCACTGGGATGAAACATAAACCACGGCTTCTACCCGTCCTTCCTCCCTGACATTGTTTCAATAATTATTCCTAAATACTACACCAGGTACTACAAAAAACCCTTTATATTTCTCCCTGTTCTGTAGTGAAAGCCATAAAGAATTTTTTTTAATTATAAAGGAAGTCTGGGACAAACTGGGAAGGGAATAGGTATTTCCACCTGTTTTCTAGAATCTGTCATGCACCAATGAGCTCCAGAAATTGTCCCAAATTCACCTTTTCCATAAGAAAAAAGGAAAACACAGGAGCACAGAATCCTGGAACGGTTTGGGTTGGGAGGGACCTTAAATCCCGTCCCATCCCACCCCTGCCATGGCAGGGACACCTCCCACTGTCCCAGGCTGCTCCAAACCCCGTCCAGCCAGGGATGGAGCAAATCCCAGAAATCTCAGCTGGATCAAGAGCAGAAGTGACCACGCACGAGAAAAAGGGGTTGTAAGAATGTGAGGGCAGAAGCAAACTCGAGAGGATGGGGCAGGAGGCACAGAAATAGAAGCAAAGTTGTGCAAAAAGTGAAAACAAAGGACCTCAACGAAGCCCTGAGCAAGGGGAGAATTCCTCTGGGAATGCTCATCACACTGTTCAGGAAAGGAAATCCTGGCAGAGCTGATGGAATCCAGATTCCAGGCAATTTATATCGTTCATACTCCAGGTATAAATCAAATACAACAGCACAGCTCACAATTCTGTTGCTCACCAACGGAATGGGATAAAACTCCCTGAAACAAAATTAATTTTTATATTAAAATCCACAAAGCCCCGCGGTTGTTGTGCCTCGAAGAAGTGCTCAGTGTGAATTCTCTGCAATTCTCCCCTCCTCACTCTCCCAGCACCCTCAGCTCCGCTACAAATTGTGTCATTATAAAAAACGTGTGATTATAAAAAATTACCTCAGAAGTTTTCTGTCGAGGGGTTGGTGTTTTGTTTCTTTTTTTAATTTTTTTTTCCCAGCAGGAAAACACCAGCAATCACCAAGCTTCTCCACACGGAATTCGGCTGAAATCAAGACACATCTCAACTTTGACACACACACAAAAAAAAGCAGGGAAACAGATTAGCTGGCAGCTTTTTGAGCAGCTGGCAGGGAATAACTCTAAATTCACTTCTCCCACCGGCTCCCGAGGAAATTTGCTTTCCTGATTACTGGAAAGAGACTCCAAGGGGAGGGTGGTGCAATCAGAACGTTCTGTGGTGCAGCAGCTCCAGAAATCCTTGCGCTGAGATTCACGCCACGTGAACACAACTTTAGTTCCTATTTATCCCTTTGAAACCAAGTGGAGCTGTTTCAAAAGAAATAAACTGAGATCCCTGGATTTATTTGGCCTCACCTTCGTGGTTTTTAGTGAAATATTTCCCCCCCAAAGGTGGGGAATTTACAACCCCTTGTCTGTGGCAGCCACGCAGGTGGGGTTTGCAGTTTCGGGCTGCGAGACGCGACAGAAAATGGTTTCATTTTAACCTCACAGCTCGTAATTTTATTTTTTTTCGTTTGTTTTGTTTAATTTTAATTTCACAAGGAAACAAACATCGCAGGGAGATGCTGCCACCCCTAATCCCGCTGCTGGTGCCGAGGGCATGGAGGGAAGGCCGGGTCAGGGCATTAAGTGCCCGGTGCCAGTAATAGCTGCTGGTGCTGGGAGATGTCACTCTGCATTTGTCTGGAGGAGCCGGCAGAGGAGTTCAAGACGCCCTGGTGGAGCTGATGGGCAGTTTTAATCAGTTTATTATTTTAATCAGTTTATTATCAGTAAATTGGTTTACAGGAGCAAATTTTCTGTTCAATTGGCTCGCAGAGTTGGTGCAATATGCAAAAAAAATGTCATTTTACCTCAGAATTCCTCTGTTCACGAAGATCTCGCCGCATGCAGGGCCTGCTTTTTGTGTATTCCTGAATCCAGATCCAGGTTCTGGGCTTTAGCTCAGGTTTGAGGTGATAAGAAAGCACCACAACTGCAGTTAAACTGCCTAACCCACACTATCCCATCCCTTCTCCATTTTTCCAAAAAGGAACTGCTTTTCCTCTTTTTCCCAGGAATATTCAAATAACTCAGACTTTTAAATGTCTCGGGCTCCTTTAAATCACCGCGTTATCAGCAGGCTTCAAAATGTGTCTTAATAAAGCGAATTTTTGTCTGTTTGGGTTTGCTGGGGATTTTTTTAATCATCCTCGTTGTGCAACGGGGCGGAATGTCTGAATTCCCAGCATTTCTCGGGGAGTGTTTTCTCCCTGGGAATGTCCATAAGAGGTGAAAGAACGGGGAAGAGCTGCAGGATCTCTGACGGCCTCGGGAGTGGACGTGGTGACTGTAACCAGATGGCTGCAGGCTGCTGAAATATTCCCATTTCCAGCATGGATAATATTCCAGAGATTCCAGCTTTTCTCAGCAGCACCAGGGGCTGCTCTGCGCTCCCGTTTTTCCCCAGTGTCCCATAAAAAGCTGCACGGTGACTTCCAGATTTTCCAAGTTAAACTTTCCATGGGTACTGTCACCCCTTGCCCCACATCCCCAGCAGTTCCAGCTTTCCCCACATCCCGTCACAAACCTGCTCATGGACCCGGTTTTAGTGGCAGGAAAGGGTTTAATTAATCACCCTCTTAATGAGCAAAGGCAGCACAGCCATGGGGGAGCTCAGGAGTGATCTGCACGGCTCCGAACCACAGAATCCTGAACAGCTCAGGCCACGGCCAGGGGTGCTGGGAGAGTTCTAGCAGCTGGATTTAATCGATTAACTCACATTTGGAATTGATAATTAGCACTGTGAGAAATGAGTGGTTTGTGATGTCCAACGTGCAAGCCCCGATGTCCCAGCGCCCCATCCTGCTCCGTGCACCCAAATTCCTGCTTCCCACACCCTCCAGCAGCCCTGGCCCCTTCCGGCCAGCCCCACTCCCATCCACCTGAGCACTTTTGGATCCACCCCTCAGCTCTGATTCTCAACTCTCAGATCGCTCTCTCCTCATTTCCCATATTTTCCAAATTTTTTCCATGTTTCCAGCACCTACCCTGGGAGTTTGGTCTCTTTGGGAGTAAGATAATATAAATAAATAGAAAATTTTGCAAGGTGTCATCACTTTGTCCCATCCTGGCTGATTGAATTATTCATTTTATGGACAAATTCTGCATGAGAGCCTTGATTATCCAACCCCAATTCCATGGAACGATCCATGGCAGCTCCCAGGCTCCTCTGGAAGGTGTAAATCCCGTTCCAACCTCCAGCTGAAAGCGTCTGGATGATTTCTCCGACTGCCCAACAGAAAATACCGGGCAGAAAAGGTGATTAGCGTTCCAATTAATAGAGCCCGAAGCTATTAGTAATAAATCCATTAGAACTTTTAATTAAAGCCCCGACACTCGTCAGGCAAAACCCACCCCACACAATAAAATAAATTTATAATATCAGGAATAATTAGCAATGCATCCTGTAGGATTAAAAACCGTTAAAATAATTACATTTTGAAGCATTTTTAAATAGGTAATAGATTGCTTCAAAGGCACTAATAAAATTACATCCAGAACTTGTAGGCTACTGTCCAGGCAGGATATACTCTGAGTGCAGTCTAAAATAATGAACTTACAAGTAATTAACGAGTCGCAGGCACTGGATAATTACTTTTAATGATCTCACCTGCCTTCTTGAAGATAACAAAGATTTGGGGCAAAATTTGGTGACTTTAGGTGTTGTCCACTTAAACATCCAAGAAGAAACAGGTTCGAAGGATTCAGAGATTACAGGGAAATGGTCTGGAGCCCAAAATTCCTGCTGAGGAAAATAAAAAATAAATTCAAAAGTCAGTTTGTCCAGGGGTGATAAGAACTGGCTTGACCAGCAGTTGCCAAAATTCACTTTTTGTGATATAAAGGCTCAATGGACTCGGTCAATATCCGTCCAAAACCACAGGGGAAAGGAGTCTGCAGGATAAATTCCTGAGCTGATTGGAAATTTAGGGGATTTTCCTCATTCTCTGCCTCCAGAATTTTTGCAGAAAATATGCAAAAGCCTGAAGAAGGGGAAGGGAACGATACAGGGTCCATGACCTGACTCAGCTCCACATTTCCAAAGCTGCTCTGCTCCCCTCTGGCTCCTTCCCAACCCTGAGCTGAGCAGGATTTCTGGAAATTCCTGGGATCTGAGCTGCTCCACCCAGCCCCAAGCTGCCAAACTGTGTGGGTCATAAACAACCCCAGTGAGAGAAAAAGGAAAGGAAAGGAAAGGAAAGGAAAGGAAAGGAAAGGAAAGGAAAGGAAAGGAAAGGAAAGGAAAGGAAAGGAAAGGAAAGGAAAGGTGCAGCCTGAACCCCCCCAAGCAGGAAACAACTTCCTGGGGAAATTATCAGGTGGGAGCAGTGGAAGTAGCTTATAAAAATTAAATCTTTAATTTAATCAAAATTAAATTCCGATTAAAATATGAGGAAGAGACCGACATTAAGTGGACAAACCTTTAGTACAAGCTGAGGTGAAATTTTACCACTTACAGAACAACTTACAGCACAAAACCTCCAGAACTCCGAGCCCAGAAGCAATGCATTACTTTGCCCCAAAATAAAGAACTATTTCAAAATTCAATTTGGGGTTGAAAGAGAACTACTAATTTCTAAATTTCCATTAAAAATTCCAGAAGAACCCAACAGCACTGCCAAAGTGTGGTCAAGCATTATAAAACAGCCATGTTCCCTTTGTAATTTAGATTATCTGTCATTTTTTTGTTATCACAGAATCACGGAATGCTTTGGGACACCTCCCACTGTCCCAGGCTGCTCCAAGCCCCGTCCAGCCTGGCCTTGGACATTCCCAGGGATCCAGGGGCAGCCCCAGCTCCTCTGGGGACCCCCCCTCCCAGGCAGGAATTCCTTCCCAATAACTGAACCATCTTCCAGTCACCCACTGGGCCAAGAATTCTCATTTTCCCCCCCAGCCCCTGGTGATTCCTGGATTTCCATCCAACACCGAGGCTGCTCATCCTTGTGCAGTCCACGAGTGCACACAGAGCCTGAAAATAACCCGGCAGTGCTAACGAGCAGCGTGCAAAACAGCAATTAAAGGCACACGTAATGAACTGTTACGTCTAGACTGCTCCACACAGGCTGGGTTTGGAGCTCTGCGGTGATGTGTTCTGGAATAAAAAGTAACCAACGTGAAAATGAACTCGAAGAAATAAAAAAATCCCTCTGGAAGTGTTGCAGTTTTAAGGGAGAAGGATAAAAAATCGTTTTAAAGAGGAATGAGAGAGAAAGCGAACTGATAGAACAGGATGGAAAAAAAAATCTTTCAGCTTAGAAAATCAGCAAAAGAAATTTACCTGAAATGCTTCTTCATAAAAAAAGTAAAATAAATAAAACCTTTCATCGAGGTAGCGGTGAAGAGCAGCTCTGAGAGAGAGAACTGAGCATGGCAGGAAGATAAAAGCTGGAGTGAGGCAAACTCGCCAGTGCTGAGACTCCAACTGAGGATTGTCACTACCACAAAGATTTAAATTAATGACAGGAGATTCACGGAAGAATAATAAAAAATTTAAGTGAGCGGGGACAAATGAAAAATCATTAAAACGTTAAAAAAACTCCGATATAGACACCACAGCTTAACAGAGCTCTGAAAAACTGAGGGAAATGAGTCCTGCCTATGCATTTTTCAATGGTATAAATAAATATTAGGGCTGCAATTGTGTTTAACTGGATTTTTCAATGGTATAAATAAATATTAGGGCTGCAGTGGTGTTTAACTCCCTGGAGTTCTGTCGTTGGCTTTATGGGGCAATGACCTGACTTAGAATTAGAAAAGGAGAAATTTAAGGTACAATCTGAAAACAGATTCAAGTTTGACTCGTTAAATCTGTTGGCAGTGGGGTGTTTCAACCTGAAAAGGCCACACCAAAGAAATTGTGGAAGTCCAGCACGTGGTGCTTCCACCAAAATAATTTTGATAATCATCCCACCCCATAAGAGGCTCTGTGCTCGTGTCCACCCCTTCTCTGTCCCCTCTGGCTCCGAGTCACCCCCAGATTCTGTTTCCACCTCCCCCTGCTTGGTTTGGATGGGATTGAGCTGGAATGAGACAGCAACACGTGGGACGAGCTGGTGGAAACCTGTGGGTTCTGCTCAGAGTTCTGTAAGATCCCGGCCTTTTATTGGGATGTGTCCTCATGGCACAACGAGGAATCACAGACTCATTGGAAAAGAGCTCCAAGATCATTGAGTCCAGAGTGTGACAATCCCCACCTTGTCACCAGCCCAGAGCACTGAGTGCCACGTCCAGCCATTCCTTGAAAATTCATGGTGCAATGGAATATTGACCAAACTCCTGTCCCTAATTACCCCTGTTGAACAGAAGGTAATTGGGAATCTGAGATACCTGTCATGGTGTTTGGTGTGAATGTGCTGGCACCCCTCCTGCAGCAGCATTCCCTGAGTCCCAAGCAAAGCTGGAATCTTCCCCTGGCTCCCAGGGGTGTGGGCAGAGGGAAACTGAGGCAAACTGGACACGAGTGGGAGCTCTGGGGGAGCCCCGAGCACCTCAGGGGGCTCAGACCCAAAGCTGGGACATTCATCCTGCCACACACACCCCGAGTGGCACCTCGGGGAGCTCAGCCCTGCAGAGCTGGGGTTCCTTGCACAGGATCCTTCCCAAGGGGGCTCAGACCCAAAGCTGGGACATTTATCCTGCCACACACACCCCGAGTGGCACCTCGAGAAGCTCAGCCCCGCAGAGCTGGGGTTCCTTGCACAGGATCCTTCCCAAGGGGGCTCAGACCCAAAGCTGGGACATTCATCCTGCCACACACACCCCGAGTGGCACCTCGAGGAGCTCAGCCCCACAGAGCTGGGGTTCCTTGCACAGGATCCTTCCCAAGGGGGCTCAGACCCAAAGCTGGGATATTTATCCTGCCACACACACGCCGAGTGGCACCTCAGGGAGCCCAGCCCTGCCGAGCTGAGGTTCCTTGCACAGGATCCTTCCCCGGGCCCTGCAATTCCCGTTCCCAGTCACTCCCGGTGCTGGATCCAGCCCGGCCATTTGAGGGACGGGAGGAAAACAGGCAGCGATGGAGCTCAGGGTGGGATTTCTGCACTTAGAGCAGAATTACATGGACTTACCTCACCTCTGCACCT
This sequence comes from Pomatostomus ruficeps, assembly GCA_013400735.1. NCBI lineage: Eukaryota > Metazoa > Chordata > Aves > Passeriformes > Timaliidae > Pomatostomus > Pomatostomus ruficeps. The sequence continues at coordinate 21,234 of VYZT01063307.1, forward strand.
GCAGCGGGCTCGTATTGACCGGGGCGCTGCCAGAGCCCCCCGGCCATCTGGGACGTGCGCTGGAAGAAGCAGCCAAGCCCTAAGAAGCAGCTAAAGCTCCTGCAGCAGCTGTGCTCTGTCTCCTGAGAGAATTACGGGCTGCTCCTCGCACGCCGGGCAGTGCCTCCTGAGGCTCTGGTTCCACGCAGGTCGCTGAGGAAAAACAGGGATCCATCCCATAAACAGGCGGCTCCTGGAGCGGGGAACTTCAGGGTGATCCTCACCCCTTTCCAGAATCTCCTTCGTTGGGTACTGCAGGAATAATTAATTCTGGCAATGGAGATAATTAGAGATAGAAAGTGTCTGTAAAGTGAATTAAAACCCACAAGCAAACATCACTAAAGGCCGCTGAAAGTTTATTTTTAATGCTTTTTGGGGAGCATCTACGCTCGAAGCACCCAGCGAAACCTTCTCTTTTGAAGAACGTAATTTTTAAAATTAAATACGTTAATAAATAATTAAATAAAATTAAAAGTGTAAGCGCATTTCAGATGTTATCTTAGGAGTTCTCAAGCTACTCCTGACACAAATGGTGCAAATTCTGCTGTCTCTGAAGTCATAAATTCACTCTGACACTGGAAATGTACTGAGGATTTGGTTAAATTCCACCTCTACCTACATAAAGTTGTAGAAAATACCAATTACGTCCGACTTCCGTTAATTATTTGTACCTATCCAAGGTGTCTGAAGTGAAAATAAATAAACTGTGAAACTTTGAACGCCTGTGAAACTTAATGAACAAACCCAAATATTGTGCATAAATCCTTTTTCTTTTTTGCTAATACAAAGAAAAGATTTTTCTGTGGGATTGATTCTCCAAGTTTTTGAGAAGTGCTCCCACAGACAGATCCCAGCGTGGAAGAATCAATGATGCCAAAGTTTGTTGTTTTGTTTAATCACAATAAAAATGAGAAAAATAATAATAATTCTCATTTATATCATTTTTCTGTACGTGAGAATGCCCGGCGCTTACGAATTACCTCGGGTGGCAATTTTTAGTTCACGTGGCGCTTTTCTAAAATTGAAGCGTGAACGAATAGGAACAAACAACCTGCAATAAACAAGTGGCCGTTCCTTTCTTCCAAAGATTTTATACATCAGTGCCTCGAAATAATACCGATGCTATTTCCAGCCACTCAAAAATAACTCCTAGAGCAGGATTTTCTTGTTACTATTGAGGGTGGGAGCAAGAATAGCTTTCCAAAAGGATATTTGGCATAGGAACAGTGTGCTGTATATTTATTTTTTTTTAATAAAAGATCTCGTGACATGCAGGCATCTGCAACTCAAGGACACGGACGTTCAGCTGGAACCCTCACACTACAAAATTCACCTTAAATCCCCCAGAATTCTTGATTGGTAAAGAGTTATTATGGTGATGCGGGATTAGAAATATTAAAGGGGTTGATTTATGGTAGCAAATAAAAAAATAAAAACACCCTCTCAGGCTGTTAATGCACTGCTAAGGGTGGTGTTTACTACACGAGGCGTCCATCAGGGTAAATAAATTTCTTCCAGCAGATCTTTATTGGGATCTGCCAATTTCTAAGTCTATTCCTACTTGAGGCTCAACCCTGACCCGCTGCAAAACGAAAGAACTCGGAGGATTTCTTTAGAATTAAAAATAAAACAAACTGCTCTGGTATTAATTCCTTTTGTTGATGATTAATTAAGAAATGCTTTCTGCCACTCTTCATTCCTACCCCAGCACTGGAATCTTCCCAAGAATGGCAGCAAGTCCCTGCTGACCCTCCTGATCCCCCCATAAAGCTAAAAATGCCGGGCAGGGTTATCGGGATGCCTGCAGGGATGCTGGGCACACACAGCACCCGCAGCGAGGACAGCCCGGCTTAAAAAAGAGCCCCGAGGAAATCGGAAACTGCAGCAAACCCCGAAAGGCTGCGATGAGCTCACCCTGCATTCTGAGAGCCGCTGCAGGAGCAGGAAAGAGAATATTGGGACTATTTTGGCCCCAGCTATGCAGGGGGGGCTGCTTTGCTGTCTACAGGGGAATGCGGCTGTGGGGTGGCTCTGGGAGGGACACGGTGACACGGGGAGCAGCGACAGCACTCAGAGGGCTCGGGGAGCTGAGAGGAGAACCCCCAAAACCTGACCTGAAACCACTGCAGTGGTCAGCGATTTCACAGGAGAACCTCTGAACAATCTGACCTGAAACCACTGCCATGGTCAGAGATTTCACAGGAGAACCCCAAAACCTGAGCTGGAAACCACTGCCATGGTCAGAGATTTCATAGAACCCCCAAAACCTGACCTGAAACCACTGCCATGGTCAGAGATTTCACTGGAGAACCCCCAAACCTGACCTGAAAATTATTGCAGGGTTTCAGAGATTTCACAGGAGAACCCCCAAACCTGACCTGAAACCACTGCCATGGTCAGAGATTTCACAGGAGAACCTCTGAACAATCTGACCTGAAACCACTGCCATGGTCAGAGATTTCACAGGAGAACCCCAAAACCTGAGCTGGAAACCACTGCCATGGTCAGAGATTTCATAGAACCCCCAAAACCTGACCTGAAACCACTGCCATGGTCAGAGATTTCACTGGAGAACCCCCAAACCTGACCTGAAAATTATTGCAGGGTTTCAGAGATTTCACAGGAGAACCCCCAAACCTGACCTGAAACCACTGCCATGGTCAGAGATTTCACAGGAGAACCTCTGAACAATCTGACCTGAAACCACTGCCATGGTCAGAGATTTCACAGGAGAACCCCAAAACCTGAGCTGGAAACCACTGCCATGGTCAGAGATTTCATAGAACCCCCAAAACCTGACCTGAAACCACTGCCATGGTCAGAGATTTCACTGGAGAACCCCCAAACCTGACCTGAAAATTATTGCAGGGTTTCAGAGATTTCACAGGAGAACCCCCAAACCTGACCTGAAACCACTGCCATGGTCAGAGATTTCACAGGAACATCCCCAAAATCTGACCTGAAACCACTGCCATGGTCAGAGATTTCACAGGAGCACCTCCAAAACCTGACCTGGAAACCATTGCATGAAACACAGAAAGGTTTAAAAACTGCAAAGCAGCAGCTCTGGCTGCAGTTCAGGCTCTCTGCAGTCCCCAGTCTGCCCCACACACACCCACTGTCACCCCAGTACATGCCCAGGGAACATTTTTCACTGAATTTGTGCATCCTCCAGCCACATTTCAGTACAAAAACCAAGAAAAATTTCATTTGTGCCCGTGCTGGGAGCTGGGTTTCAGTGGGATTGCTGGAGCTCAGAGGGGTGGAGGCAGGAAAGGAACTCCTCCATCCCTGGGCCGAGGTGAATCCCACTGGAACACCGGCTCAGGTGGGCTCTGACGTGGAATCAGGGAATTTTTAGGGTTGGGAAACACCTGGAAGATCAAACCCAACCATCCCCAGTGCTCACCACAACCCCTGTCCTCAAGGGCCACGGCCACACGTCCTCTGAACCCTTCCAGGGATGCTGTTCCAAGGTTTACAACCCTTTCTGTGAAGGAATTTTTCCTAAAATCCAATTTAAACCTCTCCTGACACAACTTGAGGCCATTTCCTCTTGTCCTGTCAATTGTTACCTTTGGAAAAAAATTTTACTTGGGGAAAAAATTGCTTTGGGAACACCAAACTGATGCTGTGGACTTTGATTTCCTTATATAAATAGACAGATATTGACTTCATATTCTATTCTTAACCCTTATTTAATAATCCAGACTATTTATATTATTAAATAATAATTCACAGCAATCATGCTGACTCTCAGTGACTCAAAGATATTTTCCTATTTAACTACTTGCATCCTGTAACTAATAATTATCAATTTCAGTGACCCTAAACTCCTCATTAAAAAAAAAAAAACTGGACAGAATTCCAAAGGAAGAGGATATAATTGCACAACTGATAAAATTCAGACGGAAGAGAGAGATTTTGGGGGACAAAGCCTTTCCTGAGGTCAGGAGCAGAAGTGCCAGAGGACTTTTTATACTGCTGCAAGTGGGTTTTTCTGATTTCTGGTATTTAAGATGAGATTTTGAAGCGTAACAATTAGAAAGCTGATAAATTTTGGTAATTCACTTGTCAGGCAAGACAATATCTGCTGTAAAGGGATAAAAGGGAAGGGCTGAGCTGGGATCTCACTCTGAGGAAGACAGTGGGCCACGATTCTATTTCCTTAAGTTTTAGGATAATGAGACTTAATTTCTCGCCGAGAAGCAAAGAAAGGGCATTTTTATGGCAAATCAGTTGATGCAATTCTGTATAAAAAACCAGGTTTATAACTGAATTTGGATTGGCAGCAAAAGCTGCGGTGTAAGCCTAGGGATAAATCAAAAACTCTCCTGGAGAGCAGGGATTTTAATCCTGATTTATAGGATTTCTCAAGGCACAAAGCCTCGATCATTTATTTTTTAATATCCCAAGAAATGGAGAAGTCTTGTGAAACACACGTGGAGAGAGCAAAGCCGAGTTCAGCCCCCACCCTTAACCTAGAGAGAGAAATCAGTGCAAACACAAACCCCGAGCAAATGTTTCTGTCACTCCATCCCGAGGCTGGTCCTGAAGGATGGCGAGGTCAGCAGCAGAAGAACCAACAGGAAAATACTGAATTTCCCACCGATTTTAAACAAACGGTAAATTCTTTTATATAATTATGAATAACCAGGGGGTGTAGAGAGCATGCGGATCACTAAACTCTCAAGAAATTGGATTTCAGCATTATTGGATGGAGAGAAAAATTCCCCAGAGATTTCAAGAGGCTCGGCCTGAACGGTTACCCAACCTCTGCTCCGGGTGCCAAAGGTGCTGAACTTGGAGCGAGCCAGAGTTTGCACAACCGGGAGAACTCCTGGGATGAGAACAGCTCACTGCCAGCCCCACGAGCGTCCCGGGGCTGGAACCGCACGGGGAGGCTCCCGCTTGCTGGGAAACAAAGGATGCCTGTGCAACATTTGGCTCTCCCACACCTGTTGGCTCCGTTATTTTTGGCAGCGGAGCTGGGGGGCTCCACTCGAGGTGTGGATTTCACTGCTCAGCCCGCTGGCAAATTCCATCAAGGGGGGTTTCTCCACGCCTGATGTCGCGGGCAGGGAGGTGCAATCCATGAAAAAACAGGAAAGTGTTGGAGGTGTGAGCCCCTGTCAGGGCCTTCCAGGAAAACGTGGAGCTGTAAGGAAACCACGGGATGAATCCTGCAGGGCTGGTCGGGATCTCTGATCTCTCCCGGTTCTGCTGCTTTGTGGTCATTTCCTTTTGGGCAAAAATTATCTTAAAATGAGAATAAACCCCCTGAGCTGAAGACCAAGGTAGATTTTTTTACCATCAATGAAATTCAATTTTTTAAACGGGTCTAGTGCTGCCAGCAAAGAGAAACCACGAGTGAATGTGGCCCTGACAAAATGCCTAATTGGGGCTGAATGGTGTTCATCACCACATTCTCCTGGCTCGGGGTGTCACCAAGGCCTGTAACACCTCCAGCTCCTGCAATCAGCCCTTTAGCATCTTCCTGAGCAGGAGTCTGTACCCTGAGCAGTGGTTTTGTGTGTGTTTTTAGGGTTTTTGTTTCACTTCAATAGCCACTGATGGTGATTTAAAAATCTATTCATGCTTTTGGCCTCCGCAATCTCCTGCGGCAGCGCATTCCAAAATTTAATTCCGTGCTATTTAAGAACGCTCCGCGTTTGCATACTGCCTGTTTCTTGGGTATGAAAAAGGCTGGAAAATGATGTTCTGTGCACCTTTCCCACACTATTCATGAATTCAGAGGCTCCCTCCATGACTCTGCGCTTCGTGCTCTCACTGCGGAGCGGAAAAATCCTCAAGAATTCCATCTCTCCTCACAGAGCAGTTGCTCCGTAATTCTGATGGCTGCGAGTGCTCGCTGTGACAGCTCAGGTCACTGCCCAAGCTTTGGGCTGGTTTCGATAAACTACAGCTTTGCTGAAAAAATCAGAGGATTCCAGTTAAAAAAGCAAATTATAATCACAGCTAAAAACACAGTGAAAAGTTGTTTCCTCCATAAATACAGGAAAAAGGAACACGCAGAAGTGACTGGCACGGGATATGTTGGTGCAAAGGTCTCTCACAGAAAAGTTTAAGTTATAGAAAGACTTTTAATGTTCTAGAAAGTTAGAAAAAGATTCCACCTCTCACACATGAGAAGATGCTGCCCTGATCTGCAATCAGGGAAGAGCAGCAGCTCCAGACAGGTAAATTCTGGACAGGAGGAGGGAAAAAGCAACACTCACAAGTGATTAACAGCACTGTCATGGGATATTTTGGGTCAAAGGTCTCTCACAGAAAAGTTTAAGTTATAAGAAGATTTTTTATGTTCTAGAAAGTCAGAAAAAGATTCTGCCCCTCACACATGAGAAGGATGCTGCCCTGACCTGCAATTTAGTGAAAAGCAGCAGCTCCAGACAGGTAAATTCTGGACAGGAGGAGGGAAAAAGCAACACTCACAAGTGATTAACAGCACTGTCATGGGATATTTTGGTGCAAAGGTCTCTCACAAAAAAGTTAAGTTATAAGAAGATTTTTTTATGTTCTAGAAAGTCAGAAAAAGATTCTGCCCCTCACACATGAGAAGGATGCTGCCCTGACCTGCAATTTAGTGAAAAGCAGCAGCTCCAGACAGGTAAACTCTGGGCAGGAGGAGGGAAAAAGCAACACTCACAAGTGATTAACAGCACTGTCACGGGATATGTTGGTGCAAAGATCTCTCACAGAAAAGTTTAAGTTATAGAAAGACTTTTTACGTTATAGAAAGTTAGAAAAAGATTCTGCCCCTCACACGTGAGAAGGATGCTGGCCTGATCTGCAATTAGGGAACAGCTAATTCAGCTAATTCAGAAGCTCCAGAGAGGCAAACCCTGAGCAGGGGGAGGGTGTTGCTCCGGGTAGAAATTCCCAGTGGGGAAACACCCCAGGGAGCACCCGGGGCAGTAAATCAGCCCCTGGGCCCTCGGAGATCTCAGACAGACAAAAAGCAGCAAACTGGAGCAGCTGTGCCCCAGGAAAGAGCAGAACGAATGGATTCGCCACCTCCCGACTCCAGGGATCCCAGCACCCCTGGAGAGAGCAGCAGGGAAACCGGGAACTCTGCATCAATTAATTGATTTATTAAACAAGTTATAAACATCCAAAATGCTGCTTCATTTCATGCTAAACGAGTTTTGCTCAGAAAGGAGAGTGGAGATGACTGAAATCAGCAGAACTCTGAGCTGGGCTGTGTTCCACAGGAGCTTCTGGGACACGGCACAGACCATTCCCAGCAAATCAAATCCCACTGGATCCCAGTTCCCAAAGAATGAATCCATTTCCAATAAATCAATAATTCACTTTAACCTCAGCCATTGACTGAACTGGATGAAGAAACTATGGGAAGATTTCTCATGAGTTTTTCAGTTGTTGATGGCACTGGGTCACTGTGTCCTTCTCAAGGCCAAAACTGGCATTTTTTTAAGTTAAAAAACTTCTTTTCATTTCAAAGATTTTTCTTTAAAAACTACTGAGAGAAAAAAAATAAAATGGTGTTTTTAAACCAAGACACGAAAAACTCAAAAAATCCTAAACAGAAAGTTCAAATTTATAAACTTNGAAAAACTACTGAGAAAAAAAAAAGCTTGTTGGACAAAAAAAAAAATAAAATGATGTTTTAAACCAAGACACAAAAAACTCAAAAAAATCCTAAGCAGAAAGTTCAAATTTATAAACTTTGAAAAGGCACAGAGGGATTGATTCCAGACTGGCACATACACTACAGGAAATTATGATTTATTTACGATAATGAAATTAGTGAATAAAATAAGCAAGAAAATTAAAAAAAGGGAATTAGAACTAAGTTTATTAACGTTTTACTGAGATCTGTTTAAAGTGTTCTCACAGAAACCATCAAGTTTCAATCAATTTTACTGCAACTGGTCTCATGAAGGATGTCTGAGGAGGGTAAAGACATTTAGCCAATTATTTATTTTCATATTTACCAAAGACAATATTCAGGATTTAACAAGTCTCCAAGATAGCAGAGTCAGTTAAACAATAAAATTGATCACGACAGTTTATTCATTTGCAGTTGTGATCAGGAAATGGGATTCAAATGAACCAGATTAAATAAATTTCCAAATCTTGCTCAACCATTAAATAATTTTTAATGTGTCTAGAAGACTGTAGGTATTGATATGGCAAAAAAATTCAAGCTGAGCGTTTGTGTCTACCAGCAGAACACATTCCAGAATCGAAATTTCCCTTTCCTGCTCTATCCACCCGTTTTACGCAGAAATCACAGCTGGAAACAGCTGAGTCAGATGTATTTTGTTGGGTCTGTAATGAGCGTTTTGAAATGAGCGTTCCCAATAAATCAGTTTGCAATGAGACCTCTGGATCCGGAGCTGATTTGAGGATCGGGGAACGCCGTTTGGTGTCAGGTGCTGCCTGTCAGAGTTGCCTGAGGGAGATAAGGAGCACGGCGGGTTCCTGTCGCTGCCTCTTCTGAATTCAGGTGAGGTGCAATCCTTGAACGCTATCAAAGCGCGCCCGGTCTGCTTTGAAATCTAAAAATAGGCTGGGAGAGTTTCTGCAGGGAGGAAAAGCGTAGAGTAAACTGATTTCAAACCAGAGCCTTCCCAGCAGAACAAATAATCTCCCAGGCAGGAGAAGAGGGGTGTGCAAAAAGGATGACGTGCCATTAAAAAGGCTTTGTTTTATACTAAACAAGGTGTCTCGTAAAAGTATCTTTTTTCTTTTTATAAAAGACACGGGGATTAAAAATAATCACTTGTGCCAATGGTAACCTATTTTAAAATTCCATTTATGCGCTGTGTATGCCATCGCTGTTTACTTGAAGGGGTTTATAAAGACGTGCAACAAAAAAGAGCATTATAATATTAAATTAGCAATTGATCAGCAGATACAGGGGATTTTCTTCTCCTCAAATTACCATTGACTTTGAACCAGATGCCGGTTCAAAGATTCTGGATTTGTTACAGGGAAGATTGTGGGAACTTCGAGGTTCTAAGAGAGAGGAAGGAGATGGGAGAGGAGGAAAACACCGAATTCTGTGTCCCCATGTCCCAGACCCGCTGGGTGCATCAGTTTTGTGCTCCAAAGGATCCGTTCTCCTCCACCTCCATCCAGTGGGACACTGAGATGGCCCCAGCTGTGGCCCCATCCCATAAATCCCATTTTCTCCTCCTCGTTTTTCGGGGTGAGGATGATTGCTGGCGGTGCTAAGAGTCCCTTCCTAAACAATCCCACGGAGGCAGACGAGGAGAAGAGAAGCAGCATTAATCAGAGGGAGCTGAAATGAGTGGAATTAGCACCAAATAGTCCAAAATAGAAAAGCTCTAGACCACAAGATGAGACTCGTTTCATTAGCTATAAGTAGCACCGTGTGTAGGAGCATATAAAGTGTGGCTACATTTCAAATATAAAAATATTACCATGAGGCTTCTCCCTCCCACTCTATTATACTCTCCAAGAGAAAAGAGAGTAGGTAGACAATGAAATTCTTAGTTCGCTGCCAAGAATTCCAGTGCAAACAAATTATCAAGAGAATCAGGTAAGAATAATGATGTGATATTGATAGAGAAAGCAGGAGCTCCGTATAAATTAAAGTTTAAAATAAACTGTAGGAGCGACAGAAGGGGAAGGTAAAAAGGCAGGCGGGGAAAAAGATCTTTGCTTTGGCACAGGGAAGGGGATGGACACAGCAGGAACACCTGGAGAACGGGAGCAGCCTCTCCTTGTGTGAAAAACCCGGAATTCCAGCAGCAAACAGCTCCTGACTGCCCGAATTAGTGCTTTGGAAACCAGACAAGCAGCGAGGTTATTGTGCTGCTCCCAAGCTCAGGATTTCAGCGGCTCAGCCCCTCTCCGCGGCTCCCGGGAGCGCTCCTGTCGGCTCCCGGAGCGCAGAGGTATTTTTACCCTGCCTGCCTTACTTTCCAAGGTTATCCAGTGGGAAGCGATCAGGTCTGAAATCACAATTCTCCTCCTGGAGCAGTCGCAGGGATCATTTCAACTGACCTACTTTTCCTCCTTCCAGATCCTCCTGCTTCGCGGCGCCTTCCTCCGCTGGGTTGGATGGAAATCCGCAGGGAATTCCCGGGAAACGCAGCTCCTCTCACGGACTAAGATTCACTCGTTCTCCTGGAAACCCACCTGGGAAGGAACTTGATCATTCCAACAAAAAAAGAAAGAAATATTCCAGGGAAATCGGCCAAATTATAAATTACAGCATTATTTTGTTTGGTCACAAGTTGGAATTTCATCGGTTCCCTGAATTTGCAAAATTGGACAGAATCAAATGAAATCCATTAAATGCCAATTAAATCAGGCGACCCGAGGAATCGCTGCTGAAAGTGAAAATAATTACAAGAAAATGAACAAAATCAAGGCAGAATATGTTTACCAACACACTGAAGGTGCTCCCACTTAAAGATGCTCCAAGATGAAAAGTCAAGGGCTTGAATAAAAGATCTCACTCCAACTCCTGAAGATGCAAACAGAGCTGATTCAAAGATTTTATATTATTTTCCCCCACAAAAGAAAATTCTGCCTGGAGAAATGTTGTGCTTTTCAGCTCCACAGCTGGTTTCTCACACAAAGTAAAATTGGATTTAGCACCGGCCTTCATTCTGATCAAGAGAAATGATTGGAAGTGAAGTTGAGCCATTAATGGGGATAAGTCTTAGAGCAAAAAAGGGAAAATTAAAAAATAATTACTTTGTGTATGTGTCAATGTAACGTATGTGTCTAGATGTACATTAAATTAATCGCATGTAAATTAAAGAAAAACCCACATTATAATCACAGGAAAAAATGCATTAAAATTCTGATGACTTCCACGTTTTACACACCTTAAAATGATTATTGGGTAGAAACTGGCGGCTCACAAAACCAAAATTTCTGTTATTCAAAGAAGGCCTGAAGTGAATTTCATAAAATCAGGAGGGTTTTTTGTTAAGATTTCTTCCTTATGTTTTATTTTCTCTGTGTTATTTTATTGTATTTGTTATTGAATTTGTTATTTTATTGTATATTGGGGCAGCATAACTGTTTCCCAAATAAAACAAAGAAACTCAGATTAAAATGTCTTCATCCCCTGTGTCAGCAGTCAAACAGATCAACAAATCCCTGTAACTCATGGAAATTACTGCTATAAAGTCCTGCAAAGGAGAGGCTGTCCACTAATAAAGTTATACAGATTTGTCAGAATGGAAGCTTTAGGAGTTAGAGTGTAATTACCCTTTTGCAAATGAAAATGCAGCGTGTTATTAATGGTTTACACCTCTATGTAAATCAGGGAGCGGCCCCACGTGCAATCTGTTAAAATTCTGGTGACTTCCACGTTTTACACACCTTAACACGATTATTGGGTAGAAATTCCTGGCTCACAAAACTAAAATTTCTGTTATTCAGAGAAGACCTGAAGTGAATTTCATAAAATCAGGAGGGTTTTTGCTAAGATTTCTTCCCAGTGTTTTATTTTCTCTGTGTTATTTTATTGTATTTGTTATTGTATTTGTTATTTTATTGTGTATTGGGGCAGCATAACTGTTTCCCAAATAAAACAAAGAAATATGGATTAAAATGTCTTCATCTCCTGTGTCAGCAGTCAAACAGATCAACAATTTTGATACAAATGTCTTGTAACTCATGGAAATTAATGCTATAAAGAGTCTTATAAGCAGAAGCTGCCCAATCATAAAGTTATACAGATTTGTCAGAATGGAAGCTTTAGGAGTTAGAGTGTAATTACCCTTTTGCAAATGAAAATGCAGCGTGTTATTAATGGTTTACACCCCTGTGTAAATCAGGGAATGGTCCCACAAGCAGCACAGCCCCACAAGACTGCACAGGAGTTTATTTAAGAGCACCAGGGGTTGGGTTTTGGGAGCGTCCTCACCCCGCTGAGGGATGCTCGGGCCCAGCTCTTCCCCTCCGCGCTCCTGCCCGGCTCGGTTTTTGGAGGAGTTACACTTTGGTGATTCTTTAAGCTCTTTACAGCTCCCTCATCTCATTTGCGCTGCTGGAGATCTTTAAAGCCACTCTCCTCCTGGTTAAAAACAACGTAACGAGATTAGGCCTCGAGCCAAGGAAATCAAGCCCGTGCCAGGCAGGCTGGGAGCTGTAATTAGAGCAGCGTTTGTGTTCACCTCCATCTCCCACCGTAAGGACAATATTGTCACTCCCGTGACTGGAGCAGGGCAGCAATTATCCATTCCAGCAAGGGAGAAATGGTAAAACCTGATCCTAACAGGACAGCTCCGGGGAAAGGTATTAATGGAAAAATAGACATTAATCTGGAAACGCTCAATAGAAATGTAAAAATGGAGAGCCGTGCATTAGCGAGGAGAATTTGATAAACAGGAGGGTGCACAAGGGTATTCATGTCCTAATTGAGGAAAAAGTCTTTCAATGGGATTGGAATTTGGCATTTGGGTAAATTTTGGGGTATTTCACATCACCTTGTGAGCCGGAACAGTGAGGCATCAGGTAAAGGAATTTTAGGAAAAGGCAAATTTTGAAGAAGGTGAGTGAATTGAAGAAGGTGAATTTTGAGAAGAGTTATTTGGTGAGTGATGTCTCCAACAGCATACCAGCCAGAACTCTCTTTTATAAAAAATAATGAATTTTAAAGCTAAAACACATATTTCAATGAGAATTGCAATACCTTAATGAACTTGCAAGACAATTCTGTGACTTAAATCACAGATACTGTATCAATCTTCTGTATTGGAGAGTTTGAGCAGCATGCACTGAAATAAATATTAAAAATACACTTACAGCACTAAATCAATTAACTACATTGATATTTCCAACAGAAAATTGCCCAAATATTATTATTATCAATGCCTGGATATCCTCACTGAAACCTTTGCCGTTCTTTGCAAAATAAACTTCCCACAAGCCCAACAAAAACTGGGGATGTGTGGAGTGGATGTGTTCATCACGAGCTATTTACCACAGCAGAATCATGTATGAACATGAATCTCAAAGTGTGAAAAAACACTTGTGGTGCCTGTTCCAGCAGTTGTTTTTGCAACGGAGATGCTATTTTTGTTTCCACATAGAGCAAAAAAACAAAAAAATGAAATCATAAAAATATTTTTGAGTTCGCTGTCTTGGAAAAAAAAATCAGCCGAGCTTCAAAACTTCCATGAGATTATTAATTGTGCTTTGAGTGACGGGTGCGGAGTTCAAATCATATTTTCACGTGACAAAAATTGCCTGAAAAAATTCAGCTCTTCAAAGGATATCTCAAAATTAATTCTCATCTGTGAGAATTTAAGAACTTTTCTTCTCCGTAGGCAGAGCAGGTTCAAGAATTTTGTGCAAGGAAGAAACTTCCTATAAAAACAGCCATGAAAATATAGTTGAGTTTTTTATGAACTCATTTTTGTCCCGAGTCCCAGGCCAGGTTGGAAGGTGGCAGAAAATGAGATGGGATGAGCTTTAAAGTCTCTTTTCCAGGTTTCCGTGCAGAACTTCCCAAGTTCTGGCAGCCAAGTGGGAAATGCAGATGGGAACTTGTTGCTTTAGGCTTAAATGGAGCTCAGCTGTAACAAAACCTTCTTCAAACATTTTTCGAGCCGCTCAGAATCTATAAAGCTTTGGTTGGTGTTTTGCAACTCACTGGGCTCGGTTTCATTTAAGCAGTTAATTTCTATTTTGGAATACTCTGGAAGAAAACCATCTGAGAGGAGCTCGATTCTCCCCAGAAGTTTCTTGCCTCTGCAGCTCTCGTGAAGGCTGAGCAGAGCAATCTTACATTTTAATGCCTTCAGAACGAGGAAAGTTCCTTCCCCAGGAAAATATGATTGATTGTTACAATGACAGTAATTGCATTTTTAGTAAAAGTAACCATTATGGTAATTTTCCTCCAGAAAGAGCCATTTAACTAACTTAAGTAACTTGTTACTTTTCAACACATTAACTTTGACAAATTTAACGTTGCAAACGTACAGAGTTCACAGCCACAACAACGTGCATCACTTAGGGAGTGTGCACACTCCTTATTTCTATAGATCGAGCAGTGTTTCCAAATAGGAGACGCTAAAAAAACTGTGCACACATAACACAGCATTAATTAAACTGTTAGGAGCAGCTAGAGCACATCCACTGCCAAGCATCCTGTTGAAAACTCCTGCCTTCCAAGCAGCAAGCCCGGGAGCCTCGGCAGATATTAATTCCTGAGGGATAAAAAATCCCAGTTCTGGAGCAGCACAATACAGGATCCTGGAAAGGGAGATATTCATTCCTGAGGGATAAAAAATGCCAGTTCTGGAGCAGCACAATGCAGGATCCTGGAAAGGGAGATGTTCATTCCTGAGCATCTTCACGGATAAAAAATGCCAGTTCTGGAGCAGCACAATGCAGGATCCTGGAAAGGGAGATGTTCATTCCTGAGCATCTTCACGGATAAAAAATGCCAGTTCTGGAGCAGCACAATACAGGATCCTGGAAAGGGAGATGTTAATTCCTGAGCATCTTCACGGATAAAAAATGCCAGTTCTGGAGCAGCACAATACAGGATCCTGGAAAGGGAGAT
>VYZT01063307.1:36232-47367 GCA_013400735.1 Pomatostomus ruficeps
AGCATTTCATTCATGGATGGTTCCCAAGCACCTCTTGAATTCAAAACTAAACCCCAGAACTCTGCACCACTTGATTCCCAACCTAAACTCCGAGAACTCTGCAGCTCTGGAGCATGGCACAGGCAGCAGTTCCTGGGACACTCTGGGACAGCACCACAGCTTCCAGTAGTTTCCAAATCCCAATATCAGCATTTCATTCATGGATGGTTCCCAAGAACCACTTGATTCCCAACTTAAACCCTCAAAACTCTGCAGCTCTGGAGCTCAGCACAGGGAAAAACTTCTGGGACTCTGTGGGACAGCACTGCAGCTTCCAGAAGCTTCCAAAACCCAAAATCAGCATTTCATTCATGGATGGTTCCCAAGCACCACTTGAATCCCAACCTAAATCCTGAGAATGCTGCAGCTCTGGAGCAGCACAGGCAGCAGCTCCTGGGACACTCTGGGACAGCGCTGCAGCTTCCAGAAGTTTCTAAAAATCATTATTAGCATTTCATTCATGGATGGTTCCCAAGCACCACTTGAATCCAAAACTAAACCCCAGAACTCTGCAGCTCTGGAGCATAGCATGGGAGAAACTCCTGGGACACCCTGGGACAGCACCGCAGCTTCCAGAAGTTTCCAAAACTCAGTATTAGCATTTCATTCATGGATGGTTCCTGAGCACCACTTGAATCCCAATCTAAATCCTGAGAACTCTACAGCTCTGGAGCAGCACAGGGAGAAGTTCCTGGGACAGAACCACAGCTTCCAGAAGTTTCCAAAACCCAAAATGAGCATTTCATTCATGGATGGTTCCCAAGCACCACTTGATTCCCAACCCAGCCCCCAGAACTCTCCGCACCATGAAAGAGCTCCTGCGTTTTCTCCAACCTGTTATTTATAAACATTTCGTGCCACTCAGGTTGTAGCAACTTTATTAAAAGTGTCGTTTCTGATGATTAAGAACTCCATCCTAAAATAATTTAATCGCCCAGGGTTTGTTTCATACAACTTCACACGAGTTAAAATAAAACCTCTCTGCCTTTGCTTTAAAGATAATAATCGTTCCTTGTGCTTTAAAGCACAAGGAGCTCAGCGAATTTCCATACTACTGAACATTTTTACACTAGAAAAGAACTGAAATTAATCTGGATTTAAATTTTGTTCGTAAGAAATTTCCTTTAAACGGAAACACCAAAAATTTGAATTTCAATCCAGCAGGTTTAAAATTTTCACTTCACTTTTCTAACTTCTTTGAAGGAACAGTTTAAGCATTTAGCTGGGACAGTCAATGGGTTTACCTTCCCTTTATCTAAAGATCCCAAATACCACAGATATAGTGATATATATATATTGCTATAAAGTGGAGTAGAGACTAAAGGAAATTACAGAGGGCTAAGAAATAAGAAGAGTATTAATCTGTATTATCTCAAAGTCTGCTGAGCTGCTTTTTCAGCAGGAGCCTTCCAGATAATTAAAAAAAAAACCCTTTTTCTATTATTTTTAACTTTATTTTTAACTTTTAAGAACTTCAACCCATAAATTGGTCAGTGATTTTCTTGGCTCTTACAGGTTGCAAACTCTTCCTGAAAGAAAAGCCAGAACTCTTGGGGAGTCAGAATGGATTGGAAACTCACACAGTTCAAGGAATCTTTAATTCCAAAGTTTTCAGGCTGTGGTTGAGTTGAGTCCCCATCCCTGGAGGGATTTAAGAGCTGTGTGCATGTGGCACTTGGGGACACGGGGCAGTGGTGGCCTTGGCCGGGCTGGACTCGATGACCTGGGAGGGTTTTTCCAACTTAAATAATTCTGTGATTTTATAAGATTAAAATCTTTCCACTACTGCTCATCATAAGGACAGAAGAGTTGAGAAAATCTCAGAATCAGTTTGGAAGCGAAATTAGGGACAGCTCAGTGACTGCCACACAAACAGCCATAACCCAGGACACGGTAAGAGCTTCCCAACATTGCGCCGTGGAATTTGGTGAGATTATTTTTATAACGCCGCGTCCCAGTTACTGCGGAGCAGAGGAGGAAGCTTCCAGTTTAGACAGAATTGGCAGCCGAGCTCTATAATTAGTCCTTTGTCTTTCCCATGTCTCCTGAATGACACGAGGCAAACTCCACACCTGAATTTCGCTTGGCAGGGTGCAGCGTTAATTCTGCAATATTCGCCAGGAAATGGATGGTTTGGTGGTGGCTTTGCAGGTCTTTTGAGGTGATGTTTTACTCAGAATAATGTTTCCATCCTTGACCAGGTGTTTAAAAACCCCACAAACAAACCCATCAACCAGAGGTGTGGTGTCAATTTTCCAGCCCATGCCCGCAAATTGCCTGTTCCCTGTAAAGAAAGTTCTGAGCCTCTGTGTCCAACAACAAAAGAAATGCAATTTGGGATGAGTAAAACTCTGAAATTCCTTGTAATCCGAGGATAAACCACTTGTGAAACTCCCAGATTACTTTAGCAGAGTTTTGGAGCAAATGAGCTGCTGCAGGTGTCAGATTGTAACCCTGACAAGCACAGGTCAGCCAAGCCCTGCGTTTTCCTCCCATTGTTTTGTTGCATAAATACTGAAACTACCTAATACAGAAAGTATCTGCTATGAGAGGGTAAAAAAATACTTTAGAGGGTGTGGAAACGTGTTTTGCTTAGAGACAATTTGGATCACAGAGGATACAACTCAGTGTTTCTAAGAGAAAATTGGTTCAAGGCAGGCAGGTGATGGAGACCGAATAAACCCAGGGTCACTCCCTGGGCTGTGTCCAAGGTGTGCCTTGGGAGTCAGGGCATAAAAACATGACCATTAATCCTCTTGCAGGATATCTGGCTGTTTAACAAGAAGCCACAGTTCCACCAGGCCTTTAAAAACCAGCCCTTGCAACAGGAAAGCAGCTCCCGGTTCCCCTCGCACGCTTGTTGTGGTGTCAGCCCCGGGAAGGCGCAGACCTTCCAGCCAGCACAAATATCGGCCAGGCTGGGCAGGAGGTGAGCTCAGAAAGGAGTTCCAAGCTGATGTTTTGCTTTGGCTTCTTGGCCGGGATGATTTAAACCCCAATCAGTTCCCCAACCAATTAAACGTGCAGCTGCAGGAACATTTGCGCGGGGCAGGGCGGCATCTCTGGCTTACGGTGGCTTAAAGTGTTTGTGGAAGTGCAGCAGGAGTGTAACCCAAGAGCTGCTACAGCCCAACGCTGCCAATAATCCACGGATGCCATTCCACAACACAGGAATAGTTAAAGGGTATAAATGGCCTGGCCATGTGCTGGGCAGAGGGGCCTAGCAGAGGAGAGCTCAGAAACCGCTGCAACAGCTTGAGAAATATCGGAGTTTTGAGGTAACTGAGTGTTCCAGGAGCAAGGACAAAGCACTGATTCCCAGGCTGCAGCACAGGATGATGGATGAGGACACGGGAATTGGGCTCAGCAGAGGGAGCTGGGACACCCTGGGGCATTGTCCCCACCTCCCTCGGCCCAGCCAAGGATCCTCTCCGAGCCTGAGTCTGCCCTTTGCCTTCTCTTCACCAGCCACTCTGAAACCTTCCAGTAAAATTCCCAAATGTGGCAGAGAACCCGGCTGAAGGGACAGCAGAAGCACCAGGAGAATCCATTGGGAAATGACTCCCATTTTTCCATTACTACTTCACTGGAACATCAACACGAGCCACACAGCCTGAACTCTGTTTTTTGTATAATTTCACAAAAAGTTGGACTGGACATGAGCAGATCCATATTTGTTGTTTACCTGGAAGCTCAAACTCCTCAGTTCATCCTACATTTTCTAGTCTGTCTGAACACTTTATCTTCATCTCTACATTGACACAGAAATTCTACCATAAATATTATTCCAAGTATTTGAAACTATTTTATAATGGAAAACATCGTAATTACATTCTAGTTAATTTTTTAAAAAATCAGCAAAAAATCCACATCTTTATCTGGTACAAATCTCCAGTAGAATCTAAATAAACCAATAATGTAGAAGAAAAATCACCTGTTAACACATGAGACATACGTTATTCGTTGTGCTCATCCCACTTTTTCTCAGGTAATAGCTTTTAAAAATAACAGCATGCCGTGATTTTAAAATAACAGCGTGAAGAAAGGTAATTCCAATATTTTGAAGCTTTTTTTGTTAAATATTTGACAACAAATCTTCGCCGCAGTCAGGATTTTTCCAGATAATATGGATGGAACATCCAGACACATCCAGCAGCACAAAACACACACACGGCTCAGGGAATTGCCTCATATTTTAATAATTTGATAATAAAACTTGGAAATCAATATAGGTTGGGACAATTGGTTGTCACAGGTCATTAAAATAAAAATAATAATTGAAAAGGAAAAACTTGCCTGTTTTCTTTCACTTGAGAACTCCCACGGCAATGTCCATTAAACTTGGCTGGGGGTGTTGCCTGAGCTTTCCCAAATCTGAAAACTCAGCAGGACTTGAGCAGTCAAACTTGGAGCATCCTTAACAAAAAGAAAAAAGCCAAATTAAGCAGTGCCACGCACAATTCCAGGAGGAGAAAACCTGATCTTTCGACCCAAATTGCAGCCTAACAACTGTTCCAGGGGAATAAGCCTTGAAACCAATGGGAATGTCTCTCCTGGGAGCAGTTTAAGCTTCCTTAATGCTCTTAATCCACCTTGATATTGAGCTGCCAGACACTCTGGCACCCACCTTCCCACTTCCAAATAGCTGCCCGAGCGCTGGAGCGTTTCTTTGCCCTCCGTGGAGATCCCGCCAGCTCCGGCACACAAATTAACCGAGTTTTCCACAACTGCGCTTGTGGCTTTCCGCCTCACTGGAAGGAAAATTCTCTCATGAAATCTGAGGAAAAGCAATGTTTTGGGGCAGGTTAAAAAATCCTGGATCCGTGTGTGTGTGTCCTTCAGCTTCCCTATCTCTCCACATGGAACAAAAATTGCAGTTCCATGGAAGTTAATTAGCTGGTGTTCCTAAATCTGGGTACAAGCACCACAAAATTACTTTAGAAGTACATTTTCATTGCCTGAAGAATTTCGAGGCAAAAAGATGAGCCTTTCTGTCAGAAAGGTTGATGCAGTGTACAAAAATTTCTAAGTAAATGGAAAAAAACAGTTGAATTTTGTTCATTTTCTAACAGCCTGAACTGAAAAAACTTCTCACTCCAGGGAGTAAACAGAATTTTGCCATCTCGGATTTTAACGTTTTCTGTTCAATGTCTGAATTGGAATTATTTTAAATAATTTGCAGATGAATTAACTCCAAAACTATTCAGCAGCAGCAGGATTTAGCTCCCTGGTGGCCTGGACAATGAGTAAGAGCACCAGGCTGGGATGTTCTGCTGGTTGCAGAAGAAAAGAGTCTGGGTTTGGATTTACAGGATTTGAAATCCCTGGAATGGCTCAGCTCATCCAGCTTGTCAGAGAGAAATTCTCCAGCTGGATTCTCCTCATGAGAAAAAAAAAAAGAAGTGGACACCTACTAGGGGTTCTCTGAGAGACTTCCAAGCCTAGAAACTTGCACTGTCCTTCGTAAAATCTGAAACAGGTCAAATTTGGGAATCTTCCATATTTTTTCCAGTGAAACCCATAACGTGCCAGATTTTCAGGAATTACTTGGGGAGAGGCGTTGTTTCTGTCACGGCGAACAGGAACAAAGGGGTGCCTGGGCTGCTGTTGGCAGGATGATTTTAAATTCCCTGCAGAAATTATGAAATCCCTAAATTGCCGATTACAAACGCGTTGATTTGGACCAATTCACACCCATTGTCCCCGAGTCACGCTGGTGACCTCGTCAGGATTCCTGCCCCACTTCCCACAACACTGCCTCGAACAAAGGGTTCAGATAACAGCAGGAACAGCAGGAGCTACAATTCTTTCAAGGAAATGGGGCTCAAATCGTATTCCAATAATTTTCCTCTGCAGAAAGGCTTTGTTAGCCTAGAACTGCTGCCTCGGGGAGCAGGACAACTGTAATGTGTTTGAAAGGGTTAATTCTGCACTCTCCAGTTATCAGCCACAATAAAGCATAAAATCGGTTTGTCCATCGCCATGGATCTTCACCTTTCCTTTGTCAAATCCCAAATGGCAAATTTCCAGATGCAATACCCATGGAGGATTTGATAAATATTTGATTCCCTGTTGCCAGCCCTTCCTGAAGCCAGTTAGTCTCCTCCTGGAGCCTCAAATTTTGGCATTTTAGCAAAACCAGTAAAGAATGGTTGAGTCCCAGTATCCTCCAATCCATCTGAACCTTCCAGAATTCCAATTCCCCATTATCAATACCGCAGGGAACTTTATTATTTTCTGCTGCACCAAAAACTGGCATTCACCTGTCTTCCCCAGCACTCATCTCCTCTGTGCCATCGAGCTGAACCAAAAAAATTAAAATATTTCCAGGAATGTTCTCCTCTTTGAGGTTTGAAATCACCACACCATCAGCCAGCTCTCGTGATCCCACTTTTCAGCCCTCACAGAAAGCTTCCAGGATATTTTGAATGATCAGTAATTACACCCATTCCCGAATTTTTATTTCAAAACAACCAGAAGTTAAATGGACACAACAATTCCAAAGAGCACACAAAAGAATTCTCTTAAGGTCTCACAATCTCTCCCCACTTGGCCACTTCACACTTCTCGTGACTATTTAATTACAAATTGTTGGTCTAAAATATTTTAAATCTTTATCAACAAATGTATGTAGAAAGCGTCTCAAAGGAAGTGCAAAAGATCTTTAAAATCTGGTATCACTGTCAGGACAGCCTAGCCAAAAAAAACAACAACAAACACTTGTCACGTATTTTAAGAATCCTTCAAAAATAACGTTGAAAACGTGACAATGTTGCAGAACTTTTGCGTTCTGTGATGAACACAGAGTCAGTTTATGACTGAGTATATAAATTAGGGTGTATTTTGAGAGGGAATTCTCTACACAGACCTGGAGAACCTTGTTTTCATGGCATGGACGGGGATTTTAGGAATTCAGCTTGGACTCTTCATGGCAATTCCGAAAAAAAGGATTCTCCAGTGCAATTGAGGACTATAGAAAAACACCCAGGAAATGCATTTTTGCTGTGAAATATGGATGAAATCACAGCTGATAAACGCCACGGTGATTAAAAACTCTGTGACACAACCCAAGTGCAGCTAAGAGACAAGGGAGTGTCTGAAAGAACGGGAAGCTGCAGTGGGATGATCTCTTCTGACAAGACACCGCAAATCCTGGAGAGAAACATCCCCGCCTCCTCCAGGAAAATAGGTTAGGGAGTTTGGGATCCCTGCACCAGGGTTTTGAGGAAGCAAAAATCTGGATAACAGGTCAAAAAGAAAAAATAATCCTTGGTTAAGTGTAGCCTTTACAGAAATAACTTCATGAAAATTGCATCAAAGTTAATTTCTGTGATATTTTCATCTTTGTTTTTAAACTTGGGGCAGGGAAAGATCCCTGGTGGTGTGGGGGCTACAGGCTGCAGGTGTTAAATCGAAAAGGGAATTTGTCACACACACAAACTCACTACAGAAACAGCTTTGCAGAACATGATCCAGGCCACATCCTGCCGCTGCTCACGTGAATAAAACACTCCCACTTCAGCCCAACACCCAAACAGGGCTGTGATTTCAGCCTGTATTTGACTTTCACTCGATTCAACAACTGCATCTAAAATTTGTAAGGTTGATTTAAAACGTTAAAGGACATTTTGATGGTCAGCTATACTGCCCCAACCCAAAAGCGCTGCAGAGGCAAGCTCTGGATTTCATTTCAGCTCATCAGCATTTAAAAGGTGAATTAATTCCACATTTTCTCGTGCTTTCAAGCTGTGCTACCCACATAACTGTAAAGTGTTTCCATAGTTTTGGAACAGAGTAAAAAGTGCAAAATAATGAATGATTTGTAGGAGTTTTATTATCCGTCCAGAACAACAAAACTGAAAATTTGTATTAAAACTCTTTTGGAATATTATGAGTTTCACATAAGTCGTGCATATGAAAGCAAAAATACTTTAAGGCAGTTATATACCTTTCCTGAAATAAAATAATTTAGGCTGTCATCCTTTTCCCAATGGAAAGTCAAGCTGGTTGCTAAGGAGGACATCCCTGGGGGAGATTAATTTCTGGCTATTTGGGTCCTTTTTTTGGTTTGGTTGTGTAAGGACAGTGCCTGAATGGGGTTTTCTCTTCCTCCAGAGTTTCAAAGCGGGGATGACTTCGACCACAAGGAAAGATGAAAGAGATAATGACAGGACTGGATCCAACAGGATTCTCTCTGAATATTCCAAACCCCGATTTTTCTCTCTTTACATGAGAAAATGCTTCTCTGGGTGCTCTGAACGAGCCCCGCACAAAAGCTCCTTACCCGCCACGGTGGGTTTTGTGTTGATTCACCGCTAAGAGCGGGAACAGCAAAGGCACAGCTGAAATCCTCAGTTCCTAGCAGCGCTCCGGAGAGAAGAACGAGACATTGCTGGGTTTGAATTCTCCTCGTTATCCCCCTAGAAGGAAAAGTTATATTTGTGCTGCCTCTAGGCAAAGTCCCATCCCACATGAACAAAAGACTGAAGCTAAGATCACATCCATTTCATCTCCTCCTGCTCTCCACAGATGCTTAAGTCCCTGACACTGTGTCTTCAGCGCTCATATGTCACAGCAAATGATTCATTAAAAATGCAGAGACAGATTGATCTTGGAAGGAGAAAAAAAAAAAAAAAAAAGATCCGGAGTTTAAGGCGAAAGGAAAATAGAAGTGAGGAGCCAAAAGGTGAAAGAGGGAAACACCCCCAAAATTCACATGAGAAAGACATTTAAAAATAAAGAGGAGACAGCAACTGTGCTGACATTTAATATGTCTGCTTGGGATAAAACTCATCCTTTTACTAGCAGTAAAACAACAGCCTAGCCCAAAGCCCTCGGAGCGTTTTGCATCAAGTACCTCGTAAAAACGGTTGGCAATTTCTCCAAAGGTCTGTGCAGTATCTACACCAAACTACCCCTTTTTTATTTGTTTATTTTTTGTGGTGTAATTAAATGGGAGCAAATCCTTAATGCGGCTAGGGCGAGCTCCCTGATGCCAGCCACTCACCCTAAATCACAGAGCCCCGGCCAAGCTCTGCCTCAAAAGTGGGGAGGAAAAAGGAGGAATAAACTCCCCTTGTGACTCCTGTGGCGCTGATAAACAGGAGATTGACAAGAGCAGCGCTCCAGAATCACCGTGTTTGCAACATTTCCCGGATGGCCAGAAGGATTTACTCCGCCTGAGGAATCCTGCGAGCAAAAACCCACCCCTGCCTGAGGATACTGAGCTCCCTGAGTAGGAGACACCTCCTTGCCGTGACATCCGTGCGAATTCTCTTCTATAGGCGACACATTGATTCTATTTTTATCAAAAACAATCGGTAAAATGCGAATATAGACCGTAATTTACATTCTGCAGGCAAAAAAAAAAAACCCAACAAAAAAAAAACCCCGACAAGTAAGCCAAATCCCTTGCAATGGGAAGTACACATATAAATATATATTCACACACACACCAGCAATATTTTTAGCTATAATTTCCTACTCATGTGGCAACATGACCAGCGTTCTGAAGAAGCTGAGCCAAGTGAAAACACAACCTGCAGAACAGGTCACGTTTAAATATTCTGCTATTGAAGAATATTAAAAACTACGGATTAAGGAGGAGTGTTGTAACACTTAACATTAATTAACGCTTGTAAATCATTCCGAAATACTTGGATAAAAGATGGCATAAAAGGTGTTGCCACATGTCTTGATGCTTCGAGATGTGCACAAGCCCTGACATCTTATTTTGCGTTCGGGATGTTTCAAATCGTAAAAAAAAAAAAAAAAAAAAAATATGGTCACTGGGTGAATTTAATGTTGGGAAGTGTTGGGACACGACAGAGAAACACCAAGGATGTCTGATTAAGAGCTCAAGCAGACAGCTCAATGTGAATAAAGTGAAATAGGATGCATTTATTGGTGTTTGAACCCTGGTGGATCACTGAGCTGTGAGTTTGCAGAGCTTGGCAAGGTTGCTAAACCTTGACTTGGCTGTATATTCATGTATGTGAAATGTAGATAATTTTCCTTCCAGTCTAGTATCACCAAGAATTCACATCCCCAAAAAAAAACTTAGTCCATGCCATGAAGCAGTTTTTAAAGGAATCTGGAATCAGTTCCTATCTGGGGTTGGGGAACAGCATAACCAGTTCTCAGAGATCTGGGTGCTTGCTGCTTGTGCAATTACAGCTCTTTAGAGAACACAGAAATTAAAGGCCACCACTAAGGCCCTTATACTTTCCCTCATGGATCTCCAGATCTCAGAGCCATGTCTTCCTTTTCATCCAGCACTGTATTTCACGGCATCCATTTAAAAAAAATAAAATGGTGTAAGGAGTGACACCAAACTCATGAAGGAGCAGAACCAATTAATTACCTGGACACCACACCTGTTAATGGACACTCTGAGGGCTTTTCCAGTACCTGTGGGGAGCCTACCAGAAACATGGAAAGAACAGAATGGAGTGACAGGGCAAGGGGGAAACGATTCAAACATAAAGCAGGGCAGAGTTAGATCGGATATTGGAAAGAAATCCTTCCCTGTGAGGGTGGTGAGGACCTGAAATGGAATTCTTAGAGAAGCTGTGGCTGCCTCTGGATCTCTGGAAGTGTCCAAGGCCAGGCTGGACGGGGCTTGGAGCACCCTGGGATAGTGGAAGGTGTCCCTGCCCATGGCAGAGACAGGAACTGATAAGCTTTAAGTTCCTTCCCAACCCAAACCATTCTGTGACTCTGATTCTATGCTGTGGCAGCAGCGATGCTCCTGAGCAACGTGCCCACAGCAGAGACCACCACAGCCGCAGCTCTCACCTGGCCTACCTGTAGGACACTTTCAGGGACGTTTTCATGCTGAGGGGGGGGGCCAGGCCAACACCTGACCCCGGCGGCAGCGCCCCGAGCCTCACACCGCTGTGTACACGCTACACCGCCGTGACCCCTCCCAGCCAGGTCCCACCGCGTGGCCGCCGGCAGCGCTTTGCCTCCATCCCCTGAGCTCGGGAGCGCCGCACAGCCCCCCAGGAGCTCGAAGGAGCCCCGCGAAGGTGAATTAGCGAGAGCGGGGGGGTCGGGGCGGAGCGGGGCGAGGGCGCTGAGGGGCCGCGCCCTGA
>VYZT01063308.1:30660-46177 GCA_013400735.1 Pomatostomus ruficeps
GGGCCCGGAGCCGGCAGCGCTGCCCGCCCGGCCCGTCCCGCTCCCGGTGCCCGTGCGGGCTCCCCGAGCCGGGCGGCGGCGGCGCTGCCTGCGGGAAGCGCTTCCAGCCAGGAACTGCGTGTCTGGAGCGCTGGAGCGGCGCCGCTCGGGGCGCGGAGCCGTCGGGGGAGCTGCCCGCGCTCCGCAGGTGCCAGAGGTGCTTTTTGGACCCGGGGGTGAAGTCTCCGGGGTGGCAGGGAGCTGTCAGCGGCACGGAGCGGGGAGCACGGGAGGTGCCCGGCGCAGGGGGCACCTTGGCGGTCTCTGCAGAGACCCACCAGGTTTACATTTCCTTTTTGTTCATCCTCTTGTTGGCTTCGGAGTGGGTTCGCTCGCCCCGGGTCGGTGCGTTGTTGTGGTTCCAGAGAAGTTGGATGTTTACAAAGCTGATCCCTAAACAGCTCTGCTGTTTCCTCCGGGAGCTTTGCCGATATTTCTAGTGATACACGGAAGTTTGTGACTGCCTTGCTGTTCTTGACTCGATCTAATTTATTATTCTGTATCAACACAATAAAAAAGGTATACCTGCACCTTTGTTAGCATAAGTGACCTCCCACTTCAGTTATGCTGTTGTTGGGGGAAGGATGTGGTAGAAAGATGCAGTCAAAAGAAAAGGGTTTGGAAGAAAAGGAGATTCCGGTGGTCTTTCTACTCATTGTATTACTTATTACAAGTCTGATACTAGAGCATAGCACAATTAAACTGATTTGGGGTAGAGGAGAGATGCAGAGGTTTTAACTAATAACATTGCGTGTTTAATGCAGATCTCTCCCCAAAGGGAACTGAAAATTTAAGAAAAAATGTCTGATGTTTGTACAAGATGTTGTGCAATACTTGCTTTGAATATAAGCTGTGTTCAGGAGTAGTAGTGATGGATGATTTATGAAGAATCCAAAGGGGAAGCAGAAATGGGGCAAGGGAAATGAAATCAGACAGACAAAAGTATTTTTTTATTTGCCTTTGTTGGCTTTGAAGGCAGTTGTGTGCTTCATTCCCCCAACACAGAGTGTGGGCCTGTAAAAAAAACTTTCCTTATGCATCTGGGACGAAGAGAAGTTGCTTAAATTGGCCTCACTTAGCACACTTGTGGGAGGGGGAGAAAGGGACTATAATTCCCTTCTCCTTTCCAAGTTCTGTTGTTTGTTTTTTGGGGTTGTGGGTTTTCTTTCCTTAAAAGCATGTTGAAGCAAAACTGCTAAGAATAAGGGGACAGTGAAAGAAAGTTGCATAGAGGATAGAGGGAGAAAACACAGGCAGAAGTGACAAATACTGGAAGTTAAATGACCTTTTGGGGAGGGGACCACAAACCAGAGAAGTAATAGGTTATTTAGAGTCCCATCTTCTTAAATGGTGTGCTATATTTGAATGTTCTTTTACATCTCTTAAGGATGCTTGTTTGTAAAAAATACAAACGAGATCTCAAGAAATGCTTAAAATTTTGATTAATCCAATAAAATAAATTTATCTTAATTACAGTGCAGTAGTAATCCTGATTTAGATACTTAAGGTTCCTCTTTCCTTCGGGTTATTACTGTCATCACTGAGAACTCAAACGTAAAGGTTCATCAGTACATATAATCATTGTATTTAAATTGATGATTTAGTTACTTTTATCTGATTTGGGTAGCTCTCTGTGTACTAACAAAGAAAATTGAGTGCCTTAAATGGAAAATGATGCATTTCAAAATGTCAAGTAAAAAAAAATGCTTTCTGATTTTGTGTTCCTTTGTTTCTTATTTCTCAAACTAAATTGAAATTGATGATATTTCATACTCAGTGCTGCTATTGTATTTGGTGTCTAGCTGGAGACACTTGGATTAAAATGTTGTTTAAGAAATAAAAAGGCTGAGGTGATGTTTTGAAGGCGGTTTTTTTTTCTTGTCTTAGGCTTTGATGTGGGACCAAAACCAGACGGTGTGGGGTTATTTAGAAAAATGAATGCTAGATTTGTGTGTTATTAGAGCAGCATTGCATGTTGTTTGTCTTTTAAACTCTTAAACAATCTGAAGGCTGCCTTATGGGAGCTTTAAAAATTGCAGTAAAATAGCACTAGTAGGTAGGCCAGTGTGAATCTAACACTGACATGACTAAAATTCATAAAATATAGTATGTGTTTTAAGGTCAGCCTTGAAGACATTTAGGTAATGATTTTCCATTTTTTAATTTTAGAAGTATTGCCTTTTAGTGTCTGCAGTCAGTACAGGGATTTATTTGGCATTTATTTATTTTTAGGATAATGCAACATGCTTAAAAATGAGAGAGCATTACACAAATGTAAGTTGTTTGCTTTATGGATGTGTAACTGGGTAAACATATTGTTCTATTTTAAGTAGAAGATGTGGATGTGTAATTAATTATGAGAACCAGAGTTCAGTCCTTATCAATGGTGGTCAATAAAATCAGTCATCAAATTTACCTTTGTAGGCAAGGAGGTTGCTGTGATGTAAATTTGTGAGAAGAATGATGAAATTGTTTCCAGAATGGACAGGGAAGGAAAGGAGGAAGTGTTTCAAAGTGTGCCAGTAATGATAAACCTCACCTAAGCTATAAAAAATTAAGAATTAAATGCTTTCGTCAAAGCTCACATAAAAAAAAAGTTATGAGAAATATCACTTCAGTCTATAACATTGTAGAAACGCAACCTGAAAGTATTTCCTTGGATTAAGCTTGTTCCAAGTGATGGTCACTTCAGAGGGAAGAAATGGAAGCAGAGGGCCAAGGTATGCCTGGATGTTTCGTGTAACTTGTAATTTGAAGTTACAAACAAAACATCACTTACAAAAACCCAACCACAGGTTGCAGTGTGTAGTGGGTGAGAAGCTTGTGGTGTTTGTGCTAAGGGAATATCACTGGTTCAGATCTGGAGGGTGGTTAGTGCATCGTGACCCAGAGGAAATAACTTAGCTTGTAGGTTTCGGTCTTGTAGCTGATGTTTGTAGGGGACTGATCAAGAACAAGTCATCGATAATTGATCTGATCTTCTGCTTAGGTTGTAGTCACAGCAGAAGGGTAGAGCGTGGTGACAGTGCTAAGTTATAAGGTGAGAGCTGAGAGTTTACCTGAGTTCAGCATCTGTTTGTACAAATTCCTGATGAAAAAGTCCATCAAGAGTCTTAATCTTAGAGAAGTTACCTCAGGATTCAGGAAGTACTTGAGTGGCAAATTAGTGGAAACTAGAAGGGTATTTTGAGGAAGTGTCATTGTGTGTTTGTGTTGGTTTAGCTTTTTCCTATTTGCATTTCCAAAGCCACCTTTAGAGACAAGAAAAGGGTGAGATGAACCTTTGGTCTGAGTGTAGCCACCCAGTTCAGTTCTCTACCTGTGTATTGTTAAAAAAGCAAACCCAAACAAACCACGTAATCATTCAATCAATACGTGCAATAAGCGTTTAGTATTTTCTGATGGCTAAAGCATGGAGCTACACGTGAACGGTGCATTTATTCTGTCAATTAGTAATCAGCAATTCTGCCTGATCTCCTGTGAATATGAGGTGTGTGACTAAGAAGCATTTGCTGGTTATAACTGAAACTGTGCAAGTTTCCTGCCTGAGGGGAAACTCGGCTGCTGAAGCAAGTGGTGGAAATAATTTGGCTACTGCAGCAGAATTGCATTAGGTTAGACTGGTAGGGTGATACTAATACAGTGATACACAGTTAGGTCTGGGCTAGAGCTGAGGTGTCAATGTTTCCTCTCTGTGCATGTTTTTGATGATGTTTTGATGAAGGTATAAACGGTGCACTGCTGCACAGGGAGTAAAATAGGATCTCTGTGCGGGAGGGTTGTTTTTGTCTCCTGTGTTAACAGCCACTGTAGCCATCGTGAGCCTCCTTCATTTCACTGCGTTTTCAGAGTTTTGTGACATTTGGGAGGACATCTGCAGGGCTTGCTTCAGGCACATAATTTAGGAAAAATTGAGGATTTTAACATGGTTCTCTGTCTATGCTGCAGAATATTACAGAACTACATGGAAGGTGTTTGGGCATCTCTGTTGTGGTAATTAAAGCAGGCAGCACAAATGTTTCTTTCCTCTTTCTCTGTTCTCCCTGCACTAGACACTTTCTGTGGTTTTGATAAAATTGGATATGTAGTTTAAAATGTTGTCTATCTTCTGCTTAGTACCACTGGGATTGGGATTAATGGAAGTACTAGTTTAGCTACATGCTCCAGGTAATTTGTCGTGCTCTGCTGGGGTCAGGCCCCACACTGCATGAATAACTAAGGCCCCTTCCAGTCTTAATTGTTCCATGAAAGTGATATTCCAGAATAAAGTTACTTTGCAAATCAGGAATTACTGCACCAATTATTCAGCTGGGGACTCAAAATATTTGAGGCAACGACCTTGCCTAAAGAACAGGAAAAAGCCTTCCCTTAAGCCAGCAGCCGATGTTGATACTGTTTGACAGTTTGTATTGCGTGAGTGTTTTCAAGTAGTCTTTGAAAAGTGGGATTGGTAGAGGGATTTTGAACATCAGGGTGATGTGGAGAAAAGCACAACTTAAGAGGTGTCTGTAAAGCCAGGGAACCAGTACAAAGTTTTTAAAAGCAGACTTTTGAAACTGGAGTGGAATTGAAAGCATTATTCTGTAAGGAGAAGCATTGCAACAGAACTAGAATTCCTAGCATTTGTCAAACAATGCGGGTAATAAGCTTGGCTGTAAAGCATGGAAAAAACTATTGTGGCCAAGTGCATCGGAATGAGACAGCCTGGGATGCCATCACTTTCATTCTTGCTCTTTTCTGGTACCTGCATCCAGAAAATGCTGGGCAGGAGCAGAATAGCAGGATGCTGTTAGAGAGCTGAGAACAGAATAGGGAGAAATACAGGGAGGCAAAGTTTGGTGAGTTGTTCTACAGCTGATGAAACCAATGTCAAGTTTCCTGTTGATTTGTGTCTTCTGCTGATTGGCTTTAAGGACTTCTTGCCATGGTTCAATCATTTATAAAGATTATCCTGGTGATAAATCTGCAGTGTCCAGTTACATGAGCTCAGGCTACAGTTTTCTTCTAGCTGTGACACCCAGTGTTCTTGGCAGGGTCAGGGATTTTGTTTTTATGAAACTTATATGGAATTCAATTATCTTTACAACCCCCATCTTTTAAGAGACTCAAATGGAATGGTGGTTGGGTTCAAAATTTGAGGGGAGGAGTATAATAGCAGAAATGTGCTGAGTAGGCTTGCAAAGCTGTTGTATCAAATCTGCGTGTGTCCATGTCTACTGATGGAAGGGCTTGCCATGGCCAGGGGTGCAAACCATTGCAGGGGAAGAGTGTGGCAATGGGAAACATGACCTGTAGGCATCTGCAACTGCCCTCTCTGGGACCTGGCTGGAGCATCACGACAGATGCATCCATGCTTTGTCTCTCTTGAAACATTGATCAAAACCTGAAAATTCAAAGTTGTAGCAGCTACAAGGTATGCCATAGCTACTGATGATCCTCTGCACAGTGTTCTGGGTGAAAACTGATTTTAATAGTTCATAAATTTTTATAAGCACTGAAACAGCTGAGGTTGGATTTTTCAAGGGATTTGTTGCTGATGTTGAAAGACCTTAAAGGCTGAGACTTCCTGTTCTAGTGCTAGAAACACCCTATTCTTGCTTAGCCCTCGAGATCAAAGGTTTTGTGATGAAATTGTACTTTTTAGATGTAAATGAAATTTCAAAATCAAAGTTAAGAGATGCGGTTCCTGCTTAGGTATTTACGATCTGAATGATTTGAGCAAAACAAATGAAGTGAGTGTTGGTGCAGAGTTTGTGCCCAATTAAAAATTGCACCTGTATTTAAGCTAGTGAAATTACCTTTGAAGGTTCTGGGGATGTGAGCTGAAACAAAATGGATTCAATTTTCTGGTTACCTGTGTTAATCTAATCTGTATGGGGGCACTTGCTAATTTTGCTAAAATGACTGGATTAAAGCAGCTACTAAGTTTTTAGTGGAAAGATGATGTGATAGAACTACATAGCTTTAACACTGACCTTTCAGAACTGTTTGTTATTGAGAAACCTCCAGTTTAACCGTAACAGGATTTTAAAAAAACAACAGCCCTACTTCAAGAACTCATGTTATGAGTATGTGTTCAGTTTTTTCTCAGTTTGTAGCAATCTGAATGCATCTGGCGGAGAGGGCTTCTGAACATCAAAGTTCTGGTGGCTTTTTTCTTTCTTTTTTTTCGCTAAGGAGTTTTCCTGCTGTGGCAAATGTCTGGCTATGAATTCCTTTGCAGATGATTAGTATGTTCCACAGTATATTACTGCTGTCATATTTTGCTAAGTTTTCCCTGGTTTCCCGTAAAACTGCTGCTGTCTCTGGTATGCAGGCAAGATTTTTTAATTCGTAACTTAGCTATGATTCAATGTGAGGCAAATGCTTCAAATATTTTTATTTTTGTTTTATTTAATGGCAAAATAACCTCAAAGTTACTTTGAAAATTGCACTTGTTTTGAGGAAGCGCTGGCTACTGTATGCCAGGGCCTTACTTTATAAGGAATGCAGGAAATGGCCTGCCTTGTTATCACTGCTTCTGTATTTAGTGCTTGGTCTCCAGGGAATTCATGTGCACTGATTTCTGATAGCTATAAAGTACTTCTTGAGAAGAAATTACCAAATAATATGTTCTGTGCTTGCGTAGAACGAATTATAAATAGGATATTACAAGCCTTGGGTGGTTTTGAAAAGAAAGCTGTGCAACTCTTCTGAAGTAGAGAAGAATGTTAGCACGTACATGAGCAGATGGTGAGATTACCTCTGCTTAAGGTAAAACGATTTATGTCTGATGAAGTCATCCCTTGCTCATTAAGATACGAAACTAATCTAGATTTTGGGAGTCTTTGTCCTGGTAGAGATGTAATGTCCTGTATTGGTTCCCCAAAACTTCTCACCAGAAAACTATAAATTCTTATTGGAAAGAAAATTCTTCCTGGTTCCATTGTTAGACTAGTGCATATATAATATTTTTTTAATGTAAGCCTCTGCAAATGAAAATCTGGTTTAAAATTGATTTCCACTCCATGTAGAGGCTTTGATCTGAAGGAGATGGTCATGCATCTGGCAGTTTCTTGGTTCTTGATTATTAATAAGTTTTGTTGATGCATTTTTTTTTCCAAGGGTATTTTACTCCTCTGAAATAATAAATGATGTGCAATACTCAAAATTATGTATCAATACACAGGTACTTGAGTGATCAAATTAACATTAGGCTCTAAACACATTTATGTAAAATTGTTACCGAGGAAGTGTTGCTCTTACAGAAACTTCAGCAGACCGGAGCCAAAGAGGTCTGCAGACTTCTCTATGATCACAGCTGGTTGAGAAAGGAAATAGTGCTTCAAGTTAATGAAATCTGACTGCAAGAGACAGATTACCCTTGGTCAGGGCTGTAGATAAATTGCGTGGTTGAGGTTTTAGATCCACTTTTAAAGGAAACAGATGGGGTACTGCGAGGGCAGTGGAAATGTAGCAACATCACCCAAAGAATAAATTTCAAAATTAGGGGACAAGTAAGTGGTGTAAGGGATTGTTTTATTGCTTCTGAATTTCTGTTATAATCTCTTCAATTGTTTCTGGCTTTCCTTTAAAAAGAAATGAAATGTTTCTCATGTTCTTTGGGTGCTTGGCAAGATGAGTGCTCTTGAAGGTGAACAGATTGACAGCTGAAAACTGATTATTACTGTTACTTAAAATAGTGTGCAGCAGTTCAGATGAGAACAATCTTGGCTCTGTAAGTAACACTTCCAGGTCTTTGGTGACCTCCAGTTTTTGCAAACTTCTAGTGAGTTCCTATGGCTTGGTCAGTAATGGTTCAGGATTCCAGGATTTGAACTGAAACTTATTTCTCTGAGTGCTTGAGGAGTTCCCTGCTGATAGATGATCCTAATGGAATTTGCCCTTCTCTTTGTATATGTTGGAGAAGTTTAAATTCTGCTCACTCTCTGCCTTTGAACTTAAATGGCTGCAAAGTGAGAGGTTCAAAGTGAAGCTAAACTTATGTGAAAAAGTGAACTGATGCTGTATGGTTAGCATTTAAGAGAAGGTCTGTCAGTATTTTAATCGTGCTTATGCCTAGGGAGCTTCTCTTCTGATGTGTTATGTGAATTTACTGCTTAGAGCTGCCATGCAGGATAAAGTTTTGCCAAAACTATTGCGATTTTATCAGATTTTTTAATCAGTTTTTTTTACTTCAAACTATTTGAAAAAAACCTGCAGTCTACTTATAAAATTTGACTGAAATTTATGCCCTGACTTTAGAAGTTTCCAAAGGACAGGACTTAAATACAGCAGTCAAATGAAGTGTATGTATGCTGGTGAGGCTGTCTTGCAAAGAATAAAGCTAAAATTCAATTCTTCAGATAACCACTAATAATCTTCTGTCTTGAATACTAGAAGTCACTGGATTTGTCAGTGCAAGTGTGCTGAGATACAGTGACAGAAATACAGCACTGTAATGTGAAATTGTAAAGTAAACAAGCAGTTATTGAGTGACTGGGATTCTCTAGGTGTTGTGAATGAAGGTGCTGTGGTAGCTGTGCACGATGTTCCTCAGAGCTGAGGAATGTGTGTTTATCTGCAGTTGTGACTTCGTGGAACAGTGACTCCTTGTGAACAGGAGACTGCTTGGCAGTGTGGACATCAAGGCCATCGATTTCAACAGAAAAATAAGGCTTCTTTTTTTTTTAAGGAGCTGGCTGTTGTTACATATTCCTTTGAAGACCATATAATTTTTTTTTTTCATCTCCTTAAGAAAAAATCATTTGCTGCCTTAGTTATCAGGCAGCAACCGAATGCATTGATAACCTTGAAAGTTCTAACCCAAACAGTTCTGAACAGTCTCAGAAAGTATGATTCTTTTTTTTTTTCTTAAATAAAGTTCAGGAAAACATCCTGCTGCTCTTTAGAATACTTAGGCAACGGCAAGACTCTGAAAACTGCAAACTGCTCTNAATTCTTGAGAGGACTTTGTAAGCCGGGGTATTCTTGCATTTAAAAATCTGGCATAGCAGTTTTAACCAGGTGTAAGTTAATGAAGAGATTAAAGCCGGCTTAGCTTTCTAGACAGTCTGAGACGGTGGTGTCAACTACATGAGACTTCTCATTAGGATGTTATCTCTGGCTAGTAGGCTTAGACCATCTACGAAACATTCAGTACATCTTCAGGAGAAGTCTTAGCATGATTGTCCTGCTAACAGGAGCATAATAAATAATTGAAGGCCACAACTGTGCTATTAATGGAACTAGAGGCCTGCATTGTCTATAAAGGAGCAAAATAGTTTGGGGGTTTTTTAATCGATTCCCTGATTGTGTTCCACACTTGAACTCTGGAGACAGGCAGCAGACAGGACAAGACTTCTTCCTAATGGCAATATTTATGGCTTTAATGGGTCTCAAACTCCGCAGCTGCATGTACTGTACAGAAAAGGATCTGGTGTCTGGTTTTTTCTGTAGACTTTGTCTGTGTTGAATGTTTATATCATTACCCTGTGGAATGGATTCATACCTGTAACTTCCAAAGCTCCTCCTGAAGACTTTATGCCCCAGGACTTGAATTGTGTGGTTTTCAGGGTTTTATAAATCTGTTAGTCTGTCACTGTTTCAGTCTTTCTGAAGACACCCTTTTTTGTTTAAATCTTGTCTTGGTAGCTGTAACATCATTTCTGGTTTAGCCTTGCTTTGTGAAGGGTTTCGCTTGGATTTGTCTTCAGACTGAGCTGAAATATATAGAACCTATTATAGTTGTCTGTCCTTCACACTATAAGCCATTGAAATGAAGTAGATAAAACAAAAGCTTGGCCAGACTTAAAGAATTTAAAGAATCTGTTATAAATCTGTCAAGAATCTTGCCGTCTGTGTGGGGAGTCCAGAGAAATACAGTTACTTTGTTTAAAGCACATCTCTCTGGTCTGATTCAAGGATGGCAAAACAACCCCCAATCTAAAATCCAAACCCTTCTAATCGGTGTGAATTGAAAGGGAACATAAAGAATTTTGAGTTATCTGCATTATTTGCTGCAGAGAATTCTTAATCTGTAGATTGTTGCATGACTTAAACTCAGAATGATTTGCATCTATAAGGCTCATTTAGTTCAGTGAAACTGTGTTTTAATGAGGATTGCTGATTATGTAACCCTCCTAGCAGAAACTCATTATTCCTGATTTTTATCTTGCTGCTTGATGTGCATACTGCCTGTTGCTGGAAGACATCTTATCTCCTGGGCTCGGCTCTGACCCGGCTGTGTGCAAAAGCTGGAGACTAAAATAGAAGTAATACTGAAAAATAACACAGTTCTTGTGGTAATCTCTTGCAAGATTATTTTAATAAAGAGTCTGCATAGATATTGTGGTGAATGTGGGAAGTTGTATCGTAGTCTTAAACACAAGACTGGAATTGGAGAAACATAAAATATCATTTTCTTGGTGGTGGCCTTAAGCAAAAGTGACCTTTTGGAGTTTCTTCCCTTACCTAGTAGTGAACGACACTTCCTTTAAAGGGCTGTTAAAGAGATTACTCAATGAGCAGCTGTACTTAAACAGCTTGTTTTGCTTGTCCACTAAATATCATTTCATAAGCATTATTTTTCTTGTTAAGAGGGTAAAGTACAATATTTTCCAAAGGAAGAGAGGTCCTTCAGTGTCATTATGACCATTATAATCATGGCACAGCAGTTTGAAAGGTCTGGTTTTGTAATCTATTGAAGTAAGGTGGAAGTCCTCTTGATAATGTGCTTTATCAATGCTGTATTTGTATAGTCTTTAGAACAAATTCTGCTCCCCGGTTTGCACCTGTGTAATTGCTCAAGCCTGAAAACCGCTACACACCTGAAGGTGGCTTTTATGTGTTTTGAGTCTAGTGGTACAAAAAGAAACCAAGTGCTCACTAGCACCGGTAGGCAGAGTAAGAAAAATAAATGGGTCTTGTGAATTGAAAGACTGTGGATTTATTTGTGTGGCTTCTATTTACGTTTGACACTCCCTCCCCCCAAAAAATTAAAAATTGGTCTCTTTTACATCCTGGGTTTCTGGAGGATGTGTGCAACTTTATCAGCTGGTGGTGTGTGACTTAATAGTTGACCACATATGACTTGTTGCATGTGTTTCTAATGTTTCATTTCCTTTTCAGGTCTGCTAAATCCGTTCTGAAGCCAAGCGTAGACAGCCTGTGCAAGGGAAGTGTTGCTGCTTTACATGGACATCTGCTCTTGCGGCATGGCCCAGATATCCAGCAGCAATGGATTCAAACAGCGCTCCTCACCTTCTCTGTCAGCCCCAAGGTCAAAAGATGTGGACAAAGAGGAGGCATTGCAGATGGAAGCTGAGGCATTAGCCAAGATGCAGAAAGAAAGAGGTGTAGCTGGTAATAAACAAACCTTTCATTCTTTAAGCAGCCCCAGACAAAAAGCACAGACTCGTAACAAACAGGACCATGATCTCATGGTGTTTCCAGAGTCCGATGCCAAGAGCATGGAAGATAAACTAAGTACCATTGACATAGAGAAGCTTACTCATGCTGAACTAGAGAAACTGCTGCTGGATGACAATTTTGAATCTAGTAAGGTACCTACGTTACCAGCAAGTCCTATTTTGAGCCCATCCATTTCTTCGCAGTTTTATCTTGGGCCCGCAGGTCAGAGGAGACAGTGGACACCTGGGATACCAGCACCTGTGACATGCACTTTACCTCCTATTTACACCTCAGCTTCTTACACAAAACAGACTGGTGTATTTCAGAACGGATTCCATCCAAGTATGTCATCCTACCCCTCTCGAGAGCCTATTTATCTTGGTCTTCCAAGACAGTCACAATACATTTCATATCCACTGGCAGCTACCACGCCTTTCCATCCACACGGAGGCCTACCTTTATACCCTCCAGTACTCACACCAGAAATGGCAAAAGTATTTGACAAAATTGCAAGCACTTCGGAGTTCCTGAGAAACGGGAAGTCGAGCACGGACCTAGAAATGACGGCCATAAAGTCTGCAGTGTCCAACCTGCCGGCCTCGGAGAGCTGCGGGGATGTCAGCAAATTCGATTGGTTGGATTTGGATCCTCTGAGTA
Source organism: Pomatostomus ruficeps (assembly GCA_013400735.1). Taxonomy (NCBI): domain Eukaryota; kingdom Metazoa; phylum Chordata; class Aves; order Passeriformes; family Timaliidae; genus Pomatostomus; species Pomatostomus ruficeps. Next base: position 42,748 of record VYZT01063308.1, read on the forward strand.
AACCAAAGGTGGACACTGTGGAGACTTTAAACAAGACAGAGGGTGATGGAGAGAGGGCTTCCAGTATGACTGCTGAAGACCCATGGGATGCTGTTCTGTTAGAAGAAAAGCTGTTACTAACTTGTCACCTGGAAAGGAAAGTTAATGGGAAATCTTCTGGAGCGACAGTCACAAGGAGTCAGTCCTTAAACATGAGAACAACTCAGCTTGCAAAGTTACAGGGCCAAACATCACAGGTATGTAAATCAGTATCTTTAAACTGCAGTATAACAGTAAAGATGAATCACAGTACTTAAGGACACTCTAAGGTCTGTTATTTATTTTATGTGTATTACGTGGCTTGAGCAGTGTCCAAATAATGTGATGTTGTGGCATATGTATTAGTCCTATTCAGAAAATTGAACATTACTACTGAATTATCTCCCAGAATACCTCTGCCCTTGTGTAATCCTAAAAAATATTTACTGAGGAAATTACTGTTTTTCAACTCAACACTCCCGTAAGAAATAGAAATAATACTCAACACAATTAAGTGTCTAAATCATATTGACGAATATTTCAGTTTTATGAGCAATTCATGTGATACTGTGAAATAAAAAGGTGGCGAGCTAAGCACTGGAAGTTTTATCTTGCCTTTTACAAGACCACAATAATTCTCTTTTGTAGATAGAAAGCTTTCCTTCCGTATGGGAATGCTAGACAGAACCTTTTTGTTGTACTGTCCTGGGTGGTGGGATGGCTGGTGGGTCAGAAGCGCTGTACTTCTGCTCTGGAAGAAGGCAAAACCTCTTTTGTGTGATGTTACTTCTATCAAGCAGGGCAAAAAGATGTCTGAGAGATTTCTTCTCTAGGACCAGGATCACTCTAATGAGACATTCAAGACCAAACTCCCAAAAAGAGCTTTAATTATGACACTTGTCTCTTTGGAGATGGAGCACATGCAGATTGTGTCAAAACCAAACTGGGCAGCAGGTGATCAATACTGCCACAGTCTCATCTGCTTAATTATGCCCCATAAGGACATCCTACTTTTCCCCAAATCCAGTAAAAGACTGTGGGTTATTTAACTTTCCCTGTATTTTTGATTCTGTTATAATTCCACCATAAAAAAGATGTGTTTTAAGATATTAATCAGCTCACTAGAAAGTGGATATGAATACTTCTGGGTTTTCGGGGGTTTTGTGGTAGATTACAAAGACTGGAGATGTGGAGAAATTTTCAGTGGAAAAGCCAGTACCCTGGCAAGGGTGATAATGGCCAAAAAAATTGTATTTGTAGAAACTGGTTAGAGAGTGGGAAGTAAACAGTTTGTTTCCTTCGGAGACTTTGGTCTGTTTTAAACAGCTGTTTTAAATCTTAGGTATTGTCTTTCTAGGTGTTTTTAATGGGCTGGGGAAATGCCATAAAAAACCAACTGTTATCACTGAAGATATTTTCCAAACAGCTCCTTAATTCTTCCTTCCCCACCCCTAAATTGGAGGAGGTTTTTTCTCAGAAATAGGAATATTTACTAGACTGTGGCCTAAAAGGCTGTCTAAATTTCCATTGAAGTGAAATTTCTGGCCCCTCGTTTGAAGGATTTCTTGGTTTTTTTTCTGGGTTAGGTGTCAGTATCCTGGGAAGAGTTCAATACAAGGCCAGTGGAGAAGGAATAAAAACCACCCTGAAACCAAAAAGAATCCATTTATCTCTGGTTTCATGCCATGTGTGTGGATCTTGGGTCAGGCTTAATTATATTTTGCTTCTCCACTTGCTGTTGAGCTGTGATCCTTTAGCTCTGTTATTTCCTAGTATTTGGAGGGGCATGTGAATTTGGGCTCTGCAGCAGTTTCCTTCTCAGTTTTCTGTGTCATCTGGTGATGTGTGTGTCAGTCTTCCAGTGGTGGTTGGTTGGCTGTAATGTAACTCCTGACTAATCGCTAGGCAGCATTGGTTCAGTGCTTCTGAGGTGGTGTCTGTAGGAAGTAATGTTTGACTGTTGCTGAATGAAATCTGGCTTTATATATTCCAGGTTTTTTTCAGTAATGTAGGATTTAAAGGGGTCTTTCCTGTTCATGAGGTCCAGTCTCCTGCTATTTGCGTGTCATGTATTGACTGATTCATAAATCAAGTTCAAGCTCTGCCCTCATATGTGGGCTTTTCTTCCTGCCACGTTTGATTTAAAGGCTGTTCCAGCTCCTCCTCATCAGTCATCTGATTTTCAGCAGAACACATTTGTAACTAGCTCTTAGCAAATGTTCTCCTTTCAGGGTGGAACTGCAGGTATTTAAGATGAAAGAATCATCTTGATATTTACCTCAATATGTTACAAGAGACGGTGACTTTCTGTCAGCTTTCGCTGCAAGCTCTGTGAGAGCTTCCCTTTCCTTTTTTACTTTTCTGAAGATGACTTATGAGAGTTTTAGCTCTCTGTGTGAGAGCACAGTGTACCACGTGCCTTGTACATCGTGCCTTGTGCATGAATAAACCCTCATTACGGGTAGGGGCATCCTGCTTGATACTCTCTTATTGCATTTACTTTATTTGTGATGGCATCACAACATCAATCCTGTAGTCAGTTGACAGACCTGATTTTCTTAAGTCACCATCTTCTTCAAACAAGTTCTTAGTTTATAGCAGACTTCTGCAGTGAATGTCCAATTGAAGGTTTGATACTTACTTTCCACTTGTACTCTTCCTGACTTGTTTTGGCATCCCACTCCAGTTCTAGTCTGTAGTATGAAGGTAGCTAATAATACAAGAATAGTTGTTTCTGCTGAGTTGTTAAAGTTATTAAAGAAGATAATAAATAGATTTAAGGAGGAGTGTCTCAATTGGATATCCTTGCAGCATAACCTAGGTGTTCTGTCTTTTGCCTATCCTATGCTTCTACTTTATTTTCTAGTTTAAATAATTTTCTGCTTAGTAGAAGAGGAAGCTGAGTTATGTAGCCTCTATTTTTGGCAGTTCTCTTGTATTTTACCCAATTTACCCCGGGTTTATATGTTCTTCAAAGTATATTCTCAAGTCTTACATCTTAACAAGTCTGGATCATTCCCCCCTCCACCCTTCCCAAAAAACTCAGTCTCACTGCCCCTTTAAACAAAAACATTAGTATTTTCATTCAGTCAAAAATACAGTTTGATTCTATCCAAACTTATGACTATCTGTTTAATCGCTGAGTCAGTAGATTGCTTTGTTTTGGTGAAGTATCTGTTTGTATCTAGATACTGGCTCCTCAGTATCATATCTTTTGTCATATTTTTGTCTATTTCATGTATTTTGGTCATATTTGAAGTAGCTATACATGCATTATTTCTCTTTAAATACTCCAGTGTTTGTCACTCATTTCTGAAAGCAGAGACAAAATCATCATTTTGTCCTTTTTTGTGTGTTGTCTTCTCTTGCTTTCCACAGAGCTGGCTGAGTCTTGTGACTTTGTATACTCATG
>VYZT01063308.1:46638-60320 GCA_013400735.1 Pomatostomus ruficeps
AGTGATGTGCTCATCACTGGTGTGACCTTATTTGAAGCAGGCCCCTTGTTTAGCGCTTTCATCCTATGCTTGCACAGTGCTTTGTGTACTTGTTTGTAGTTGTCTTTAAAGAGTTTCTAAATAGAATTCAACATTTGTGGAGGCAGCTGCTTGATCTGCAATGACTGAGTTTGGTGTTGAGTGCCGACCAGCAGTAGGTTACCCTTCATCAGCGGTGTTTGCCTTTCCCTGCCCACTTCGGTGCCTGTTTCCTTGTGATTTTTGGTATTGTTGTTGTGCAANAGTGCCTTCATGATTTTTGGTATTGTTGTTGTGCAATTGCCTAGAGAATGTGTTTACTAGATACAGTTGCACTGGTTAGTTAGCAGGTCTTGTGAGGTTGCCCAGTATTTTTATGTGATAGAACTTGTCTGAAATGTTACAATAGAAGAACCTATTTAAATTTAAGGTGTTATGCATGCTCCTGCAGCTCATTTCAAGTTTTGTGGCTTTACAAGTTCCTGCTCTAATTGTCTTCTATGGTATGGCTAATCCCCAATTACATAGAATTTGTCCTTTTGACTGATCAGTGTTCATGCAACCAATATTTTAGCTGAAAAAATTAGGTTTAAATGCAATTCAAGGGGCAATTATAGGTTGTATCTCTTCCAAGTTTATGCTGTACTGCTTAAACAAGTTAATTTGAAGGGGGGAAAGTGCTAAAAGGAAAAGACCCGACAGTGTGTGGCTCTCTCANAGGAAAAGCCCCGACAGTGTGTGGCTCTCTCAGATTTGACCTCTTTTCTGAGAGTCTCATTTAACTATATTGTCTGATATGCTCTAATGAAATTAGCTGACTACTTGGGCTAATAATAAATAACCCACATCCCAGTTAAGTAGTTAATCACTACTTCAGATATTAATAAATTGTGACGATTTTCAGAAAAACTGTGGTGCAGTCTGCTTTGTCCCTGGTTTCTATAAGCATTGTAAAAGCTTTGGATGAAAAATGAAGAATGTAACTGGTCATGTCACTTATTCCAGGGAGTATCTGGTAGGAGCTTCATGAGTCCTTCAGGCTAGAGGTGGCTGTTACAACTGAGTTCCGCTGGTTATTCCAACTTTTCTCTGCTTTTTGCTCACTTCAGCATTTGTATGGATGTATTGTGAATTGGATCAGAAAACAGGGATTTAAAACCTGCTGCAGTCCTGTGTTTGAGGTTTTGGTTTTGTTGGTTTTTGAAGTTTATTTGATTTTGCTGTTTGAAACTGCAGCTCTCTTTCAGCAGTTGTTTTTTGGATTGGATACTTTACAGATAGTGGTTTACAGTTTTGGGAGGTGATGGGAGCATTTGGCATAAGGGATTAAAACAGCAGTAAATTGACTCCATGAGGTTAGCTCTGAGTTTCATGTTCTGAATGCTGCGTCCTTCCAGTGTGCAACTTCTATTTTCCTGCTTTGTAGGGAGAGATAATCATGGGCACCAGTGATATGTAGTGGGTCTTTCTGGAACTACACTGAAGTTTGAATTGCAGAACGAGAGGAAAAAACATTTTTCTTCCTTCTGTGGTTCAGCTGAATTTAGCCAAATCCTGAGGCAACAGATCACTGCTGAGAACTCAGGAACTGCTTGCAACTTAATCTTAACTGATAATGATGCTGGCAAATAAATCACCTTCTGTCAAGGAGTCAGTGCTCCAGTGAATCTTTACTTCTCAAGTTAGTGGTGATATATGTTTTTCTCCATATGGGAGTAGATATAAAACTGACAGTAAATCTCAGGCTCATGAAAATACGTCACCTGCGTGTGGCTTTGCTGGCTTTAGGAATGTTTGCAGCTATTTAAACACTGTATTATCTTTGAGTTGCAGAAAGACAATGGGACCACTGGCACGCAGACAGAAAACATGCTTCTCCAAGCAATTGAAGGGCAGAATCAAGAACTGTCAGCTTTTTCTGAAGCAGTTGCAAAGTAAGAAATGACTGACTATGAATTAACTTCCGTAAGGAAAAAAAAAAAGTAAAATTATTCATTTTCAGTTAGCTTGACAGGAACAGTCCTACATTTTTTTGCTTGATGGGACAGATTTCAGTATGTATCCTTTTTCCTTTTCTTATCCCAGTTCTTCCTGGTTTTGTCCTGGTTTGTTTGGGTTTTTTTCAAAAATGCAACAGAATTGTTAAGATGTTCAGTACTAAGATTATTGTATTATCATATCTTCTCTTCCTTATTTTAGTCCTGACTTCCACTTTTCCTTGTTTTTATAATGCCTTTTTATCCTCAAAATATTTTTCTGTATCTCCTTCTATTTTTAATACAATTTCTTTTGAAAGAATTGAAAGTCTTTTTTTTCCTTTTCTTAGCTGATACACCTCACAAAATTCAGTGGTTTTCCAACCCTTAAATGCTTTTATTTGTGTTGCTTCCACAACTGGAATTCTGTAACATAAAACCTTTAAACGTCTTCCTGCCTCGATCAATAAAGTTTCTGGGTTTTTTTCTCCCTACCACAATTTTATGAGAGATTATTTTTTTGTTTTCTTCTTAGAGAAGACAAACTATTCTTGCCTTTTTACCTTTTAACATCAAAATCCAAGAAATAATGGAGGAAATAGAGATCTTTGAATCTCAAGGATAGCATCTATTTTTTTAAAGCAGGAGTGTTTATGAAATGAAAAGGAAACTCCACAAAAACAATGAAAAGTCATATATGTGTGAAGCTTATTAGTGAACAACATTAAGATAAAGCTGACATAGAATAGGCTTCTTGCAACACTTTCTGGTTAAATCTGATTTTTGTTTCAAGACCCACTGTTTAAAATACTGATGAACTTTAGACTGGACAACTCTTCCTGGGGGATTTGGGGGTTTTTCCATTCTTGCTATTGTCCAGAATCAGGATGATGAAGCAAATGACCCTCATAGAGGAGTTCTGTTCTTAATCTCCTATGTTACTTTAATATTGGCAGAAATTTAAGGTTAAATTATATAATCCATGTGAAACAGCAGAAAATAAAAAGCAGCTTTCCAAGTATGGTTTATTCAGTACTAGGTAAATGTTTTATACTGTTTGTGTCCTAAATAAAAACCTTTACCTCAATTAAGGCCTGTTCTTCAACTTCCATAGCTTGGAATAGCCACCTTTTGCATGGTATCTAAGTTCAGACTAGACTTGTAAAAATTAAAACATATGAAGAGTTTTGTTGTTTTTTGTACATAAAATAAATTCTTCCCTTTTTTTTTTTTTAAAACTAATTTTTAGAAAATACTGTGGATTACATTTTTAAGAACTGTTTTAGAGTTTAGCTTCTGCAGAAGCTGGATATGTCCTGTAAGAATTGACCTATTAAATATTTTAAGCTATGTGGAAAACCTGTCTAATTATATGGTAGGATTTTTTCCCTGTCTAACTNATTATATGGTAGGATTTTTTTCCTGTCTAACTACTACTTGTGTAATTATTGTGGGTAATGTTCTGTTGAGAGTAGAAGAATTAAATGGTGCTTTGCAGATGCAATTGAGCTAGAGAGCCAAAGGTAGTCTTTACTGCTCTGGTTTGTGGTTATTACCATGTTATTTTGCTTTAGACTTCTCCATTGCAGTGTTTCATAAATCTTCTCTGCTTTCAGATTGAGGACCAAGTTTCCTTACACTGATCAGCAAACAAACCCAGGCTTTGTGCTGAGTTCAATCATGCTGCAAAGAAATATAAGTGGGGAGAGTGCCAGTATCAAGGTTTCAATAGAAATCGAAGAATTCCAGCAGCCAGTAACTTTTACATGTGATGGTATGTTCCTGCTTCTTGCATCGGACTTTGCTTTTTAGAGACTGTACGCTCAGCCTGGGACAATGCCTCTCAGTTTTTGTGATCCCTGGGTCTCAGGTGCATGGGTTGTTTGTGGGAAATGTGGAAAAGGGAACTGAGGACAGGCTTAGTTCTGGCTCCGTGCCTTCATCAGAAAATATTTAGAAGTTGACAAAGTGAAATATTGACCGTAAAAAAGGAAACCAGAAGCACTATTCTATCCATCGCTGGATAGAATAAAACAGTTTTTCAAGACTTTTTACTTCATAGTAATTGAGGGGGCAATGATACCAGGACTGTGATTCTTAATGTTTAATTATTTTTGTAGACTGTCTAAAAATTCAGAAAAACTGCTGCTGGAAAACAGGACTAAACACCAGAACTGTCTATTACTTGCCTTCCATACATGCTTGTGAGCACAAACACTGAAATAATACTGTTGGATGTGCCACAACTGGCTGTCCCAGTTTTGTGGGTAACCAGGAATATTGGTTTGGGGTGGCCCTTTGAGGTTTGCCTTGTTGTTCTACATAATTTCATATTCTCTGTGCAGTCTTGACTGCACAGTGGTTGTATTTGTAACTGCATGCTGTCAACTTCTGGCAGTTCTGGGTGATAAAATAACTGGTAATAGACTTTTTTGCCTCTATACTTCTGTAGTCTCTTGTCACTTGTGAGGGTTATAATTTGGACCTCAACCTGGAACAGTGTAGATGCTTTAGAGCTGGTTGTTCTCAAAAGATCTGGAGTTAGTCTATTACTCACATGAACTTGCTGCTCTGTTGGCAAAACAAGCTCTCAGTGCACCGGTGTTTTCATTCTATATTAATTTGCTGGGCCTTGTATTTATTCTGTGGTGACTTAGTAATCTTTTTTTAAGAAATGAGGTGGATTGCAAGTATAGCCCAGGAAGGGTTTCTGCTCTTAATCCTTAAGATTACATTTTTCTAATATTACAAGCTTAATCCTTTCCTACAAAAGGCTTTGGTAGGGTAACTAAAATGCTAGGGCTTCAGCCCTTTATTTGTAGTAATTTTTGTGGCTAGCTTGGATTGTGTTTTGCATTCTAATCCCACATATCTTCTTCTTTGCACTTTCTGCTCTCTTCCTTTTTTTGATCCTGAAACTAATCCCAGTTAGACTACTTGTGTTCCATAGCTGGTGAAAGGCAGGTGTGTGACTAGTAGTGGGGGTATTTAAAGTTATTCTCTACCTTTAATTTCTTCTTTTCTTGGTCAAATTGTTGCCTACCTCAGCATCCTGGTGCTGGGGCTGCTTTACTTCAGTGTGGCTTTCAGTCTTGCGCAGGAGGAACTGCAGCCTCTCAGTGCTCCGACAACTCAGTTTGTAGGAAAGACCCAGCAGGGAAATGGATGAACTTTACAGCTTATTTGGATTCATTTTGCATTCCTTTATTAGACTTTGTATGGAAGTACAGGTCTGTCTGAGCAAACATTGTGTGTCAGCAAGAAATTAATGTCTTTGAGTAAGATGTAGGGCAGGGGAAAGGTGGTAACATTATCTTTGAAGTCTTCACTGGGCTCTGCAGGGCTGGCAGACTCTGGCAATGCAGCCTGTGACTGCAGCACAGAAACTATCACTGCATGACTGTCACTGCATCTCTTTTCTTTATCAACTACCGTTAAATTCCCTGCTGAAGGTATACAGCAATTTCACCCAGTAGTAAGTTAAACAGTCTTAATGAGTTAAAGTGTTTCTGAATTCATACTTCCTATCATTCCTTGTTCTTGAATTCCACACATTCTTCATATGCAGTCAGATACCTTGGTACTTGTCATAATTAATCATTTGTTAATGAGATGAAGCACATGTGTTATCTTGTGGAAAATATTATTGTGGCACTACCTCTCTGTATGTACCATAGTAGTAATAATCTTTATTTTAAAAAAAAAACAAACAAATGAGAAAATTAGGAAGGTCCTGGAGAGAGGGAAAAAATCCACTCTGAAGGTACTGACAAAATACAAAATTGCTTTTATACAGTGGTTTTTTAAAGAATTTTGAGGCACTTAGAGATACTGTTCACAAATGATTCAAAGGAGATCATCTAAAACCTGGTAGAGAGGACTAGAGAGCATTTTGTATTTAAACATTCGTGTCATTCAAACACATCTGTATTTTTAGTCAGTGACAGCTGGTGGCTGGGGGGGAATGGAATTTGGGTTTGACTGGGATTATTTTTTTGCTCTGTAGTTGCTGGATGGAAGAGAGACTATTTCCCGAAAAGCATTTGGAGCCTGATATGAAAGTACTGGTAGCTAAGAGTAGCATTTTGCAAAGGCTCGGTGATGCTTTCTGAGATCTGCCCTATACTAAGTAGAAACTTCCCTGGAAAAGTGGAAAGGAAAAAGGGAAAAGGACTTTCAGGATGATTTGCCTCAGCTGAAGCTGATACTCAGTTCCTCAAAAGCAGAAGAAATAGAGGTTTTCTATCTTCAGGTCTTCAGAAAGTGTTTTTTAAACTTTAAGTGCTTCTGAGATCACTTACCTATTTGAAGTCCTTGCTACATAGGACAAGTTTATAATTTAAAAAAACCCACAAAAAACCACTATCCTCAGTTTGTACTTCTGGTTAAATGACTACACTCTATCCTAATTTATAAAGATTTTTTTTTTTTAGCTTTTTATAAAGGCAGGCAAGTTTATGAGATACCTTTCTTTGTGAGAGAAAAGCAAAGATCTTAAGCTGTGAAATTTAGGAGATAATAGAAGTGTAAAAGTCTTCTCTACAAGTATAAAAATCAATTTCATTAAATTACTACGATTTGTGAGTGAATAATAGTTAATATCACTTGCTATAGATTTATATTTAACTTTCAGATGTAATTTCTTTGAACAGTGAGTTCCCCTGTTGAGCTCATAATAATGCAGGCACTTTGCTGGGTGCATGATGACTTGAATGAAGTGGACATTGGCAGCTACATCCTGAAAGTCTGTGGCCAAGAAGAAGTTTTACAGAAGTAAGCAAAGTCTTTTTCATTAATACTTAATTTCACACTTTTTCATAACACACTTACTGGAAAATTTATCTCTAGTAATTAAATGAGTGAAAGAAACCTTAGAATTGTAAGGGAGTCACTCTTTGCACAAAGATCAGAAGTTTTTGGAGTTGCTCAGGATACAGCAAAGTAGGTTCTCAACAACTTCCTAAGACTGTGTTCTAATGCAGATGCAGGTTTCTAGAGTGTTTCTGTAGATGGATATTGTAGTTTTTGACCACTCTTCAAATCACAGAAATAAAAAATAAAAAAAAAATCTACTGTTCTCCAATAAACTGGGGTGTTTGCAGTTTGCGGGGTTTTGTTTGTTTCTTTGTCTGGTTTGATTTTGGTTTTGTTTGTTAGTTGGATTTTTTTTCCCAAACTAATGGTTTACAAAGCCCCATTAGTTTTCTGGGATAGAGTATTTGGTTTCAGTGTTGACCTCTGTAGTTAAGAGCTTTAGCACAAGTGTAGGTATCTGCAATAGCGTATAAAAACCTGTGCAGAAGTAAAAACCAGAACAGGGATGGCGTGGACGTTGCTTCACCATTTCCTTACTTTGAGGGAACAGGTTGCCTTGAATATTCTGTGTGAGTTTTTGGAAAAGCACTGCATGTTTTTGTTGTGACTCTGGCTTGCTTTTGTTTCACAGCAAGCACTGCATAGGAAGTCACGAGTACATCCAGAACTGCCGGAAGTGGGACACGGACATCAAACTGCAGCTGCTGACCCGCAGCGGGATGTGCAGCGACCTGGCACGGACAGTGAGTACCTCCTGGTCTGCAAGAGAGTGCTGGATCCAAACTAATCCTCTGGTGTTACTGGCAAATTAACATGTCTGCCTGGTTTTGGAAATGGTGTCCTCTTATCCCGAGAGGAAATGAAATACATAACTGAACTTCCACAAGGCAAATTATATCAATACGGATAATGCCTCTTGCTAGAACCAGGTATTATACCTGGAAAAAGTATGCAAGCATTTGGACTAAACTTGGGGCTTGAAAGAGAAGCGACAAATTTGAGAGTTCAATGAAAGCTGAGAACATTTTTGAGTTTAATTAAATATGTATTGGACCATCAAAGAGGAAGGAAGGAGTATTTGGTACCTGCATAGTTAGGCACTTGATGGCTCTTTCTTCCCTCTGTCCCCACGTGTACACATTCCACAGGCTATTAAGTAGTTACTTTTTTTTTCCCTTTTGAGAAGATCACTTTACATCTTTCCCCTTCAACTCCCCAGGTTATTAGTAACTGATCTTCCAAGACAGTATGCATATTATAGAAAGGTGAGAACTGGACTTAATACCTAATATTTTATTGCAGGAAGATGATGACAGGACACCCATCCATCTAACCAAACACCTCTACAAAGTAGAAAAGCCTTTCAGAGAACCTATCATAAGGTAATGCTTTGTGGTTATTTTATTGCTGATCACTGCTGAATTCCTGACCAAGGTTGTGTTCTGTTCTTGTATTTGTGTTCAATACCTATTATGTCTTGCAGGTCTTCCATTGAAGAGCTTCTTGAGGTGTATCACAAGCAAGTTAATGTAGCTCTTAGGAATGAGGTAAGGCCATTGTAGATTATGGCTGAGCCAAAAGTAGCATGTCAAAGTTCACTGATAGGTGGCTGGGAAAAAGACTGGTGGGTTTTCTCGGGGAACTGAGATCTGAACAAGCTGTCAAATGTGAAATTATAACTACGGGAGTTTAGATTTATGTTCTTCTTTTCTTCCTGGCTTTTCTGCAAACTAGTTGTTACCTAATCATCACAATTAGAAATGTATCTTCCAAGTCCTGGAGTGCAAAATAACCTTTTCCTCAAAAATGTTGGAAGAGATTAATTCAGGAGAATAGGGAAGAGGCCTGAATCCTGACTATGGCCATTGTTGACAGCCATAAAGGATGTATTCACTAACAGATAAAAATACACACAAGAGTGAGCAGGAATAGTTGTGTACAATGGGAGTTAGAACTGAAGCATGTTTGGAACATATGAGTAAGTTCTACACAAAGCACAACAATGTCTTATTCTGCATTATTCTGTTAATTTTAAATACCCTGTCAAAAAAACCTGTCTGTTTTGGTGTATGACAGGTAGCTTAAAGCAACTTGAATGTGCAATAGTTCAAAGTGACTTCCCATCTGCCAAAGCTTATGGATGTAACCTGCTTTGCTCATTTCTCAAAGGAGAAGCTGCTTTTAACTCCTGATAGTATTGTAATATGGAGTCTCACATACTTAAACATTAGATAACTGTGTTTCTTAACCGGTTTCTGTAACGAGTCTTGAAGTCAATTACTTAATTGCAATACTGTTCATTTCCACTGTGTTTGTTTGCCTCTCCAGGAATACAGGTCTGAACAAGCTGCTGTCTGCTATTGCCATACTCACTTAATATTATTTCATTCCCTTGGTGGTGATTCACCATGTTCTCAAGCGTAGTTTTGAACAAAAACTTTTTGTAGAAGAGCGAGCTGTTACTGCTCCCTGCCATGGTGGTGGTGTTGCTTTGCTCTCGCATCTGCTTCAGCTTCTTTGTTCAACTGTGATTTCACAGGCTGTGATGAGGAATGCAAAACATCTCATTTCAGACTTGTGTTCTTCTCTTTGTAGTCCTTTTGAGGTTGGGAGTTGTGGTTTGTAGGTGGTGATGATTAGGTCCAAACAGCAGCAGTTCTGCATTTGAAAATTTTACTTCATTAAGTGAATTCCTGTATGTATTCAGCAGCTGTAGCTTGCTAATCCAAGTGAAGAAGGGTAATCCATAAATAATCTGTACACAGGCTTTGATTTCACATTTTTGAATGCTTTGAAAGTTACCAATTGTCTTTCTATTGAGAATCCTGCCTGTGAGGAAATAGCAGTGGAAATTTTGCTTTCCATGTCTCAGAGCAGCTGTTACCTTCAGATTGTTAGCTTTGGAAGCATGGCTTAAATATTTACAATGTCTTCTGACTTCTGTGGTTATTTTCTTACCAGAGCAGTTAATTGTTGCCAGGTAACTCTCAATTTAAAAACTTTCTAATTCAAATGGGTTCTCTGCTATCCTTTTGTAGGAAGGCCACGAGAATATGTCTGGGAGAGTGGTGGTTAGGAATCAGTTTACAACTTACTGAGAGGATATTGCCATAATTATTCCTCTTGTTTAGTTGTAAGTGCTCATAAGTTATTGTGAAAGAAACCTATAATTTAAGCCTTTAAAAAGTAAGCATTATTTTGAAGCAAATATTTTAATTTCCTACATGTGTTCTTTAAAATTGGGTGCAGATTTTCCTTCCATTAAAAAACAAACCCCAAGAAACTCAGGATAATTCAGATTTAACTCAAGTGGCTTTTCTTCTGTTGGAAGAGTAGAGGAGGAGAATATTAGGAGCAGTTCAACTTTGTGTTAAGTAGCCTACAAAAGTATATTAAAGTGAAGTGAAAAAGATTGGTTCCATCATGGAAGCAGTACTGTGGTGTAAGTAGCAGAAGTGTCAGTGTAATTTAAACCTGTATCTTTGTGGACTGAAATTGAAACCCTACTTCTTTAGCATTGCTTCCTCACACTAATTGAATTTTCTTCTTTGAATTGCACTTTCTTTTGAGGCCGTGAGGGAATTTGAGGTTAGTATCTCATTAGAAAAGAATTATTTGCCAACAGTTTAATAGAGAAGTGGTTGGGAACCTCCTAATGTTTCCTGGCACCCCATTCTAGGATCTGTACTACTGTGTTTTTGGCATAAGGAAGTTCTCAATATTGAGGTTTTTCTTTAATCAAGTTGTTACACCACAGTTTAATGTAAAGGAGATATGCATCTCACAGGGACATTTTCTTGGCAATTCATTAAAAAACATTAAAGCAATACTGGGTTTCACAATTGTGATCAGATCAATCTGTTCTCTCATACATTCCTTATTAGAACCAGCATAAAGCAGTAGATCATGTAATTAAGACTGTCAGAAAAATCTGTTCTACATTGGATTGTGTAGAGACTCCTGCAATAACGGACTCCGTGAAGAAGCTCAGGAGGGCTGTTAATCTCCCAAGGATTAAAAATGCTGAGGTAAAACTTCACACTATAAATTGCCTTTTGAAGTATACTTTTTAACTGATAAGTATTATTTCACAGTCTTTAGTAGCTGGAAATACCAGCAACTGTTCTGTCAGGGTTATGTTGGGAGTTTTTGTTGGTTTTAAAAAATTTATTTTACTTGATATCTTCCATTTATTTTGACATCTGTCTGCTGTTAATGCATTAATCACTTGCTTTGGGAATATTTTCCTTTTCTAAATGGTGACTGTCTAAAAACTAGTTTTAAAATACTGTTTTCTGGNTCTGTAACTAGAAAGTTATGTCACAGCAGATGCCACTAAATCTGACTGAGGGGAACTGATAGGAGCTCATGCTGTCTAAAATTAATACAGTTGTGCTTTAAAGGAGGAATTGACATCATGTGTTTTCCCAGTAGTGTTTGTGACTAGCCATAGCATCTGAAAACTCTAACTATTCATGCTCCTGCATTCCAGAGCATAAGGACAGTCCCAAAATCTCTCAAATAGCACAGAACTTAATGATGCAAGTTCTTAATAATGAATGGTTCTCTTGACCAGGACAGTCTCAAGTCATGCTGTCAAAAACAGTCATTAAGTGGAGAAGTGTGCAAATAAAAAACATAAATAATCTTGTAATGCTATTTCTGTTGCCCTGCTGCCTTACTAGAGTGGCAATTCATGTGATGCTCTATTTGCTTTTGGCTTCATCAGTTCAGAGATGTATTTGTAATACAGAGAGAAGACAAATAAATACAGTTGTCACAAGAACTAAAATTCTTGCAGGGAAGTGCAGAAGCCATTAAGAAAACATAGTGAAATACAGCATATAAACTTTTTTTTCAATGTTTGCTTTTTGATAGGAGAAAGCTGTAGAAATAATTAGATTATAGTGTACAAATAGCTCCCAAAAATAATGTTGCTCCAGTAGAATTTGAAAAAGATGGGAATTTAACAGTAAAACCCTGCAATTATTTTATGATGGATGTTGACTTACACAGTAATGTATATGAAGGCACAGAGGATTGGTTTCAGAAACAAAATTGCTATAAATATTGGAGACTGTTGCTAAATTAATCTAAAATCTAATATCTAAAACGCAAACAATATCTTACAAAATATCTAAGTATTTTGTAAGATATTGTTTGATTTTATTTATTTTAGAAGTAATTCTCTGTGATTGGAAGAAGTGACCACATTTTATATAAGAATGTGACATTTTTTGATATTTTGAACTTTTAAGTTGAAGATGTTCAATTAGTACACTAAAAGTATAAGGAGAGCTTTCACTTCTGCAGCAGTTGTGGCAAACTTCTTAGACTCTCTGAAGTGTTGGGAATTCACTGGGTTTTGATTTTAAACCACAAACTTAGTTTTCATTAAAAATTTTAGTTTTATCATGACTTGAATTTGGAATGAAACCCTTCCTGATTAGAAGGGAGTGAATTCCCATGATTTGTTTATCACCTCTTGGTTTCAACCGTGTCTTTGTTGAGACTAGACACTGCTGTGACGTTACATCATGTTGAGACTTCATTTCAGCAAACCAAGAAGCAAGCAAAGATAGTACAAAATAACAGTCCTGGCTGTTCATTTTCTCAGTTGTTCAATATTTATTTTATTCAGTAAATTTACAGTAGCTCTGGCAGCAAAAGATACCTTACCAAATGCCAGAAACAAGACAGAAAGAAGCTGTTTAACGCTGTTGAGGTTTAAATTACTGGGTAATAAGCTAATGACCTCTGCTTGCATCCATAACAGCCCTGAGCAAGTTTTATCTCTACCCAGAGCAGTTTGATTATCCTGAGCAATATTCCAATGTACTGTGTCTTCCAGGAGTTCATAAAGAGTGTCAAAACAGTTGACTTGACAAAAAATGAGCTTTTGAACTTGATGAGTAGTTGATACATCACATGGAAATTGTGATGCTGTCAGTTAACTCTTGAGGAGCTTTGAGTGAAAAGATGCGTTACATAAACTTAAATATGAACTTAATTCAGATACTTCATAATTCCTGTATAATATACTTAATAGCCATGGAAAATAAATATGGATTTTCAGTATTGAAATTTCCTCTGACTTTTTTGTGTAGGTATCCTTAAAATGTGGTGATGACAATGCCAAGAGCTCCTCTGGTGAGTAAAGTTCTTCAATTTTTATTTTAAAACTGCTTTCAGGTGGCCAATTTAGGAAGAAATGCATTCAAAATAAATTATCATTTAGGTTCCCTGCAGCCTGAAAACCCTCTGAAAGTGAGCATAGATCAGTTAACAAGAGCAGTTGAGGCCCTTCTGCGACTCCACATGAATTCCTGTAGCAGTTCTGCAGCAATTTCTCCAGAGGAGAGTAAGAGTACCAAGGAAGCTTGGACTGCCACAGAACATCTCCAGTTCACAATATTTGCTGCTCATGGAATTTCTTCTGGTTGGGTGTCAAAGTAAGTGCTTTATTTATTGTAAAATTCCTCCTTTTATAGATTTTTTTTTAATGTTTAACTTACTTTTTTTCCTTGTCCAGTTATGAAAAATACTACTTGATTTGTTCTCTGACCCATAATGGAAAAGATCTGTTCAAACCTGTTCAGTCCAAGAAGGTTGGCACATACAAGAACTTCTTCTACCTGATTAAATGGGATGAACTGTAAGTGACTTCAGCCTGTTAAAACTCAATAAAATGTTTTGTTTTAGCTAGGTGCTGAATACAGCCATTCAAGCAACTCTTGGTTCTGATTCCATTTGAAGCATCCAAAGAACAATGTGTGAGACTTACTGATCAAAATCAGAAATATTTTTCCAAATGGTATTTCAATACTCATTTTAAAAGGTAGAGTGGAAGTGCTGGGCAAATGCCCTATGCTA
>VYZT01063309.1:0-20635 GCA_013400735.1 Pomatostomus ruficeps
AATATAAAAGCATAATGTCCCATTAATTTTGGTTCAGAACTAGTTTTTCTTAAGGTGGGAGATAAACAGAAAAAAAATCCTATTCAGATTTTGCTTTCAGTTAATAACTATTAGCTAGGGCCCAAGTGCTAATCTATTTTTTTCCACATTTATGAATAAAACAAAAGTACAATTTCCTCAGGAAAAAATACCCAGTTAACTCAGCCTGTTTCTTAGGCCTCGTTCTTCATGCACTGTTACACAAGACCTTGAAAAGGAGTGAAAAAACCCTTGCCTAAACAGGATGTAAGATTAGTGTTTGACATCTCAAGCTTTCTTTCAGGCCCCTCTGGTTTCTGCAGAAGTAAGACTATTGTTTCTTAAACAGAAATTAGATTTATGTAACTCCAAGTTACTGAGGAATAACTCAACATAATTTTTATCAAAGAGAAGTTAATACAAGAATCACAACAATCTAGTGTTTCAAACATTTTTAGAACAGTCTGTGTGTAAAATACCCAAGTATATAACTTTTTCCTCCCTATATGTCAAAAGAAATGAGATTTCCTAATATCTAATTTCAGAAGTAAAATTCTGATGTGGATGGTACACAAATAATAATTATGTTGATAGAGAATCAGTAGTACATATGAGATTTTGCTGGTAGAGAATAAATTCAAAGGCTAAAGTTGCAGCAGAGGCAGAGTGGAGACATCTTCGCGTTTCTTGCTGCAGTTCTAAAGACTAAAATTTAAACAACCCAGAGTGAGAATGAGCAAACCTTATATTCAAATATTTCTATCTGTTCAAATTTAGTCTCCTGTTAAAGCTCTATTAAGAACCTTTCAGAAGCAAACAAAGGGCTTTTCAAAAATGAGACAGCAAATCTCTAATAAAAAGAGCCACCTCTGAGTCAAACAAATGAAGATTATTAAACTTCTTTTTAATAAATGAAAGCATGAAAGAATTTTTTCTCCTTAGAAATGTAAGTATTCACACATAGCTATCAGTCAATAAATACCAATAGATTTAATGAAAAGCGCATGTTAGTTTTCTATTTTAAATTGGTTCATATGTGTCTGAAATAATCCAATTGTATATTTCATAGTTAAAATAACAAAATGCCTTTGTATATAATTTTTAAGGTGACTGCCAATTTTGAGAAATTATTACATTTCACATAGAGAAAAGAGAGTTATAAACTAAGTTACATAATGAAACAGCTTCTCTATATAGGGAAGGTCCTTCCTGTGTGTATTAAGTCTGAACAAAACTTCCACCTAATACAGTAAAATAAGAAAATTCACCACCCTTGGGCTCAGAAACTACAGCTAAGGAACTGTTCCAGTGCAGCCACTACTTCATCCTGCTGGCTGGAAACGACCAAGCTCCTGAGCCTCCCCAGCAGCATTTTAAAGCCAGAGGCAGAAGAGGAAAGAAACAGCAAAGATTTAGAGCATCAGCTGCCTAACAGGGACCGAGCACTCTCTGTAATGTCCATTTCGGATTAATTTGTAGATGAAATATCTACACACATGCTGTCACCACAAGCTAAAAAGTTATTACCAGAACATATTAGTCACTCTTTTTTAGATTGAAGGGAACAGTGAACAACTTCCATCAGTGTTGAGAGCCACAAGAACAGCAGCTGTGGCTGCTGTTGTATCTCAGTTCCCAGACTGCTCCTTAGAAGGAACCACTGAAGAAAACAATGCTGTTTCTGCCCAAATTTAGTACCACACCGGCTTCTGACCAATTACCAACCAGACAAGTGCAAGTGAGATATCTGGGGTCTACGAACAGTTTTCTCTGATTGTGACTCATTTTCCCCATTTGCCAGCTGCACTCTATGACAACAGAATGTCATCCGTGAAAGGATCACAAAAGTTGATAAAAAAAACCAACACTTGATCTGCAACACATTTATAAACATGGGAAAATGGTATGGAGGAATGAAGATGGAACAAATATTCAAGTAGTAGTCCTATTTTTTGTAAAGAAAAGCTTTTGTGATTAGATTGCAAAATAGCACGTATGAACTTTTCTTTCAGTAAAGTAACATCACACACAACTATTTAATTTACTTTTCTGTAGTCAATAAGATCACTTTATATCAAGAAGGTGGAGACACTCGGCAATAAAAAATTATGTCAGCAGGTGTATAGCATACACAGACATGCCTGTGCAGCACGTGCTGTATGATCACTGATACAAACTGAGCAAGAAACAGAAAACATTTCAGCCTGAGTAACCAAACTTCTGACACTTCCCAGCTCCATCAGCAGGCTGTGTGCCAGACAGCAATATTAAACTTTGTATACTCCAGGAGAAACTGTTCCACCCCAACAGAGATCCTCAAGTAAGACAGCCTATTATACACATGAACCTAAGCAGTGGAAGATGTGCTACATTTTCCATGAACAAAACCTTAAATATCTTCTTTACATGCAACTTCAAATGTAGTTTTCTATATGAAATTAATTTTTAACTGTAGATCTTTTTTTCCTTTTCTTAGAGACATTAATACTGAAATCACTTTCTTTAGCATATAAAAACATCCTCAATTCCCCACCCAGTCTCTTTGAATTCTAATATATTTTAAAAATTAATGAAAAAAACCATGTCTAGAATGCAAATTCTGAAATTAAGTAGTTTTGAACAAAATCTGCATTTAAGTGCACTCTCCCAGGTCTAAGGGCATCAGGTGAAACTGGCCTATAACTAGAAATGAAGAGTGAAAACAGCCTGGAACTACAGATCCCATCCTCTCCCGGCAGCATTTTTGGATGCAGCTCACAGAAGGGTTGAGGTCAAGTTGCAGGTACGGGGCAGAAGCAGCACAACCTCTGCAAGGGAGGCATTCCTGTCCCTGTGGTTCCATTCTGTTACTGCAATTTTGTGGATCTTTTATGAGGTCATGCCCCTCCCACAGTCAAGCAATGCAAGTGTTATTAGTTGAAGTATCAACTGACAATGCAGTTAAGAGTCATAGGAAAATGGTTCCTCTATATCCTCAAGTTAATTCCCTTTAGTTAAGCAAGACCAAGTTGTGTACCAGTTTGCATATTATTATTATTATTGCTACTTATTGTATTAGTACATCAAATCATAGATACACACCCCACACATTGTTCAGACTCCAATTATTCAGAGACTGTACAGAAATCAAGTCTACCAGAGGCACTTATTAATGTGCTATGGCAAAGATTTCAAGTGCTGTAGAGCTTATATAAAATGGTCAAAGCCACTCAACTCATCCCACAAACAAAAAGAAACAGTTTTTTTCTGGAAGATGGCAGCAATCATGCAAAATGTTTGCATTTCACTTGTAGAAAATGGAAAATACAAAGGAGCTCTCTCAGTAACCAGCGGTCTCACAGATTCTTTGGATGCAATTAGTTGCAAAATTTGCTCCATCCAAAACAAGTCTGTAGAGTCTTATAACCTAACACAAAACCCAAGAAAAGCCTTTGAAGTTTTAAAACCTAACACACATTTTTGTGGTCTGTATTTTATTCTCCTGAAAAGGCTACATTAACACAGACTGGGACTGGAGTCTAAATTAAAAGGCACAATAAACATTAAAAGACAGCTGCCTCTGCAATAGAAGAGGTATATTTTTGCTAAGTAACTCGCTGAACTACAGTAAAAAAATATTACAGCACTGAAAAGAGGACTTTTCAATTCACAATAGACTTGGGAAGAGAAGAGGTTGCTTTCTGTTAAATAGCTTACTAGTGCTGATGAAAGCCTGCAATACAAAATCTTTCCAAGGTCATGCATTTCAAACCCAGGAAAAGCAATCCGGTTAAACTCAATTAGCTGTTTACTACCAACTTAATTCCAAACAACTCAAATTTTATATCTGAAAGCTTAAATTTAGGCTAAAAAATATTTAAAGGAAAATAAAGGTAGCTCCAACTACTAAGTGAATTGCTAATGCTAAGAGTCTGATGTTCTTAAAATCAACTCCAGATTTTGTTATTCATAATGTAATAGTTGACCTACAGTAGCAGAATGAAAAACAGACACTACCAAATCCACACAACATGTAGGCTAGATTTCAATAAAATCAGAAATACCATAAAATCACACTGAAGGTTCTAGAAACAGTAACACGAGTTAAATGGTGTTACAGCCTTTTAAACGAGACAGAACACAAAAAACCTTCTCTGCTGCTTGGCTGTCTGGAAAAAGCTCTCAATGCTTCAGCCAAAGAAAATATTCTTGAAAACACAGCCAGTCCTACAATGATAGAAAATCGATGTAAAACAAAGAGTTAAGGAACTACTGCAGTAAAGTACTTTGTTCTTGACATAGACTCGTGCTAGAAATGAGAGAGAGCTGCAGAGGCGACTTCCTGAGCTGCAGAAGCATTCTTAGAGGGATGCAAATGCCTGCATTGCTATAAAACATGCAGGGCAGTTACTGCACGTGTTACTTCCAGAATGTTCCTTGTGCAGCATCCTAGGTAACATTGCTCCACAGCAAGTATCCTCATGCTACCTCAAAGACAAAAAAACCCAGAAACACTCTGGCCAGTGTGAGCAATTGTCTTACTGACATGGCTCAAACCCCAAATAGCCAGTAGATAACTCAGAAAAAAATTAATTAATGACCTAAAGTCTTTCCCATTGAAAATACAGCTAGGGAGGGAGAATCACAAGGCAGAAAAATACAGGAGATGTCTGTATGTGTCCAGCAGTGCCTGTAAAAAAAAATTCTATTAAAGAAAATGTCTTTTCCATTGTGCTGCCTGGCCCCTTGCCTAATTACTGTGGTGAAAAAGAAAAATGGATGAAAAATGATCCAGCACAGCTTGTAATTCTCTATAAGCTCTTTCTAACTTGAAAATATTATTTGCTCTAAACAAATGTTAATTTCACTGCTTAAAAATGTCTAGGATTGCTGAGAGGTTACCACAATATACATTTAGTAATATTTTAATGTATTTTATTATAGCAAGACAGTATTTACATTTTATTAATAAAAAAGCAGTAAATCTAAAGTTTTTGTGGACTTATTCCCCTATAGATCCCCAGTAACTTTGTAATAATTATCTCAAAGTCTCTACTCAAATAAAATTCCAAGTGGAAATTGCTTCATATCCATCTCCCACAGTGTTTGGTTCTGATGCCAAAAAATCTGATTTAGTGGTAAGGCACTAACATGAGCTGATTTCATTTTCAGCTCTGCATATTATGGTTTTTGGGAGGGGGTTGTTTAATTAAAAGACAGACTCTCAAAAGACTCTATATTGCACTTCCTCCTTCTTGATCTGAACATGCTGCTATGGCCATTCAAAACATTATCTGCTGATTTGAGCATCCAATCAATTCCACAATTTAATATTAAATCTATTTAACAGATGGTTCAATCTGGGGTTTTAAACATTTTAGCCATCATAGAACAAAGCAGTGAGCAGAAGAAAAATGATGGTATAACCCTGCAAGCACCTCCACAGAATTTAACAGCCCTTTAAAGTTCCCAGTTAAGTTTAACAGCAGGCAGGCAACCAAGTATGCAAGTCCCTGAAGTGGAACAGATAATTTTGACATCAATCTAGCAACTCTGGCATCAGACTCTTTTTTCTTCTTTCGCCTTAAAGTGGGAGAATAGATAACAGAAACTACATATATTTCCATTAGAACTTCTGATATAAACTTGAGATGTAATGACAAAATTGACAGCTTTACTTATAGGAATTCACCTTGAGGGCTGTTGCAGGGTATCAAGTTGAACTTGTCTCTCCCATTGCTGGGGAAGAATGATGCATAACAGCAGTGCTGAAATTACACTTGCTCTGTATCCTGTCTGCATTCTATTTTATTAATTCTGTCAATGAGAAACAGATGCTATGTTTGATTTTCTCCTGACAACAGCTCAGTTGGGGAAAGAAGCAAGCTTGAAGGCAGCCCAAGAATGTTTTCTTGCTTTACAAAATGGGACACTAAAGGACTCACCTTGAGTGCACAGCTGCAGATAAACAGAATACCTATCAATTTCAGTAAGTTTAGAGCTGTTCCCTGAATCATATCTCTATTACACTGCACAATACAGTGACAATACAGTGACACACAACAGACACAAGGAGCATTACTGCCACTGTGCCCACCCCGCAAATGTCAGCTATAAAATCAGCAAGTACCTGCTGGGTTACCCACGGACTGCGACGTGCTCACACTGGCAAGCACCATCCATGGCAAACCAACAACCAGGTGGATTTCTCCTTCCTCCAGGATTTCAGGAGCATGCCTTTCCCCCCATTTTTAGTTGCTATCTATAATAGGTTTATACAGATTAGCTGCATTAGTGTTGTGTCCCTGATAAGCTGTGATGCTGGGTAAGTAATCATCTTCTCCCTCCTTTCCGTGACCCTTCTTCAAGCTGAGTTGTTCTCAGGTTTGTTTTGTTTTCTCAAACTGCCCCACTCCCTGACCTTACAGGCCTATTGATTCTTAACATTTCAGGAGACAGCTGTAGAACATGTAGCAGCCTGTTGCATCTGAAGAAATTGATGAGTTTGTTACTGACTAAATCAAGCATAATCAGGTACCTAATTCCCATCTTGTAGCTTTCAGTGACCATTACCAGATTTGAAAGGCTACACAGTTAAATCAGTGGCTCTGTTTATCATAGCCAGAACTGGTGTTGAATTAAAAGCAAACAAGAAAATAGAATAACTCTGGTCACTGTGAGTAGATTTCCTTACCTTACTCTTCCCCAATATTCAGGTCAAATGTGGTTTTACTGTCAGTATTAGTCAATTTGAAGGATTGAACACATGACAATAAAACTTTCTCACCATTCATAACTGTAAATTACTAAGGAAAACAGTATTGACTTGTGGAGTAATCACCTTCTATACCAGACCATGCTTGTGAACTTTGGAAAGCCCAAGAGGAGGACAAAAAGCAGAATCAAGCAGACATAGTGCTGTTCTTCCTATCTTATAAGTAATTTCTAAGGTGAAGAACACAAAGAAGCAGCTACTGGAAGGAGCTACCTCACTACTACAAACCATAGTGGAAGAACCGTAGTGTGAACTCCAGACATTCCATTGCAGAGATAAAACTCTTCTGTATGGCTGTGGGGAAGGTTCAGTGCCATCAAGGGGACACAAGCACTCTCTGTTCTTGCTGAATATCATTTGTACAGAGTAGCAATGGAAAGGATTTTCCTCATTAACGAGCCATGATGGGGGGAAGAATGAAACTTAATCCAGCTAATTTTTCCAGGGTCATAATGTTCTTCATTTTTAGGTCACTTGAGTTCCGTACTAATTCTAGAAAGATGGAGACTTTGCAATCCCCCTGCTCCCTCTCTCATTACATATGTAATTGTAAAAGCTACCCTGCTGTAATAAAACATTCATCTCCGTACTTCTTATTATGGGATCACAGACTCGCAGTGATGGATGACCATGTCAGAGCACACTGCCTCAGTACTCCGTAATATCACTGAGTCATCATTTGGAATATGAAAGCACAAGTCCAAAACCTTAGCTAGACTACACCTTCTTGTTTGTTTTTAACCTACACGAAAGTAGCTTCTGGGCCATATCATATACACAAATACCTGACACTTTATTGAGGCTCAGTCATACCTAATTGAATAATTCTGCATATATACAAAGAACTGTAACTATCTTCTGAAATGTGCCTTCCTTGCAGTGTTAAAGGCAAAGCTCATTATACCCAGGAACAGTAGTACATGACATCGGCATAAACATACATAGATTTTAACAAAAAAGGCTGGAGAGATACTACATCATTGCAGTTGATGTGACAGTACTTGCTTTGTAATGCAGTAATGACAGAAATTAGTATATTTTTAAACTTTTCTGAAGATTTATCAATGCAGTTTATTTCAACTACAGGCCTGCAGAAAAAAAACAGCCTGACACCTATCTTCAGATGGTGTTAAAATACAAATTTCTAATACGGATTTTTACTTCTTTTTTATGTGTTTTGTTGTCCAGGAGAGCCACAGTATACCAATACATCTGGAAGATACATTTACCTATTGACAAGAGCTGCTTACAACTGGTTTTAGATTAAAACAAAAAATTAAAATAGAAACCCAAACAAACAAAACAAAAATGTCTAAAATTTAACCTATGTTATGTATTTGTTTGCATATGTCCAATCCATATAAGTATGCATAAATTAGTCTCTCACACACACTACTAAGACAGAATGTGCAAATCTCCCACAACTCTGAAAAGAGAAAACAAATTGCAGAATCATACCATCTTACTTGTTGATTCTTACAGAAAGGAAAGTTTACAGTGGAAATCCCCAAATTTACATCAGAACAGTCACAATCAGCATCACATCAGTATCAATAGGATGGTGGTATTTTGCCAGTCTGTAACTAGATTATACATGTATACCCTTTACAGTATATTTTCCTTTCATCCTATCTAATCTGAAATGTTGAGTTTCACTTAATCCTTCATTGTGGCCTCTGTTACAGGGCAACATTAATATTCGGTAAAATTTTTTAAAGTATTGGAATTTCTAAATATGTAGCATTTTAAGTGCTTATCCAAACTGGGTTATAGATGAAGTTGGTTTACTTTCTCTTGAATTAAGGCTAAAGAAATACATTAACTGTAGACATGGAAGCAGGACACAGGAATGGCAAACTAACTATTTCTTACCATCATTCCACAAAAGTTTGTTATTTGTAATTCTAATGGTCTTTAAGGATTGAAAAAAACCACTGATTTTCATAATATTTTACACTTCCTATCACAGTTCACCTGAGCAAACCAGGCAGAAGGCAGGAGTAACCTTTTGTAAACTGCTACTTTTATTTGTATCAGCTATCTGCGTTAGTTTTTAAGTAACACTACACTGCTCCCTCTCTCTAGATACGTTGTTTCTTCCTATCTTCTTTTAGATCCGATTATTTAAATTAATTGCTGCCTTTAGCACAATCATCAGAGTAAACAACACATCAACATCCACCTGACATCAAGAAGGAGTAAATACAGACACTCATTGGCCAACTGCTCCACTTTTCAAATGACAGTAATAATACAAAGTGCTTATGATAAATTCAGCACGTCTTGCTGGTGCCACAAGTCCCTGTGAGGTGGCGGTCATTTAGCTGTGCTGTGAATTAGCAACTGCATCTCTTACAAGCAATTAGGTGTGGCCAAAACCTATTCCAAACAAAACCGTTCTCCATTTAAGCATACTGAGTTTAGACATCATCTGAAGTGATAAAAGACTCAGCCAAATGTGTTGTGCACTTCTTTGCCTTCAAATATATCCAAGAAGTGTTCTGGGCATAGCAGGGCAGACTGCTCTGACCTCTGCAAAGCAACTATTCTTACTCAGACTTACAAAGCTGAAATACACTTCTCACAGAAGCGCTCACGTCTTTCCACTGAAAATGGAAAAAAAAGGAAGAGTGCGGAGGATTAGCTCAGATGCTGTGCAGGCAGCAGTTTTGTGTTGTAGTTGCACAAAGCTACACAAGCCGACTACTCCTCACAGAAATGTAACCTGCATGTTTCCCTTGGCCTTTGAAACTACTTTGAATTATTTTATTTTGAACTTTCTGCCAGAACACCTGTTTCTTTGTCCTTGCTCTCTTGAAGATACCAGCAGAAAAGGTCACTTGTACCGATAAATTCATGCCAGTTTAAAAATTCAGCTCTAATGAAACTGTAGAGAAACAAAATCATGAACAGAAAAACACCTGGGTATCTAAGGAATGTCTTTATATTTGCAGAAAGTACTGGCAGTTAAAAACATTTAAAGACAAGAGTTTTCCTAGAGGGGGACAGCACAAGGCCTCACACAACCCAAACACCTAAACACAAAGCTAAATATTGTCTGCACTGTCTATCATCTATAAATCAGCACATTTTTCAGGGATAATTTGTAAACATTTCTAAAGGCAGAAGGAAACAAGATTTCAACATGACACACAGAGAAAACATGAAGTAACACCAGGGACAGAATCCAGATCTCCCAGTCCCTAAATCTTACAGCCCCTTCAGCGTTTTTGCAGAATCACAGTTTAATATGAAGGCAGTCTAAATTAAGTAAATTTCACTCCCCCAATTTTACCATTTTTACAATGAGGAGTAAGGGTAAGAATGAAGTTCCATACACAAAAGGAGAAAAAAATATTATTTTGCCTTTGTCTGAAAAACAACAGATTTTTTCAGAAGTCAGATTTACAGCAAATGAAAATGAAGAATTGTGAAGTTAACAATGGAGCAGAACTAATTTCTGAAACCAGCCAAATCTTTCAAATGGGATTTACCAAGGAAAAGAAAGCATGCTAAACAGAATGCTATCTGAAATAGGGATTAGAAATAGAAAACTCACGTAAATTCTGCTTTTCTGTAGAGATTGAACAGTTCAGTCTGCCAGTTCTATGAGATGTCATTATTAAAGTGAGAAAAGGTATAACGTGTTAAGGAAAAGTATTCCTCTGATGATGAAAACCCTTGCATTTCTGGTACTAAAACAATACACTGAAAATATCAGAAACAATAAGGACCATTGTAATGTTGTCTATATTTTTTTCTTTTTCAGCACTGAACAGTAAAGAATGAAGAATACATTGGTGATTATTAACAGGCAAAAATTCAGGAATGTGAATTGTTGGTACATTTTGATACAATTATAAGTGAATTTCTACTACTTAGGAAAAAAATCTCTACTACAAATTGAACATGTTTATTTCCCCATATAATCTCTTCCCCCTCTCTAGAGTGTTTGCTACCTTCTCACAATGTTTCTGAGAAAAACATGAACGATTTGTCATACGAAGAGTAGTTCCACAGACATTTCAAAGAACACCATAATCTTAAGAGTCCATAAATACAGTCTAGCAACAAACACTTTTACAAGTATTTACAACCTTTAACCTTTTGCAAATTCCTCTGGTTCTGAAAGCAGGAGTGCAACAGCAGCTTATTTGCAGGTTTTTATTGGCTGCCTACTTGACTTCAAAAGCAAAAGGCAGATTTAGGTCAGATGTTAATTTATTATTTCCTTTACTTAAAACTTCATATAAAAGTCATCAAAATAGTCCAGGAGAGAAAAATCTAGTCAAAAGAAACTCTATTTTGGAATCCAGATCTGTGATAAACAAGTTGCATATGGCAAAGCAAAGAATGCCTGCACACTTAAGTAACTTAGAACCAGCTCTCATCTTATCTATCAGGTGCACTTCCTCCAGTTTCAGACTTGTATTAAACCTTGAAATCAGAGTCTTCTTACTTCTAAATCAGTACTACCATCCCAAAGGATTCTACACTGTTTTTGTAGCCAGTAACCAGATACTGTTTGCTGCCAAACACGAGGAAAACAAGCGCTGACCAGCATAAGCCACATCATAATCAGCTCTGTCTTCAGGCAAAAACATTTGCAGTCCCTGTTGGAGCCCAGCTATGTCAGGAAAAGAGAAGCACTGCATACAAGCCTTAGAAACATGCAGCCATCACTACAGTAGTTCCTCATTGCAAAGAAAAACACAATGCAGAAAGCAATTAGGGCATTTCATTTCTCATCCCCTCCCTGTTGCAAGAGGTGCCAGGGACTCCTGAGTGACTTAAATGTTAGGAGTTTATTTCCAGTGGAAAACTGTAACTGGGGAAAATATCTATTATGCACAACAGAACCAGGTCACAGTTACAGCCAAGAAATAAAACTAGTTGTTGTCAATATTTTCCAGAACACAGAAAACAACCTATTGACATTATGTCCACTTATTAGGACCCAAATCCACTTTATTTTGCCATAACTTATTCAGGCAACACCAGTGGAACACAATGACAAGACAATGGGATGAAGTTTCTACTTGCTAAATAGGCTGATTGCTTCTTCTATGAAAGTCTTAATGGAACCCAGATTCTTCCACAGTCAGATCACCCTGTAACAGTCATTCCCTGGAGATGTGCTCTGCAAGGAGGAGGAAAAACAACAAACAAAGACACCCATGTGCAGGTTAACATTTATTCCTGCTTTACTAAGAAAGAGTATTAAGAGTAGCGTTTTGCGAGAGCCAAATTTGGAAAAACGTGTGCAAACAGTAAAATATTTTCTTGGTCCGAAAAAAATCTATGCACAAAATTCAGCTTGTATATGTGCTTCTGAAATTTCCAAGAAGTGTCAAAATTCATTTCAATCACATGTGGCAGTGGAATCTCAGCACAGTTTCATTTTCCTGATGACACACTCTGTGGGCAGAGTTTGGGGATGGCTGTGCCATGAAGATGGACAATTAAAACAGTCATCAATTTCCCATGAAATACAGAAAAAAAAGGTCTATCATTCTTCTTAATTTAATGCTGATCTAATAGACTTTAGATTAACAACTCCTAACATAGTTGGAGTTAGGAGTTTTTTCTTCTAAGGTTCCAGCAAATTACAGGGATCTTAATTCTCTTAAAACAAAATACAGTCAGTCAGGGACTTTACCCCCCATGGTTAAAGAGATGAGCTGGAAATCTGTGCTGTGTAGGCCCTGAAGATAATGACAGATGATATAAAAAGAAAAATCAAGAGAAAAAAAATATAAAATATAAGTCACTTATTTGGAGCTTTAAAGTATAACTTTGTTCTTAGAAATTTCATCAGGTGAACAATACTGGAGAAGTATATATTTCTTACAAATATTAATCTACCTACCTGTACGTACTCCTGTCTAGGAGATCAGTAGGAATTGCTCTCTGCTGATCACTTATCTCACTGATTTGCTTATCTAAGTCACCCATTAGCAACTGAAGCTTTTGAAGTTATGAACAATATTTCTGTACAGTCTCAAAGAGCTAATAGTACTTTTGGCCAAAGGATTATTTAATATTTTATAAGGAACAGAATACAAATAAAAATAAATAACAACTTTCACGTCTTGAATTACTAAAATTTACAAGGATTCACATGGTATTTTTCAAAGTAATAGAGCACAAGACTGATGCTCATAGCTCCATTAGAAACATTTATATGCAAAACACTGCTTTTTCCAATCATGAATTTCTTTTCAGATTCATTATTGCCCTACAGCACATTTGTCTGAAAAGAGACTCTGGGGAGATGACACTTTCTTTGGTTAGCATTGTTGTAGCTGACAGAATGTATAAAAGGCAAACTGCTTTTTCTCCAGCTTTCAGCCTGAGCCAATCAAATGCAGAAATTCTCAGCCCCTTCTCATCTTGCTTTCTGGATTTTGAAGTTTACAGAATAATTGTAGCTTTCCAGCAGAATCATTTTGTCACACAGACCATTCTAGCTCACATAAATGCTACTGGTGCCCTAAATACCATTGATAAAAAAATCTTGATCCTTGCATTGTAGAGATGTCAGCCTGAGTAAAAATCATTGCATATTCTTAGCATTAATGCACATTTCATTATGAAGAAATTATCCCTGAAGGACCCCACATTTACCTTCCTATGAAAAAATAATTCATACCTGGAAACTTTTTTTTTCTTCTCTCCTGAGGTGGTAGTATAGACCCTTGCCTGGATTTCTGAGCCCTGCTGTGTTAAACAATTGTACAAAAAGCCAATCTCTGTTCTGAAAGGCTTACAAAATATTTCATTTTATTTTTAGACAACTGAACAGAGTGACTGGAAAATACAAGCTAACATCATGATAAGCACTGTTTAATCACTGTAAAGTCTTTACAGATATCACAGCAAGTAAGAATTTCAAAAGGATGGACTTCAAAGGAGGAAAGGTGACCTCAAGAAATGTTCAGAGGCAGCTTCTTCTAAACACAAGGAAAGGTAAAACAAAAGAGGCTTGTTAGAAACCCCAATAAACAGACCACCAATACTCTTTGCTCATCTGTACTTCAGAATAAAAACTAAAAGCAAGTGACACGATAGATAAGCCAGAGCAGAGCAGCTGGCAAGACCCTGTCACTAGTGTGCTTGAGAGGCAAGCAGGAGAACCGTGCAGGGCGGCTACGTCAAGAGCCAAGCAAATGACCTCAGCTGCAGAGTTCTGCATTGGTGTCAACTGCACAAAATTGGATTCCAGGTTCACAGAGGAGGAAGTTTTTCTCAGTGTGGGAGAAGTCTGGAATTTGGAAAGCTTTTTTGGTGGTACTGTTTCTGGGTTTGCTCTAGTTCAAAGGAAGATATTGTGACAAGTTTTTAAAGGCAACAGCATTTAACATCCCCCAAGAGTTCAATACTTAAAAAACCCCTAGCACTTATTGCATTAACAGAGGCACTTCAAGCTATACCTACACTGTCTCTTCACCTCTGGGTCATCACATCTTATAAAAGCCCCATGAGTTGAGAAGCCACCTAGAAAAGAAAGGTCTTTAAGATCAAGACAACATAAGCACCAGAAAGATACTTGGTAATATCCTGGGGCAGAAAAAAAGCCAGAGTTGAACAGACTGTGTAACGTGGCCCAGATCTGCAAATGGGAGACACCTGAGCTGGCAGGAATTCAAGCCAGTGCACACGTGGTGTGGCTGTGCTCGTGGGGACACAGCAGGGCCCAGAGTCACCGCAGCCCTGGGGCACAATCACAGCCTCAGTCTCTCTGCAGCCTCCAGCACCTTGCCTAGAGTCTGACTCACCCCAGCCCAGCCAGCTCAGCAATTCCGTCCTGCACTCCGCTGCCTGTTCTGCACCAACACCCAACCATGCTCACCAGCAACTGCAGCCATCTGGTTCCCTTTTCCAGGCCCCCACTGAAAACATTTCTGACATCAGCACTGTCTCCATAGCACCTAGAAAACTTCAGTGATTTTTTCCAGAAAGCAAACCAGAGCAGAAAACTGGACAAATATAAATGCAAGATGACATTTAATAATTTAATAAACTATCCCAAATGGCAAGAAGTAACTAAACTATGCGCATTTTTCTGTTCACAGAACTTTCGACTTGGCCACTGTGAACCTGTACCAGAAAGGATTGGTTTGCATTTTCTCCTGCCTGCTATGTGCGTTTTCATGGTATCCTTTGCACTTGTCACTGGCACCCCAAGCAGCCCTGCACAGTTAACTAAACCAAGGAATTGATGCAGCTAAAAACTGTGTAGCAGCACTGATTTTCTTTTAGTCTGTGATGAGCACGGGTCAGCATCCCCAAAGCACTGCATAGCACCACAGCACACCATGCTGCAGCTGACTGCTTTGGAATCTTTCTGTGACTACTTGCAGATAAATCTGTAAAAGGACAAAAAGACAATTTAAACGAAACTCACTATTACTTGCTACTCTGCCAGTTGACAGCCTTACTATTCATATTCCTCAGGATCCTCAGTCACAAGGACCTCCACTTTCAGATACATCCTCTGAAAAGGATGTGCAGCTTTTGCCTCTGCTTCTACCAGTTTTCTTAGATTTCACTTTTTGCTGTACCAGAAGTTATTTCCTTGCTGCTCAGGTTTATTCCATTTTCTCTGGCCCCCAGTCCTCTGTGGGTCTGTTCTTCCTTGAGAATGAAAATACTCATCCATTTGAAGGAGTATTAAACTATTGAATACAATGTAACTTACACGGTCTCTGCCTCCTATTGACAGTTATTATCCTGCTGCTTCCTCTCAAGCCCTCATTTACTGCAGCATATTCAGAGCAGTCTCAATAAAGTGATCCTACAGCAAGTGCAGTTTCTCTAAAAATGTTTCCTGTAGGATCTCATAACAGTCACTCACACAAAATTCTACTCACACAAGAGAAAGGATATTTTGGAAAGGCAGACAAAGTTAGTTTTTAATATCTTAAACCACAGAATACAACTAAATTGATTAAATAACAATGCTAGTAAATATCAGTGTTTTCTACAGTACATTTGACACCAAATATTTTTTCAAAACTGGAAGAACTTTAAGCACTAAAGCAAAAAATTTCATTCCATATTAAATTATTTTAAACTGTAGCTTAAACATTACTCTCCAAAGTTAAATAAATATTAGGATACCAAACTGCTTGACCTTGTTTCTGTACAAGCATTATGCAGTACGTAGAACTGCAGAAAGTGTAGGTATCTGCACCTGAGACAAATCCCGGAGACAGCACAGTAATGCTCAGCACACGCCCGTCTTGGGGACCCTTCCAAAGTAGTCACTTATGACAGACAGCCTTTTGGCAGATATCCGTGCACTCGATTTTTTTTCCCCCCTTTTGCCTCATGTAAAATTCTTGCTGCACTGTTCTGGGTGTGCACTCTTCATTACGAGGTCACTTCTCACCTTCATGCCTGTAATTGGAGAGTAATGATGCCATAATGGGCTCACAAAGTCAGTGAGGTGCAAGCTGAATCAAATTCAGTGTATTAACCTCACCAAATTAAATTTTCATTTGCAGAAGGACATTCAAGGGATACAGATGTAAAACATAGCTAAGTTATCCACCCACTCCAAAAGCGTGACAAAGGATGTTCAGTTTTATCATAAGCACATCAAATATTCTTTGTCCAAAATGAGGCTTGTGACTGCTGTGAGACTTCTTTAGCCTTGAGATTCTTTCATCACAAAGGCTGAAGATAGTAAAAAATTTGTAAAAAAAGAAAGTTTTTTAAAACATACCCTTTCCCAATCTCATGTATTTACAACTGTGACCCCAGTGAGCATGTCATAAAAGACAAAAAGAAAGCACAGGGACCCAATCATGTGCCTGGGAAAACAGCTTTGGGAACTGCAGAGAAGGACAGGCTCTGCTTTGCCATTGCAGCCTACAAGTTCCACATTCAAAAAATAAATGAACCACAAGATGAAAGATTAGCAACTGCTACATGGAATTGATATCAATAAGTATAGAATCTACATGGCACACTGACTTCAGAACCCACTTTACATGTGTTTATTAGTGTGTACATATGCAACAGCAGAAGGAAAACAAACTCCAGAACTTGGTGCCTGTGGCTAACAAGGAACACAAGAACACTTCTCAAAACCTGGTCAAAATCTTTTTTATTAAACTTACTTGCAATTGACACCAATACAGCAGAATAATATCACGCCATCACAGCTAAGTAACAAGTAAAATACAACATCCATTCAACCACCCAGACAAAATGGAAGCAAAATAGGACCATACCTGGAGCTCACAGAGCACTGACTGTGTTTATGGGCAGTTCCCTTCATGGAAGTTTTTTCAATCTCTACAATCACCTTCTTATTCTAATTTATTAATTTTTTAAAAGCCTAGAATTCACTCCAGCTAACACTGGCAAACTAGAAATAGCATGATGCCTTAATCTTCAGTTCAGTTTTATGAAAGATCTGTAAAGCAGGTATCTCAACAACTCATCTCTTTTCCCTTATCACCTCTATGTGAATGTCTCTGAATCTTACTGCTCTGAGAGTTATCGACTCAAATATAGCCATTTTAAGCTTATTTCCATTTGTTTATCAGAGGTTCACTCAGCTATTCTTTAAATGCAACATTAGCACGTAGACAGGTATTCCATACTTCCTACATGACAATTACAGTATTATTGTTTGTTTATCCTGGGTTATTGAAAATCCTTATTTCAACTGTGCAAGCACAGCACAAAAGAAGTACAGTGCAAGCAAAAATACAGCCCTGTTTTGGTTTATTTTGTCATTCCCCCTCAAAAGTCCACAGAAAAATTATTGGTTTGTTTCTTCAGCTGCAACAATTAGTGATTCATTCTTCAGACACACTGATTAAGAGACCAAAGACAAGGCCAAAACATTGCAGAAACAGACACTAAATTAATTTCAAAAAAAAAAAAGGCATTATTCAAAAACAGAAATAAAAATCTTCAACAGTAATCTGCAACAGTAAGTGACATAACTAGCCAGAAAGACCACATAAAACAATACTACCACCCTGTAACAGCTCTGCCAGTAAAAAAGATGGCTGATTTAAATAATATTTTTCCAACAAAAAACATTCATTTTGTTCATACTGCTACTATTTGAACATAGGACTCAACAATGCTAAATCAAACTCGGTAGGAATTTCACCATTGATTACAGTGATAGAGAATGAGAATGTTTATCCCAGGCCCTAGGTCAGAAGGCAGCACAACTCTGGAAGCAGTGGTGCTATCTCAGAACTCACAATATTACTAACGACAGCTGCAGTAAATTTTAATTAAAGCATTTTCCTCTTGTGGTTTCCCAAACACATATGACATTTTTGCACTCTTATAACTAGCATTTATAACTTCCTTTCACAACAGCTTTTACTTGAAATAAACACATCTAGAACAGAAGTAGAAAACAAAGCTTGTTTTCACTGCGAAATCCTAGAGAACCGTTTGGCAGCACATACCAACATGTCACCCTGCCTTACTCATATTCTGTGCTCTGGGTGGCAGTTTTGGGGTACTGAACTGAGTGGGGGGTCCTGTACAGCTTTTTTTTTCTTGGAAGTGTTATTACTGCCTTCACAGCATTCTAAGAATGTCATGCTTAGCTACAGAGACCAGATTTCCAACAAATCAGTTCAGTTAGGCACAAAATCAAAATGGACAAATCTTCACAAGAGCTCAGAACAGTCAGTGCTAACCTCTTTTGAAAATCTGCCCCAATTATAGATGCCAAGTACTTGAAAACCTGGCTCCAAGCTCTTAAAAATCCATTTTCATATGTTCCAAACCAACACTGCAGTCACTAAAGGGACTCCTGACACTGTTTTTCTACCAGGGGAGGAACAAGGCAAGAGGCAACCTAGAACAGACGGAGCAAATCTACTGAATAAATCTATTTGAAATCACAGAGCTTACTACTACTACTACTATTACATTTACTGCCACCATACAGTTTTGGGTTTAGCCTCTTTTTTATTTGTATATTAGTCTTTCTGAGCGAGAACTGAGCACATCTTCCTTTTGCCAATTCCTCACTGATATCAGCCTGAGGTGTTGCTAGAGATAGTAGATAAAAGCCAGAACAGTGAGCTGACCTGATGAAAAATGTGCCAACCCCTCACATCTTACTTTTCCTGTAATCAAATCAGGTTCAATGTATGTAAATTATCCCAGTTTACACACCACGGGAAAAAGGATGAAACCAGAATATTCATCCAACTGTAAATTTAGACAGTTGTGAAAGAGAGCATAGCCATTTGCTACTTATGTGGGCTAGAATGGCATCACTTAGCTTTAACACACTCCCCAGAATTCACTTCCTAAAAGAAAGTGTTGTGCAAAATGAGATTGAATTATACATTTTAAAGCTTTCACAGCTTTGAACTTTAACATAAAATGTGA
Organism: Pomatostomus ruficeps; assembly: GCA_013400735.1. NCBI lineage: Eukaryota > Metazoa > Chordata > Aves > Passeriformes > Timaliidae > Pomatostomus > Pomatostomus ruficeps. The sequence continues at coordinate 19,160 of VYZT01063309.1, forward strand.
AATGCCAAGGCCAAAATTCTGCCTTCAGCGCAATGCTTTGTCCCAAAGACATGAATAAAAGTTGTTCTGTTACTGCAGTTTCTTTAAGGATATTAGAATTTAGCAGTATAGTAGTTGTTTACACTTCTATGTTCAAATCTAAAACTGAAATGACAGTTTTGGCCAATTCATACAGTTATTACACTTGAAAGACACTTTCCATCAGTTCCCTGAATTGCCACATAGAAAAAGAATCATTTTTCTGCTGGGATCAGAGCTATAAGGAGAAGTCTCCAAGCATCTGTTAAGGAACTCTTGCCTTTAAAACATATGCATGAAGTGCTTGGCTTTTTAGTTCTGCCACCTGCCCCAATAACTTAAACATGTTATTTTCCTAACAAAACCTATTTTTACTGTGGTCACAAATACATACTTTTCAAAGAGGCAATGTTAATTATAGCTTATCTAAACATAGATGATTCTTAAGACAAAACAAAACATAAGGGACTTAATGTAAAAACCTTCTAATACCCTGGTGTATAATTACATTATTCATTAGCAAGTAACCTCAAGTGGGTGTAATTTAATGTTTCCTTCCTGTCCCTTGAGCAAACACAACACAGAATAGCTAATCAATTTGATCCCAAGATCCTAAAGCCTAAATAAAATCTGGTGAAGGCTTACAGAAGAGCCACCCCAGGATACCCTCGAGGATTAAGAGTGCTTACCCAACTTACAGGTTCACTTAGTTAAGGGGGAGAGGACTGCAGATCCATTTGCTTCCTGTGCTTTCATCATTCTCATTCTGAGGAAAGACATTGTCCTGCAAGACTTACTGATCATCTGTTGTTGCTTTTACCTAACGCCGCGTTCTGCGTGCTGGGCTGGTCCCTCATGAGTTGCCCTGAAAATGGGCACATCTGCCCTGAGCCTCACCTCGCATCTCCCTTCACGAGAAACTGTAACCAGGCTTTGATTTCAGCTCGGTACTGTCTGCATAAGCATCTGCACACCGACAGGAAAACAATAATCTTTTAAAACAATGCTTATTTAATAACAAATCACTTAATACAACATTTAATTACTTAATAAAGCTACTGCCATTGAAACACCTTTTCACTTCATGCTGCCTAGCAGGGTTAATTTCCACTGGAGAAATAACACTGGACAACACTGGAGAAAGTGAACCGAGAGCTTTACAAGCAGAAGTACCGCTCCGATGAGCTGATCCACAACATCCGGACACGGCGGCCGCGCCTCCCGCCCACCGGCCTCTCTCAGCTGCTGCTATTGCTGCACTCCTCCGGGCTTTTTCCTCGCTTCTTTTCTCTCTTTTTCCCTCGTTCTGCAAGGCTACCGTTACAAACCCGAGAGCAGGAGCGCCACGGCGGCCGCGCCATGTGAGGGCGGGACCATGGTGTGAGGGCGGGACTGAGGTGTGAGGGAGGGACTGAGGTGTGAGGGCGGGGATGGTGTGAGGGCGGGGATGGTGTGAGG
>VYZT01063309.1:21306-33331 GCA_013400735.1 Pomatostomus ruficeps
TCAGGGGTTGGGGATGCCAAAGGGCTGGGGACGCTCAGAGGCCTGGGCTGCTCAGAGGCTGGGGAGGTGGTGGCTTGGGTGATTTGGTCAGAGATTCTCCTGTTCCCGGGAGCCAGGTGAAACCTCAGCAGGTGTTCTCCTCCAGGTGAAGTGTAATCTGTATGTTATTCACCTCAGTTCGGAGGTATCTACTGTTGGCAGCAGAATAAAGTGTCAGTGCCCTCTTGAGGAACAGCCTCGCTTCACCTTACCCGTATTTTTCTAATGCTATGCAACAAACTTTTAACAATGCAGTTCTTAAGCCAGGGAAAAGGTGCCTTAACTAATAACAATGCATAAGCTCTGCCACCTTTATTGATGCCAAACTGCCTGACTTGAGTTCTTCATAATTATGGTGAATTTGCATTAAAGTGTGATCTACAATGTTTTGGAGACATCCCATAGTGGTATTTTAATTCTTTTGCCTGGTCTGTATATTAAAATCTTTCTGCATCTTGAAAAGAATCTAATTTTCCAAATACCTGAAAGATAATTATATTCTATAAGAAATTTGACATGATTTTTAATATTCTACTTGTCCATGCCATATTTTTCTACTGCAGTAGTGCTAAAAGACTCATCAGTGCTTAAAGAATTTCTGGAGATCTGTCTTCAGCAATGAGCTGTTTTTCTTGAACTGTACAGCTTAAACACTTATTATACAGTGCACAACTAATGAAAACAACAAGTACTCCAGTGTAGGTCTGTGTGGTAATGCTAAATACTGAAACACCATCACAGAACTCCAAAGAAGGATGCGGTTTTCCTCTTACTCTCAGTGATTGGCAGCAGTAATGGGCTGGAAAAGTAATACGTAAGAGTAATAGGAAAAAAGAACTTGACTAACTGAAAGTCAATGTAGGAACTTTTTTTATTTAAATAAGGTCTTCATTTGGGGTATTACTATATACCTCTTTTTTTGTCAGAACTATTTTTCCTTATGATGATAACAAAATTGGAGATCAGTTTTCATGAGACCTCATGACACCTCCTTGTGCATGCAAAGCTGTTCAGTTCTCAGACTTGTTCTTCCTACAACCCCCAAACCCGGTGCATTTAATTCACTCTATTTTCAACAATATGTTATGGCCAGATTTTTCAGGGTTTTTTTTGTCTATGTAAAGAGAAGTGAATTGTACTAAAATATTTGAAATTATACAGAAACTTGATTGCAAATATCTAGCAGGTTTCAAGATGCAGGTGTTGGAGTTGACTCTTATGAACGTCTGGAATCTTACTGATAGTAAATCTGTAGCTGTGAGAAATGCAAGCTTTGTGGAAACTATTTTATTCTTAGTAGAGAGATTTAAATTGGGGAGGAAGGGTAAGGTGATGTCATAATTCTTAGCTTCTGACACTGTTTTCCATATTGAATATAAGAGCTAGATTTTGCAAGTGAATTCTAGGTGATATATTTATCTCTTCAGTGCTTATGCCTATTGAGCATTTCCTTGCAAAATCTTTTTTTTACTCACTTTTATAATTTCACATCTCTGCGCTATTTGCTGCTGTTTTTTCAGGCAATGACCTTTTAATTATTCCTTTGTCTATCTGCTTCTGTTCTGATGTGGAACTGTCAGCTTGGGGCCCTATACATTGCCTGCAGTTCAGCACATCATCCCCATTTTTACAGAAACTGTTGGAATTGTGTGATTCTGCTCACTTCACTTACGTGCTTGGCAGCAGTTCCTTCATGGGTATAGCTGTTGTTTTTCCTCTCTACTGAATGTTCCAGCTCTTGCAGTGTCAGTTCCTCACCAGCCATCTGTCTTGCTGGCTCACTCACTATCTTTACAGCTCTCTTTCTCAGGCTAGATGTAAGTCCTCGGGAGTATGCCATCAGCTGTTAATTTTTTATTCAGGAGCTTTTAAAACAATTGTTGCTGTACACAAATATCCTATATTTCAATCCTCTCTATCCCATCCTTGTCTCTTAATGGCTGCTTTCTTCTGCATCCTCCTTTTTCCAGGTTCCTTTGCAAGTTGTTTGTCTATCACTTCATTTCTTTTCCTGAAAGTTATAGAGTAATTTTCTTCAATTTGACAACTTGTCCCTGAATTCTATCTGGGGATTGCAAGTTAGAATGCAAAGAAGGCCTAATCCAGCTCTGTTTGTTGTGGCACAGCAACACTACAACCACTGCAAGATGCATCTAAGTACTTTCAGATATTACACGAGTCAGGTAATAGCTCTGGAGTGTGTAAGTTTGTTACCTTTTGTCAAGAAGCTAGATAATAACTTCTTTGTGGTGGTATCAGTGTTACAGATAGGTTAGATTGTCTTGTAGCTCAGGGGCTGGTGTATTGCTAAACAATCTAGCAATCTTTTTGATGAAAAGTTCTATTTGCTTGCAAGCCAGTCAGGCCTGGATGCAAAATTGCTTTATGAAGCCCCGAGAGTATAGTATTCCTTATTATAGTAGCAGTTTGGTTTATTTTTATATGTTATATTGCTTTAGAATCTTCCAACAGATAAGATTCAGTTAGATAGTGTTGAGAGCTTTATAAACAACTACTTGGGTTTAGTGCAATTTTCAGTTGTAGAAATGAATCACTCAGATAATAATTTCAATAGAGACATACCAGCTTTTCTTTTTTTAATGTATATTGATAATCCTTTCTCAGACCTTCTGCTCCTTTCCTGGACTAACTCAAATATTGTTTATTGCTCCTGCCAATTAGTCAGCCAAGCATCTGCAGCTGGCAGCTGTCCTCATGAAGAAGCCCCAGAAGATTAAAACTCCCAGCTGATTTGCATGTTAAATATCATTGTTTGCAATCTTCTAGATTTCTTCCATACTTAGTGTTTCTTAATGATAAAGAAAACTGAGTAGGCTTACAGTAGTAACTAATAATTAGTAAGATGGATTTTATTTCCCCATTGTACTTATGACCTCCAGGATAAATTTGGACCTGTCATTTAATGCCTCTTGTGAGGGACCGTCCATCTGAGAAAGGTTCGCTTCCAAACTAAACACTGCCCCTGACACAGGCCACCTCACAGAGTGCTGCTCTTCAACAGTGAACAGGTGACTAATATACTTTTTCTCTCAACAAGTGAAGCTACAGATATCTTATGCTAAGAAGAGCAAGTAGTCAAATCCAAGAAAGCTGCAGAGGAAACTGGTGAGCTACAACTTATCTTCCCTCCTTGTTACCAGGATATGCTCTGTAGTCTGGTTTCAAACCAAGCATTATCCCATGAACATTCCGGAATGTCACTGTTGTTAGGTGAACACACCACCTATGTCAATTTACTCTGCTTGAAATAACATGTAAAACTGGCTCCAGGAGAATAAAACTATTCACCAGAATGTGATTGGAAGGGTATTTTAAGAGCAGACAAAATCTACTTACATGCCAGGCTAGAAGGAGCTAGCTACTACTTAGCATGCTATTAACTAAAAGGAATCTCAATTAATTCCCTCTGCAAAAAAAATAAAAAAGTTAGGCCTCACAAGATTTCAAGATTTTATGTTTTAAATAATCTCAGTTACCAAAGAGAATCCCTGCAAACACACCAGTCGGAATTTCAACCAATATAGTTAAGGAAGTGTGAAGTGAAGAAAAACTTAATTTTTGTATTAGGCTAATAAAATCTTCCCATTGTGGAAAATACAGAGACTTTAGTTTCATCATAGTTTTTACATTGTATTATAAATAGAAAGATTTACATTTTATCGAAACTGTATGAGCAAGTCGCACTTCCAGTTGGCAAGAAATGCTCATCGCAACATCCTAAAGTAATAGGAACATCACAAGGTAGAGTTTTCTATTCTTTTTCATACTTTTATAACAAAGAATGCTGTTCCATTTACTTATAATGTGTTCAATAAGAAGTTAAATTGACTTTTAATATTCTGTAAAAATGGCTGTGTTGTGGCACAGACATAAAGACCATGTAGAGGTAAGTTCTGAATGGAGAAATCTGGAGCTGGGCCTTGCAGTGTTGTCAGAAGTAGCTCTTCAGAGGCAGATTATGAAATAAGAGCTGTAATCTCTGCCTGACATAGAGTTAATATGCAGCCATTCCAGGACTGAAGCTGTTTACTGGTTCTTCCATCTGTCAGGATTTTCCTAGCTTCTATGGGAAGGAAATACACTCGTTTGAAACTGAGATTGCATGGAGGAAAACTTTCTTTGTGGCTGTGTTCTGGAACCCTTTTGAAGAACTGTAGATAGCTGCTGGCAGACCACCCGGTGAAGGAGTGAATGGGCATAATGGACGTATTTATTTACAATAACTAAAAATCCCTTTTCTCCTCTTTGATGTGACATTTGAAACTTACGCAAGAAAAAATAGTGTGAGAAGTAATAGTCAAAAGCATTAAGACATGAGGAGAATGAGACCTGAATGAAACCTACATGGGGATTTTTGTTTCTTTCTTTCTTTTAGGGCTTAGCTGAGTAAAGTTTAGTGTGTAAAACCTGCAAGGTTAATGTATGAGCTGGACTTGAAGGACCTTGCCACTGGGAAATAATGAAGGCAAGCATCATATCAGCTGGCAGAGGTGGACGTCATGTATTTGCTGTAAGCCACTTGTGAAGATTGTCTTGGAAAGTCCAAAGAGTCAACATAAGAAAGAGCACTTATTTTGTGCTGACCTAGTGGCCTGGTAAGGTGCGGTTCTGTACCTATACATTGATTCTCCTGTGTTCCATAGCCTTTTCTTGCAGGACTAAAACACAGACTAATGCAAATAGATATATGCAGCAGCAGCCTGTGTGCTGTGCATCACAGAAACTTTCAGCAACTGTGTCTATGTTCAATAAAGATTATCTGTGTCTGTATTTTTTCACCTTATGTCCCTTGGATACATTCTGTTTTACTTTGAAAGACATAAAGAGGAGAATATTGGGCTAAATTTGGAAGTTCTGAGAAATTATCAGGAAACTGTTTTTTAAAAAGTTGCAAATATCCACTTCTGTCACTCATGTTATTTGACAGTTTAATAGTTTAACAAGGAAGGTGAAATGGCAAGTTCAGGCCTTCTCAGTGAATAAAAATCCTTTTATACCCAAGATATTCCCATCTGTTTACAGCAATATACATTGAAATTAGGTTTGCCAGGCTGTGGTAGCCAACTTCTTGTGCTTTTTTTCCATTGTACATTGTTCTTTCAAAGGAATGCTTATCATATAGCTGATCCCCTGGCAGCAGCTAGAGTAATTTACATAATTGCACGTTATCAGGATGAGATTTTTTCAGTAATTTTTCCACCTTTGCTGTAGGAGTAAGAAAAGTTTCCCCAGGACTAGAATCAGTGAAGGGCTGTTTTTAGACTGTAGAGTCATCTTTACTTGCACTGGCTTGCCATGTTTGCAGAGTAACAGCAGCTTAAAGCTCTGTCATGAAAAAGGGCTGGTGTGTGCATCCCCCGGGACCAGCAGGGATCCCCATCTCCAGCCTGTGCCAGCAAAGCCTGTATCCACCTGCTCAGGAATTCATTATGTGTGCTGATTGTCAGGCCCTCGTCCTCCCTCTCTTTCTCTCTCAAAGAGGCACTAAGGGATTCCAAGAGGGATTTTATCCTTCTTTCCTCTCACTCATGGCAACAAGAGAACACCAACTGCTCTCTATCCTCTGAATACATCTACTAGCAATACCAGTTCACAAAGAATAATAAACTTAACAAGAGTCTTATCTTTCTTCATTTTTCTCTGCCAGTTCCTTAGCTTGGATAAGAGACTCCTGTCCATGCTGTGTTTTCTAGACTCTCCCTATCTTTTCCTTTTGCTGCTAGCGTCATCAATAGAGTTCAGCTTTGAGCTCCATGAAGGATGCCTATAGGAAAAGCTATGAAACTTTGATCTCTCATCTGTATGGCAGTACTGATTTCACAGAAGTAACTCTGATGAAGGAGTCAGGAACTGAGTATTTTTTCTTTTAGTCTGTGATATTTGAAGTGTTTCAGAGCACACTTACTATTCTGATGTATTTTCACTTGTCATTTCTCACTGAGACAGAATTTCTCATTGTTTTCAATGACAGACAGTTCTGCTTAGCAATATGAGAAGGGTAGAGTAGCCTGTACAGAAGGCTATAGCCCTTCAGCAGATAGCTGCTTACTTTTCTTAGATAATATTATCTCTTCCCAGAAAGGGTTAAACTTTGCTTTTTCTCCAGCCAGTAATTGCTTAGTAAAGAAAGAAAAGTTGCACAGCTTCATGATCACGAATTTTTCTGCTAGCCTTTCTGCAGTTACCCTAAAGAAATCTATGGATTTTTACCCCTTTTTCCAACATGGCTGTACCAACATTTCGAGGAAGTGATGGGAATAAAGTGACCACTTACGTCTTCTTTCGGCAGAGAAAAGATTGAAGCAAGACATCCTGTTTAAAAGTGAAAAGCTTCTACTGTACTTGACGCACAGTATAGGTGGGAAAGAGCTAAAAATCACCAAAACCCTGTGTTGAAGCAAAACTGTTAATCAATGTTAACTCATTTAGAAATAGTCAAGAGGGACAGATGGAATCCAGTTATTATCCCTCTTTTACTTGAGTCAGTTTTAAAATATATTAGAGCTTGTGTACTTTTGAGTGGCAGATACGCCTTGTCACTTTAAAGGGTATTTTTGCTACTGTTAATACTGAAATAGATTGGACTTGAGTAACAGTAGTTGACAGAAGACTTAAGTACCTCAGAGAAAATACTTGTCTTGCATTTATGATCTCAGCTTTCAGATTTAAGCAGCTGTATGTGGTTAAACTTTGAAATTATGTAACAGTAATAGAATGCTGTTCAAGTTGACGCCTTATAGAAGACAAGGGAGTGGGGTGGGGGTGTGATTGTACAGTAAACCCATGTTAAACTTTTCCCCTAAGCACATTTCTGGAAACAGCAATCCTGAATAGAGCCCAGAACAAGCTCTCTGCAGTTTCCTCTGAACGCATTGTGGGTTTTTCCCCATAAGACAGTGATATAAGTCTAAGCATTGATGTAATTCATACAAAATCAGAATTTCTCAGCTTTTGTTGTTTAATGGTAACCTGCTCTCTGGTAACATATTTCTGGAGTAAAAATCCTCTTATTATCTGAAGAATATGCATTTTTAATTATCTCAAAAGTGAACTGAATTGTTAAATCTTGTTCTTATTCTGTAGTTGAGCTGTGTCATAGGTCACACACTACTTTCCAAAGTGCAAGTTTCAACAGATGTTGTGTGAACATTAAAAAAGGGCACCTTTAAAAATAATTTCCCATACTTTTAGGATGCCAGTATAATGTTTTTCTGCTTTGTATTTGTGATGTTGAAGTTTTAATGCACTTCCAAAGCAAAGATAGCAAACCATGTCAGCAGAGCACCTCTCCACTGCAAATGTAGCAAGAATAATCCTTATATGCTGGCATAAAGCTCAGTGGACCAGCAGAGGAGAAACTTCTTGTGAGTGGATTATTGGTTGTGTATAGATGACTCTTCTTTTATAATTTCTGAGACATCTTGGTTCCAAATTTAAAGACTCTATAACCATCTTAAAATCTGTTTGTTTCAGAAATTTTCAATAATTTGGTCCTGTGTGTTTCGTGTGAACTACCTCAGATGTCTGTATTCACAAATTTTGTTAAGTTGCATTTTTTGAGGACAAGTAGCAAGAGATCTAAAAAAACCCAAGTGTAATTTTTTTGACAGCAGCCTCAGACACATCTCAAAAAAGAAAAGAAAGAAATCTGAAAAATAACAGAATAAATTGTTCCGTGCAGTTCTTGCGAAGAAGTGCTAGTCCAGGTCCATCATCTCTGCTTTGTGAAATAGCAGGTGAGTGACGAATGCAAACTACCAAGTGTTAGGCCAGAGAGAAAAATCATCACAGACAGAGGAGCAGGCGTGCTGCCCAGACACTTAGCCCCACTGAGGAGACTGGGGTCAGCTCACACAGAGTGAGCTTTCTGTTCTTTAAACCTCAAACTTGGAGCACGAGATTCAAGACTGAGAGATTTCTCAGTCTCCCTCACCTTCACTGAGATTTTCTATAATAATGAAATTGCTTGCTCTTGCTTTGACTCAAGGATGTTTGCTGATCATTTCTTTAAGGTATTACAGCATTCTGCCTCCTTTTAGAGGAAAAGCTGAGTGGCTCTGACAGCAGAGCCCTCAAAGGGCAGCATGTGCATGACCAAGTCAGGAATCACCAAAATCTGGTGACTTCCCAGTGGATAAGTACAACTGTCTGTGCAGGGCTTGCCCTCTATCCCATAGTTTTCCTCTCCTTGCCCCCATCCCAAGCACCAGAAACAAAGCTAAGTAGAACTGACCCAGTCAGGAAAATCTTCTCTTCATTGCAATTCTACATGAATACTGTCTCCAAAATGCCCATTTCTCAGAAACTACTTGCTCAAGACAAAGTTAAATGGAAGTGAATATTTCTGCAAATCTTGTCAGCATTGTGTTGTCAGCTCAAATTGTGGATTGTCCCTTTTTACAATGTCACAATTCAACTATAGTCTAACATTTTCCCAGATTTTAGACTGACTTTGACCTATGAGACATAAAAGTACATGATTACAGCAATAATGCCTGGAGTGCACCTACAATTTTCTTCTGTTACGGAGTGTTGAGGAGAACTTAAAAAAATGCTTAAACACTACAGTCAAATATTTATAAGTTAGAAGCTATACATTCAAAAATTACTGAAAATATTACTTGCCACTTGGAGCAAGTCACTGGGATTGCTCCTTTTTAGGTAGCAGGCCCTTTCTTGTAAAATGAAGCAGTTCAGTAATTGCTTATTGCAGTGTGCATTTAAATGCCTTTTTTAAAGACTAGACTTGGGAGTATCATAACAATTTACAGGCATTTATGGGGATAAGTAAAATCTAGTTATGTTTAATGCCAAGAATTGCTAGAATTGGCACTATACAATACTCAATTCTTTTTTCTCTTTTTAGAATTGTAGAAAATACATAAGCCATCTCAGACAAAATCCAGGGAACAATATTTAAAAGATGTTTTGGTAAAACAGCGTACTTTGATCCTCCACACCACATAAAGGTATGTGTCCTGCCATTTTCCCTCATATAGATAGCAGTTAAAAAGTCTCTGCTTTTCTGTAGAGCATATTGATAATTAACGATAGCATTTTTGTACAGATTGTGCTTATAAGAATTTTTTTCATCCTTAAAAAACTCCTACCCTTACTGTGTTGTTTTATAGTGTGATCATAACAGTGGCTCTAACATTAAAATATATATATAGGTCAGGTTTTTGTGCAAAGATTTTTGAAAAACAGACTTTTACTTAAGTGTAATGGAAACATTTCCATGACTTCAGCAGTCTCCTGTTGAAGTTAAAATAAACATTTCCACAAAGAAATTGCAACTTGAGATTAGATTCAATTTACTGTGCTGAATGCATGATAACTGGACACAGAAAGTTGCAGTGGACCCTACATCAGTAAAACATTGATTGTTTATTGCCCAAGCTGACATACAAGTAATTAGCATAAATATTCTATTTTCAATAGCCTTTAGCATAAACAATGTTGGGGAACACAAGTGTCCTTTTTAATATATTTTGGGAAGCCCAGATCATTGGCTCTATTAAAAGCATGCTGCACTGGCTTCACTAGGACAAAGCAGCTTTGTCTTTGTCCTAACTGACCAGGTAGAAATATGAATGTGGCAGCAAGCACAGAGTCTGGGTTTATGAATTATGGCAATGTAGGGGTGTGGTCACAGCAGGCTGCTTAGCTTTTCTCATATTTTAGTAGCTTCTTGAGGGCCGTTGCAGGCAGCAGCAACTGCAAATATACAGCTGAAATGTCTACAATGTCCTTCTGCTATTAAGCCTCTTAGTCCTACCCAAAAATGAGAACCTATTTTAAGGTTTAATAGGGTCCTTTTAAATTAGAAGCAAACTGCTACAGTGAGCTATTCAGACTGGGTTAGGCAGAGCATGCTATGGTTACCATTGCTAAACAGAGCTGGATCTGTTAAGATCAAAATGGTTGACTTGCCACTCTATAGTAATTGTTCCCTGTGGAAAAAATTCAATAGCATCGCTTAAATCACACATAGCTGGTCACGTGCTCTGAGGCTTCGATGGTGCTTAGACTAAAAGGCAGAGGTAGGGAGGAGCTGTGTCAGGAAATCTGATTCTGCTGGTGTGAAGGGAAGATTGCCTTGCACACAGTCATGTGCACAAATTGATTTTTAATTTTACAGTAAAGCACTATTGTAATTATTAACTCAATTGATCCCTAAAAGGCTCCTGTTAAGAGCCAGATGTTATGCTCCTGCATGTCCAAGGTGCCTATTGGAAGGAGAGCTTTTGGATGTGAGATGACTGTCAGATAGTACTCAATCTATTCAACTTCTTTTTATTACAGTAAAGCACAAAATCTGTTAATCTGCAGCCTCTGTAAGACAAATTGAATGCATGCTATCTTGGAAATGAATTGCATACCTGTGTCCTAATCATTAGTACAAAAAAAAAAAAAGCCAAGTCAATGAAAATTAATAGTACTATGTTTCTCTCCAGACTCAAGAATCTTTAATATTATGGGAATTCATGTGAGTTCCACAATTTTGCTTCTAAACACTTACCTTACTGCTCCCTGCAATTGTTTTTCTGGCTCTTTTCTTCTGACTTAATGATATAGTAACATGGGGAGCAGGAGATGCTTAATACACAAAGAAATTCTAGACACGGGGCGGAAGTAGGTTAAGGCAAAGTGCCATGAGTTTGCTAATTAGACTGCATTTGATTTTCTAAAGGAAGTAATTTTTTAATCTTAGTTCCATTCTTCAGTTTCTTTTGAAAATCAGCACCGAAACTGTACAAGTTCCTGGTCTGGCTGCGTGCAGTCTCCTGGCTTAAACTTTTCTCACCATCTACACCCAAGAAAAGTGCTGAGTTTCTGTTTTGCCAGGCTTCCCCTTCCCATGCCGCTCTGAGAAATTGTAAGTTAACCTGCATTACCAACAACACAAAAAGGGTACAGCTGCAGCCTACTCAATTTAGGGTGAAACTTGCAGTCTTTTGATAGCTCAGGAATACTCGCTGATCCTGTGACAGAAGGTACTACACATACAGGCAGTGAAGAACACTTGCTGCTTGATTATGCATGGTTAATATGCTTGCTCAATTCCCTATTCATCACCCAGCACTAAAAGGAAGCCTGAAGCATCAGGCACAACAGCACAATGCTTGGCTGTAAATGACTTCATGTAGGATGCAACTTGTCATTTGGCCTTAAATATAGTGGAATTTTTTCCTCTCTTTTTCTGACACCTAGTCACAGAAACACTGGGGCTGCTACTCTGACCTTCTGCTGCTTGTCCTAGCTCTTCAGTAGGGCTGGTAATCCACACAGAAAGAAGTAAGAAATTATAGTAGTGCAAAATCTGTACAAGCATTACAGTTAAGGAGGGTACTCAAGGAAACCATTTTGCAGTCTTGAGTATGGCACTATCTTACCTGTATGACAAACACATCTTTTCCCCTGCTGAACCATGAGAATAGGAATGTGATTCCATGAGCAAATTAATATACTTAGGGGGTTTTTTTCCCCTAGATCTAACTAAGCACAGATATTTGCAGTTAACCAGCCATCCCGCTCTTCCCTTCCCCACTCCCCGGAAATTAAAATAACGAAACTACTCAAAAAGCATCTGGACGGCACCGCTTTGTTCCCCGCGGTCCGCCTCGCGGAGCTCGCTCCCTGCACATAACTCGTGCCCCCGGCAGCCTCCGGCTCCCGGCTCGGCAAGAGCCCTTCGAGCCGGCAGCTCCGGCGGAGGGCGGGCGGGGATGCAATGCGGATGGGCGGGGAGGGAAAGGCTTTACCTGCCGCCTTCCCCCACGGAGCCAGGGGTGCCTGGAGCTGCTGCATCCACGCCGGGGCGCGGCGGGCGGGCGGGCGCTCAGAACGCCTGGCGGAGGCGGCCGAGCGCCGGGGCCATGGCCGCGCCGGGGAGCGGTGGGAAGCGAACGCCGCCGGAGCCTCCGTACGCCGCGGGGAGACTCAGCACCTGGGCGCTGAACAG
>VYZT01063309.1:33364-48232 GCA_013400735.1 Pomatostomus ruficeps
GAGCGCCGGCTCGCTCGGGCGGTGCCGACAGCCGTGCGAGGGCTGATCCCGCGGCCGCAGCGCCTCTGCCCGGCGTGACCCCCCCGGAGAGGGACCGGCGCCGCTGTCCCCCGAGCGGGGAGCTCCGCCCGCCCGGAGCCCGCGGCCGCCCCGCACACGGGTGTTGGCACTGCGGCGCTGCGCTTTGTGTGGAGACTTTCCAAAGTGTTTCCTTCTGTCCTTTTTGGGGGGTTTTTGGTGGGGGGAGAAAAAACTTCATTTTATTACAATAAAGCACAAAATCTGTAACTCTGCAGCCTCCATAAGACAAATTGAATGCATGCTATATTGGAAATTAATTACATATCTGAACCTTAAGCATTAGTATAAGAAACAAAAAAAAAAGGAAGAAAAGCCAATTCTCTGATTATAAGAAGTACTACATTTCTATTCGGACTGGAGAGCCTCTAATAACATGGGAAATTATGCAAGTCACATCAACTTGATTTTAAACACTTGCCTTACTTATCCCACTAATTGTCTTTCTGGCTCTTTTTCTGGTTTAATATGGAGAGAGTTTCCAAAACATTTGACTGTCCTTTTTTCTTAGGTGTTTTTGGGGAGGAAAAAAAATGTAGTAGTAGTTCTCATGGTCTTTGAGAGCGTCCTGAAAGCTGTGCTGCCTCCCTTCCTCCCACCAAGATTCAGAAGACAGAAGATACATGGAAGCAGCTAAACAGAGTCAGTTAACTTACAATTGAACTGGTACAGTATTTCCAAGCATTTTCTATTTACTTCCTCATCAGAAGAAAAAGTCATTATTAATGTCGTTTTAAATTAGAAGTTCATTTAGTCTTGTGCTAAATGACTACAATAAAAGAATATTTCAAGTGTTATTAAAAAAAAATAAAAGAAATAGTTAACAAGTAAATTTAGAAGTTTGGGCCCTATCCCATCTCACCCTGAATTATGTGGTGTTGAAAGATGCTGAAGGCTTCTGTGGAGGATCTGGTGTGGTTGAGCTGCATGAAGGTCCCTGCTTTTGATGCTTTTGAATCCTGTTGTCCAAGCATTGCCCTCATCTAGGAGAAGGTTTTTAGCAACTGTACTGCCAGGCAATATGACAGAAATCTGGGGCAGCCAAATAAACTGAGCAGTATGTTTTATTTGTACTGTGTTAGCAAAACCTCCCTTTGGGTTGTCTTCATCCCTCTGTGGTTTATTCTAAATCAGTGATGCAGAGGTTAGGTTTACTGCTTCTTTTTTTTCAATAGGTAGATATTATAAAGATTTCTTCCCATTTTCTGATGCTTTCTTGGATAGTTCTTAAATGTAATGGGTTTCCCAGACAGCAACTGAGACACCGTCACACCCTACTGAGCAAGATCACTTCTGCAGCCATCCTATAAAGGTGAGAAGTTGACACTGATGTTACATTTTGCATAGAGGTTCATGGATTTAAAGCACAGTCAGATTTGTGCTGTAATGGATGCCTGATACGATATGACATTCTATGCCACCAGCATGCTAACTTGATCACAACATAAGTCTTTGGAATATATACAGCTGTTTGATAATTATTCTCATCTTTGCTACATGCTGACTGCTAAATTGCTTCCTGAAGTACCTTCCCCAGTGTTTTCACAAGACTCACTCAGATCAAAATTATGTATTCTCGGTTCCCTACCTTGCTGAACTTTTCAGCATTAAAAAGTTGTAGCAAAGTATAGTAGATAAGTTTAAAACAGCATTTACCTTATAAGTTTTGTTTGACTGAAACACGTTGTAGATGTGGAAAGCATTTATGAAACTATTATGGCAAATGCTTCACTTTGAATAATGACTCTTGAGATTATTCCAACTGTGGGTTTGATATAGTAAAGAACAGATTACAGAAAGCACTTTCTTCCATTTGGCATCTCCTTCACATTCAAGTGGAATGTCCTTCCTCAAGGCTGGGGCTTTGGTGTGCAGTTGGGGCTCCCTTTCCAGAAGGTGCCTGAGACTGTCTGGGGCGGTGGGAGGCTGCCCTGCCAAAGAGCCTGGCTGAGGTAAACACGAGGTCTGGGGAAATCTCCAGGAGCAGAGGCAGCTATAGGGCATTCCCAAATTACAAGACCACAAGTAAGCAAACCTTTTAGTGCAAATGTGGAGGACAGCCACCATTACTCCGCACTCATTGTTCTTTGTTTCCCCACCCCATCAATCTTAATGAAGCCAAGTTTGTTCTTTTAGCTGAAAGGGTCCTGCTAAACCACTAACCATTTTCTGCTTTGCAAGGAAGAAAAATAGAAATATAGATATATTCGAAATACCTTCAGAATAGTTGTGAATAATCTAAATATATTAATTCAAACAATAACACAGTTCAAATTATCTTTAATTAAAGGATTTAGTGACTGAAACTACTTAATACACATTGCTTTAATACATGGTAACTTAGTTAATCAAAAGCTCACATCATTCCTACTCTCCTCTTTCATACCCTCAGGTCTGAACTATAACTTTCTGGACACCAAAATAGAAGAATAAACATCACTTTGCTTCCAAGCTCTCGTAGAAATTCCTGAGAACTGCCTTTGTGTCTGGAATTAGTTTTGGCTAGGTCAAGTTTTTAGTTACACTTGATTCCAGATGGAAGTAAAAGGGAATATCTTTATCAAATCAAATATGAAAAGTTCTTTGAGATCTTACACAAGGAGCCATCAGCCATTCAAGTACTGCTAAATCACTGGATTCGTGAATCCTGGTTTCTGCTAACAGCAGCTGTAGTGTGCTGTTGTCAGCAGCAACCAATCTGCTTACCCTGGAGACAGTGACTCCTATTTTCCTGCACACATAAAATAGATTCAGGGAAACCCAGATAGAAGATTAAATTTCTTCCCAATTTCAATGAAATCCCTGCATTTATCTCAGTAGGTCATCTATCTTATGCAGGAAAGCAAGAAAAAATTACTGTTATTTTCCACAGATTTCACAATGTGTTTCTTCTTTCCAGTTTGTGTACATCCAAATTCTTATTGATGGGCTTAGTAAACATTTAATTAGGCATACTGAAGGATCACTGATCATTCTGTCTAAGCACTGCCCAATTATGCTTTCGAAGGTTTGTTCTTATTAAATGAAAGAACAGCAGATGTGATGATTCACCCTCACTACCTCCATTTTCTCATCCTCAGTAAATTATAACCATACAGGGTCAACATTTTCTTTGCCTTGCAAAGACAGAATAAAGTAAGAATAATTTCTCTTAAGTTGTTAACAGAATAGAAAAGCTGAGATTGTGCCAAATGGTATAGCTAAAATAAATGGCACAGCCATATACAGTTAGAGTCTCATAAAATTGAAAGGATATATAAAAAAAGAAATTCAAGGTATTTGCTCAAAAATACAACTTTTTAAAAATTCATAGATACAGCTTTGATCAGGCCTTAAGTAGTCACTATCTAAATAGGACTTTGAAATTATTTTTAGGCCTTCCAGTTCACATAGAGAGTACTGCAAACTGATTTGGTGTGTCTTGCATAAGTCTTTCACGATTCTGCCATGGGAGGTTCAATGTTTTCTCAGTGAGACACTGTGGCACAACATTCTCTGTATGGAGTTGTAATGGTTTGTTTATTGCTGCTGAAGCATCAATGTCAAATGCACAGACAGAATAGACTGAACTGAGAAAACTGTTGATTTTAGAGCATCAGTTAACAAACCAGGAGAAAAAAAGTGTGAAATAGTTGTAATGTGCAAGACTTCAGAATTATGACAGAAAACTGTCAGACAATAATGCTATAAGACATTAATTAGACAGTCCAATCTTTTGCCATACTTCTCTGAGATTTGGAGAATCCAAGAAGGTCATCAAGCAGGCTGCACAGAAAGTGACAACGGTTGTCATGTTTGCAGAAATTAAATGGAGCACAATGCAGTATTGTATTGTTGGGAAGCAAGTCAGGTAAGGGAATAAAAGTAGAGAATGAAAAAAGCAGAGAAAACGAGGTATAGTGAACAGTGAGGCAAATGGGGTAGGTATTGGAATTGTTGCCAGCAAATTGTGTTCTGTTACTTCTATGAAGAGATATTTTTTAGTTATGATATGATTTAATTGTATACTTCCATTTATTAGTATCCACAGTGGGAAATTAATTTTTCCAGCCTAACTTTATACTGTGGCTTCTGACACCCTCACTGTGGAGCCTACACGAAGACAAAAAAAACTTAAAGCAGGAATATTTTTTTCCAAGAGGGGAAAAATCTATGTCTTGTTCACCATAAGGCAGCTGTGCTTCTTCTAAAGCAAAAAGAATGGATTCTGTAGACTGTCCTGCTGTCCACAAGGAAGGATAAGGGGTCTCTAAATGACTAGACTGCATCTGAAGGTAGAAGAAGGTAAAAGGTGACCCAGAGAATAAAGTTAGGTTGGTTTTCCATTAATAATGTGATATTAATAATGAAAAATATTTTACTGATGTGGTCCTCCAAAAGCAAGTTTGCTTAATCTCCTGCTGCACTTTTAGTTTAGCTTCTTTAGAAGAGTAGCACTTCAAGTCTCAGTTTCTAAAAGGCAGGCAAATGTGGCAAGTCCCTACAACTGAATTTAGTAAAAGGTGTGTGCTAATTAAACACTGAATCCTTAAAAATAAAATTATTTACTTGATCTTCTTAAATACGGTCAGAATAATGCCCATAAACCCTAGCTTTCAAAATTACTTGGGTTTGCTTGACAAGAGAGTAGCAATTACTTCTAAATTCAGCTTATCATCAAGAGCTGAAGGCCTGCAGTGTACAAAACCACTACTGCAGCCTTACAGAATTGATTTTAAATCACCTGTTGGACCACACAACCAGAAGGCAAGTTACCATAGATTAAGACAGGAAGATGGTTAGTAGTTGACGGTGAGTATTCTCTTTTGGTATTTACGGTACATGAATTCGCTTGAGGCTGCCCATAACTTATGGATGAAAATTTTTATGGGTATGGGTGAGAATTATCTTCCTCTAACAGGGAAAAAAATGCAATACTTTTAATCTGAGAACATTTTTAACCATGGCAGGTTATTTCTATTTCTGTTTAGGAGGGGAAAAAAGCACCACAACCCCTCTCAGTTACTGGGTGCAACCCAACAAAGCTTTCTTCAGACCACCACCAAAACCTTCATTTTAATCAATGTTGTGCTCTTAGCTACATGCTTTTTATTGCAAAGCAGTATGCTGTTGAAATGTTTCATTAATATAAATTGTAGTCAAATCAACTGCACTGAGAAGATTGCATTTAGAAACGTTTGAGAGTTAAAAATAGTGTAATTAAAGCAACTTTCTTGTACTTTTTTTCACTTAATATTTCTCTCAGCTCTCAGAGTTTAAATTCAAGACAGCTGTATTAACTTAGTTAGCTGTCATCAGATATCTGGTGCTAAAAAGATTTGAGTTCAAAATCATAAGAGGTTTTGTTGCCTCT
Source organism: Pomatostomus ruficeps (assembly GCA_013400735.1). Taxonomy (NCBI): domain Eukaryota; kingdom Metazoa; phylum Chordata; class Aves; order Passeriformes; family Timaliidae; genus Pomatostomus; species Pomatostomus ruficeps. The sequence goes on from VYZT01063309.1 coordinate 38,796, forward strand.
TGTAAGGTAATGAGGGTGGATGATTTATCCAGTGTCTGGATGCGTTTAGGGAACAAGATGTTCTGAAGTTTGCAAGTAGGTTGTTTTTACCTCATCAGGATTGGAAAACAGCCTGAAGTCTTTCCTTTTCCCTCACTCTTGACCTGTGTTTCTCTTTTTTGTTCATTAGAAATCTAAAAAATCTCATTTTAAAGCCCATCTGACAAATATCTTGAGATCTAGAAAGATCCTAGTGGAAAAAATGTAAAAGTGAAGGATAAAATTTGACAGTCACTCAGAAAAACACATAAGCTTAGGTTGAAGGCACACAATCCATTGTTATGTTCCCATGTAGAATGTAAAAAAGACAGCAAAGCAGGAGCCAAATGTTTATTTCCAGCTTCAGATCTTTTTGTTGCTCAGCAAATTGAATAATTACTTTGGATCTGCAATTTAAGCAGTGTAATTATCCAGACTAGTAGACTATGCTTCAGATTTCTGGGAGAATGGGTATCCTTTTTCAAGTCCTACTGGCCAGGATAATTGTAGCTTCCAAGTGAGCAATAGAGGATGATGATTGCTTTTAGTCTTGTTCTAATAACCAGAAACATTAGGGCATCTCAAGCTCTTGTCCTGTGAACAGTTTTAATGACTTGTAATAGACACCACAAACCTGGTTTCTATGGGCAAATAAAAATGTCTCCAATTTTTGATCTTCCTCTCCAGAGCTGTACGCTCATCTGTATTCCTTCTTGTTCACTGTTCATCCTTGGGAATGCAGACACATTCCTTCATTCCTGGATTTATATAACATAGAAGGGTCCCCAGTAAAGGGGAGCCTTTATTTAGAAAACAAAAGCAAACCAGAATCAGCACTGACTCAGTGCATGAAATACTCTTACATCACAGTTAATAAATTTAAGGACTTTTCTGACTAGTCTTTGTACTTTGAGTGATTACTAGTTTAAGTTGATTTTTTTGAAATGCTTGTCCTTTCTTGATTTTTGGGCTTGCCATTTCATCAGAATTGAAATTAATACGAAGTAGTAGGTGCAATCTCCTAACTTGATTTTTGGCTGTTCTCTCCCCTTACATAGTATTGCCAAGTTTTGAGGATTATAGACATTCCAAAATAATAGACTACTTCTCCTTACAACTCTCATTGTATTGATTACTTCCCTTCACTTTTTAGTGTCTGAATTTCCCTTTTGGAGGCAAGGGGTTTGCAGAGCTTCTGTTCAAAGCTGGAAAAAATAACATTAAAGCAATAATTTGTCAGCAAATCTAAGAATTTGTTCTTAAGTTTGACTTGAAAGCTCTCCAAATCATGTTTAATGTTTATTTTTCTGGATGGCCCAGTGGTGGGGAAACTTAAATGTGCCTATAGATATATCTTAACACTTAGGAGGTATATTTTAATAAGTTAGAAATGTAAGTGACTGTAGAGAATGTGGATAATTCTTTTGAATGCTTTTGAATGCTATATTCCTTGGGAGTGCCTGATGCAGCTCTTTAATGGTGGACCATTCTGATCATTCTCCAAAAATGTTATCTTTTTAATGAGTCAGCCTGGGTCACTTCTAGAAGAATAGCTCTCCAGGCTTGACTTCAAGAACACAATCTGGAAAATGTTGCTGGACTCTACAGTTAGTATCTCAGAGATTCAGTGAAGTTGCTTTATATAATTGGATGTTTTTCATGTTGGCCTGAAATGGGTTCTTTCCCCAGTGGGCAAGAGACCATTCCACACAGAGCATTAGGGTATCTGATGTTATCAGAGAACAGCATTAGTTAAAATGTGCAATATCTTGGATATTTGAGTCTACTTGGTTCTGCTTCTTGCTGTTCCTGGGCAGAATGTGTGTACCTTTCATCAGATGTGAGCTCTTATTGGAATTCCACTTTCTAATGCAACCGGTTGATTTCTTCCCCCACAAAGTGACTCTCCCTCCTTCAGGGCCCAAGGCATGTTTAATAGCAGTAAAGACTGACAAGCTGAATTTGCCCTCTGTGTTGTGACCAACATTTCACAGAAATCATGAACTACAAAATGTTTTGTTGCTTTCTCTCCAAGTTCAGATTGTGTTAATAAGATCCAGCCAGTCAAACAAAGCTTTAGAAGATTTGAACACCATCCTTCACAAGGAAAAGCCAGGAAGCAAAATGAGAGATGCTGGGAAATGTTTGAGTTGCTCTCTCCTTAAAACAACAGCAACAACAACAAAACCCAAATGAATTTAATTTCTGGCCGAGTACTTTTGGCAATGTCTCCTGTATCTCACACTAAGCTTCTAAGAGGATTATTGATTGTGTATGGTAGCAGCTTCCAGTTTCCACATTAGCCTTAGGAGGAAATTAGATAATCTATAAGTAAATACTGTAAGCGTAAAAACTGTGCTGAAGCCTTTCATTATTCATTTGAATTGGTTGTTTTGGTTTTTAGAAGATGACTCCATTGATGTTATGGATGGTTTTACTGTTTTGTTCAATGTTTTATTTATGTTGGAGTAGAAAGCCACTTATCATGTTACTTTTTAGTATAAAAACATTAAAATATCATTATTCTTTTTGCAAGCTATTTGTGAAATGAAAACCAAGTATTTGTCCCTTTCATAATCCTTCAAAAATACTAAGTTTGTGCAAGATTTAATTAGTTAAGCCTTATTAGGCAAAAAAAAAAAAAAATACTTAGCATATTTGAAAAGCCAGACCATTAATTTAGATTCCTAAGCATAGATCAACCTGCCTACATTTGGACATCCAAGTTGGGAAATTTCAGAATGCTTTGTAATTCAAATTAGTTTAATATTGAATAATTGCCATAAACAGTTTGCCTTATTAGGTTCTAGTAAAAAAATGGACTTTGATTCTCAGATTAACATTGAATAACAGATTATTTCAAGAAAATTTGATCTGAATATAGATCATTAAGTAGTACAGGGAGGAGGCAAAGAATTAAGCTGATTAAAACAAGATTTATTAGGTATTAGTCCATACAGAAGGCATATACTGCCTATCTGGTGAAAAAAATTACTGTAATAAAATGTTAGGAAAGTTTAATGCGATTTATGAAACAGACTTCATTGTCTGCTAAAACAGAAACCTCTGAGAAAATAATGTTAGAGAGATGAGACAAAATTAACACATTGTGTAATAAAACAAATCATAAGATCAGACAAAAGTCTAGAATTGAACAGCTTCTCTATTTCCTTCTAATTTTCTTGGTGGAAAACAAAATCTAACAAACAAAAACCAAACCAAAACAATCCACAAGCAAGCATTTGAAGACATTTGTGACTGCTTGGGGTGATCTTGCTAGTTGGCTCTATTGTATGATTCTTCCTGGATTCAAACGAAAGATTTTAGCATTTAAAGCTATATGTTCTATGATTTCTTGATTTAAGATATTCCCACTAGGTAGTTTGGTTTAAAAACTTACTGATTATTTAAATCCTTGATTCCTCTAAGGACAATTCAACAAGTGAATCAGGAGGGAGGGTGAACCTGAACACATGAATTTGCTAGAAATCTCAGTGACTTGCTGACTCCGAATTTCAGAGACGTTAATATTTTTTCTGATATGACATCGTATTCTCCTCCAGTGAAACATTTTTGGTTTCTACTATCAGAGGGATTTGTTTTTCAAGTGATAGACTGCCAAGGTCCCTGCTTTTATCTCCTGCAGGCACCTGAGTGCATTTTTTGAAAGTGTTCACTGTGGTAGGTGCAGAATACCTCAAACTGTACAATAGGGGCAAGACCATCTCAGCTTCAGAACATTGCTCAGGTTGGATGCTCACTGAAAGCTGAATATTTGCTTCAGACTGGACTTCTGTGCTAAATACTTCCTTTCTCCAATGCTAACCAAAAGAATATGAAGATGACATTGAACAACCCAAATTATTTCTCAGAGTTCTCTTTCTGTGTGACTTCGTCCTTGAATTTCCAGTTTTAGCATTTTAGCAGTTTCACACCCTGTGACATAAAAAATGGATTGTGCCAACAAAACGATGTAATTGGTTTCTTATGATTTTATGATAGTTTCCAAAATATCTTCAGTTAACCAAAAAATAAAATGGATTTGAACGGCAGGCAAATTGTTATTAAAAGGATTATGAACTTTTATCTATGCAGAGCATTTGCCACAAGCCATTTAGATGTGAAATTGAGAATGAACAGGAATGTGGTTTTGTTTAAATCCATTTAAATAATTCTTCATTTCTCATTCTCAACTAAATTTTCATTCTTAAAATTGTATCTTCACTGAAATTGGAATTGAGAATTTAATTGAGGGGCTGGGGGAGGCAACAGGAATGGGGAGTGGGGCACAATTTACTGCAAGGAAAATTTTGCCCCATCCATCACTAATGGCTTCCATAAAGACGTGTGCTCTGGGAAAGCAGGAAGTTAACAGTTCAAGGGATATGACAGTAGAAGTGTCAGACATTTTAAGCTATTTAATCACCATTGCAACTAGAATATTTCCTGCTAAAAGCAAGCTTTCCAATAGTCAAGTTGTATATTTAAAATGTAGACATTTTTATTATAAAATACTTCAGTTTTAGAAGTGTTTACTTGTAGACTCATAGAATAGTTTGGGTTGAAAGGGGTATTTAAAGGTCATCTAGTCCAACCCCCCTGCCATGGGCAGTGACATCCCAAGTGTTGAATTTCCTTATGTTGATGAGATGCTAAGAACCTCTTCTGCTAATTACTATATACCATTTGGGCCTGAACAGTTTTGTGAAAGCAATTTGTCAATTTGTTGCAATAGGCCTGCCTAGTTTATGTTGTACATCCCCCTAGATCGTTTGTGCCAAAGGTTCTGTCACCTATTTTGGCAGATGAGTGAAATATCTTTAATTTTCAAATGCTTAGAGTGCCCAAGTAAGCAGGGAATTCTGCAACTTATGCAGAAATAAATAAAATATACCCTCTTGATCATGCTTATGCATATTTGTTGAATGCAGTATGAAGATAATTTCTCCTGATTTACATAAAGGATAGGGAATGAGAACTGGAAAAAGCATTAGCTCATATAACAGAACTTTAAAACTTTTTGTGTAGAGTTTACTTTGAAAGTTTGTTATTAATGAGAACAGGCTCAGTATTAGCCAAAAGAGGTGGACCGACTGTTGGGATTTTCATTGTTTATTTTTGTACATTGTGTCCAGAAGATTTTTGTCAAGACCTGTATGATTTCTTCATTACACTTGTTTACCACCTGGCAGTTCTGCTTTTGTTAATGCTATGTGCTTTACATCTTTAGAACTTCATTTCCCACACCTTGCAGGTTAATTTTTTCCAGGTCACTTCCTCAGGGCTGAACAAAGCACAGGTTCAGAGCAACAAAAGGCAGCATGAAACCTTTCCATTCTACAAAGAGACCTTTGTACAAAGCCCAGACACACCCACAGTCTTTGCTCCAGACCATCACTTCTCATTTCTGCTCAGGACTCACTCACCCAGGAAGAGAAGTCTGGGCCCTCAAGAGCTCTTCTAAACCAAAGGTTACAGTGGGGTAAATACTCAAACTGGATGAAGTCATAGCAGCTTTTACTGAAACGGCATTTCAGTCTCCTCTGCATCCCAGCAAAGTCCGGCAGATAAAAGCCATAACATTATCTTCTGCTTTAGGGGTTCATGGGTGGGTTTTGGAGCAGAGGATTCTCATCTGTTTGCTGTGGAGCTCCTGCCAGCAGCTCCTTTGCAGTCTCATGGCAGAGAAGGGGAAATGCAATTTCTAATGATGGGAATCAGAATTATCTGACTTTCATTTCAAACCTAAACTAGCTTGACACAATATCAATTCTGATTTCTATATTTATTTCCTCATCTAACAAAAAAATCTTTGTACCTGATTCTCTCTTCCTTATGATATGAGCTCTGCTTTTCTGAGGTAAACCACCATCCAAGAGAGTGATAGTGGTTCTTGTAAGTCAGCTAGGACACTGAACATAACATGTTAACCATTCGTCTATTTTCTGAATCTGGTAAAATGGATTGTTTTACTTTTTTTACTATTCATTATAGTGATCACCATTACCAACAGCTGTATGCTGTGGCACTGGAACACTGTTTGCTTGGTTAACATTTGTAGGATTTATTTATGTACAACCCAGTGTGACTTGAGACAAAAACTTGCCAAGAAATATATTTACTTACTTTTTGATCTAACTGTAATATAGAAGAGGTGTGGAACCAATCATACGTCATAAAATAAGATAGCTGTTCTTCGTGTTTTTATTAAAACACTAGAATGTTGTCATTAGACATCTTCTGCTAAGACTGATATCACAGGACCAAGAGAAATTAAATTTTCAGCCAGGAGACTAAAAAAGTGTTGAAATACACTTGGAGTCCTGTGGAAACCCTTCTTAGTCACAGGTAGTGAACAGCATTGAAGTTTGGTGGTGGTTTTCATTTTTCCTTTCACTCTATTTTAAAATAACTGGATATGGAATGTGTTTAAGAATGAGCTAGCAAGCACAAGGACTTGCTATTCTGTACATTTTTTCAGACAGAAAATTTAAAAATCCTGTGTTCTCATATGCTCTCCACCTGTTGGAAAGAAACCCTGCACAGTTGTCAAGTCCTTTTATCTGTGTTTATAACAAAGAGAATGTGAAGGGGACACAGCTTATCCTGCGAATGGGAGAAACTTTCTGCCAAATATCCTTCTTGTCATTCCTTCTTACTGTGTGTATCTTGACAACGGTGTATTTGCACAGCTTCTGGGTGCAGAAGCTGTGCTGGAACACAGCAAATTCTCGTTGTTTCTTGACAATTACCACCTGTGAGCCAAAAATTAATAACAGCCATTGTCAACAGCACATTGAGAAATATAATCTCTTTTCTGAACTTGCTGGTTTGCGTTTGAGCTCTGATCTCTAAATGATTTGCTTTCAGGGTGCAGCTCTTAGTATTTGTTTCTTCGTTGATCTGTTAAGGATGAAATCCCATCAACAAGGACGTACTGAGGCAAACCTGCTGTCTGCATGGATGGGCAGTAGCTTGGATGTTTGTAGCAGGTTTGATTTGACTAAGCCAGGGATTTGGATCTGAATTTAACAGTGAATGCCTGAGACAAGAGTCCCCTCTTCCACAAACACCTGTAAAGCCTTGATTTCATTGCGATCTGCAAAGGATTTGTTTTTCATGTCAGAACACTGATGAATAGGAAAAACATTACTCTGCCAGCCTCACTTCTGACAGTAACTCCTCTTTTTACACTGACTAATACAGACTGTTCCTGCTGTCAGTAGATCTTTATGGGATTGTTTTAGAATTATGGACGTGCTTTGTTAAAGAAGAGTTACTTTGGTATTTGAAGTATTCTAGTTGTCTTGCTCACTTCAGAAATTCTGGCTTGCAGGTTAAGTTTCTTTTAAAAGGCATAGCATTGAAACTAATCTTCCAGTAAATTAATTAAATGGTTTAATGCCATAAGCATTGCTGAAATTTTAATCAAATAAAAATGCAATATTTGTGCAAAATGTTCTCATCTCCTTTCACTGGGACAAGCTATGCCTGGTTTTGTTTACTCTTCTTGTACTGTCATGCATGACCTGCAGCAGGGGTCTCACCAGCTGCTACACGAATTCACAAGAAACACCTAATTTCAAATACATAAGTGCTTATATTATTTGTAGAACCAACAACTTTTACAAATTATTAAGATGTTCACCTTGACATGTTTTTCTTTACCCTCCCCTTGCTCAGATGCATTCTGAATTCACTTGGTATAACACACTAATACATTTCTCCAATTCTGTGGTCTTCTGTCTGTTTTATCAAGCGGAAAGACTGAGTTATAGAGCATGGTAAATATATCCAAACATAGTTACTACAATGTAATGTGAAATCTAGCCTACCTCTTACTAGAACTGAAAGTAGAAAACTGAAATAAATTGAGTTTCTCTGGTGTCTTAAAATGGGGTCTTAGGCTTGGGCAATTCATATGCAGGAACTGGGAACAATCTACAAGCATCATGGAAAATGAGCTCTGAGGTCTACAGTCTTCACAGAAATTAGCGCTTAGAGCAAGCTTTTTAAAAGTTCATTATTTAACCTCCTAGTGTTGATTTCACCAAGACAATAATGTAGATATCTTTCATGTAAGAGGGATCTGAGAAGTGGGTGCTGTTGTATCACTATGATTATAGCCTAAGGAGGCTCAAAATCATGCCCAGAACCTCAGACTTTGTTTTACATCCTCAGTTTTCAGTTTAGAAAGGACTGCTTTTCTAATACATGTACTTCCTATGAGCACTTTTCTCTGAAACCTTCCTTGGTTATTTTTCAACTGTGACCTTTCTGTGTTCATTCAGACTGGGTTCTACAGGGCCTGTTAGGTCTGCCACAAATACAACAGAGCATTTTAGTTCCTGTCTTCAATAGGGTCCCAGGCCATCTTGCCATCTGCAAAATACTGCTCCCAGTATCTAGAGGCAGAATTGCTAAACAGTTGAGAAATAGGCTTTAGAGCCCTTTGGAAGAGAGCCACTTCTAAGCTGACATAGGAAGTGCATTTTTAAAGTTTTTCTGGTTTTAACTAAAGAACAGATTTTTGCCTTTTTGTACACTTTAGTATGCTTTTTACTGCATTAGTGTTGTGGGGTTTTAAGAACTGGTAGACAACTTTCACCTGTACAGCAAGCCTGGAGCCTAATAAAACAACTCCCTGGTTTGCCTGCAAAGTGGATTCAAAATTGTTATGCTTTTGCAATCAGTGTCTGATATTGGCCAGCACTGGCGACAAGACTGAGCTAATCATAGGCATAATCAAGCTAATATAACAATTTTTGTCTTTCTAGCTTCTTGCTCAGTAGAGTAAAAATATCATCAGAAAGCACTAATTTTGGAGTCTTTGCTCAAGTAGATAACTTAATCCTCTGTGTATAAAATATCAGTTGAACAGTATTTAAGTACTAAAAATGTAAAATAAAAGTTGCTACAACATCAGACACCCTGAATAGATCAAGATAACATAAGGAAAGAGAAAAAGGCCTGTGGAAAGTCACTATACATCATTCTATTTCTTTTTTCAGTTCTGAACTCTGTAAGCAAATATATTAGACATAATTGGTATGGGTTTGGATGAGATTAAAATCACTTTATTTGCATCACTTGGACTAATTCTGATCTCTACCATTATATTATGGAAATTAGAAAAAACCATAGAAGATTACAAGAATATTTTAATTTCTGCAGTTTTACCAACTAGATCTCACAACTGTCTGCATGTGAGCATTAAAAACTGTTGCAGTTATTTACCTTGATTAATTCATAGGTGGAAGACAAATATGTATTCCTTATAGTATCTGACAGGAGCATTAAATATAGTAGCAAAGAACAGATCTAAGGATGAAATCTTCCTTGATAAACAGAAGAAAGATTTGTTTAACAGGCTGAAAATAAAGCATAAATTAAATTCTTACTTTCATCATTCATATGAA
>VYZT01063309.1:48248-98337 GCA_013400735.1 Pomatostomus ruficeps
ACTTTCATCATTCATATGAAACTTTTTAATCTTTATGTGCAGGCTCTTTTTGAGAGGACACTAAACAATACAGAATTGAGTTTTGGCTTTTGTTTGGTTTTGTCAGTGAGAGTAATTTCCCGAAGAGGTTTTGTAATGACTCAGTAGTAAGCGATTTCTTGGCCTGTAAGTGTAGACGAGCACCTGTGCTAGCAAGAATTCTGATGGAATGAACTGCAGTAACAGTTTTCTTGGGGTTAATGGTAAGGGATTTCTGTAGACTGTTCCTAAGTATTCAGTAGCCTAAGAAAGCTTGGTTGTGTTCCATAGTAGCACTTTGCCTAATCTCTCCACTTAGCAAATCAGTAGCATGTCCTTTCAAATGTAGTAAACATGACCTTTTAAAAGATTTCTTTTTTTCCCCTCTGGTAGGATCACTGATCTCCTACCAGAGAATCTGTGGAATTCACTAATACATTTTAAAGCCATGGAGAGCATTACACAGAAATGGGTTTTAGTTTTACTGACGTACAAGTGGACTATAAAATACACAAACCAGTAAGGACTTAGGCTATAGTTCCTAGGAGACTGAAGCCAAACCCAGCCATCTGTGATCAGAAATTTGCAACCTGCTGCTGGTCTGACACTGGTGCGTATGTGGTGCTGTGATTGTGCTTTTCAGAAAATTGGGCTTTGGAGAAGATGCAGTTTTCCACTCCCAGATTTGTTGACTGTACATGTCTGTGCTGATGGAAGGGAAGGAGGCTGAAGTAAATATCCCTGACAAAAGTGAGAGAGCAGGAATTCAGGAGCCCATGTGTAACTCACTCTGAGGGTGCATTTCCACGTCAGTTCAGGGATTATGTGTTTCTGTTCTGTTTGGCTCAACATAGGAGGGGGCTTTCCTTGGGTCCTGGGTCTGACTGGCTGGATACTGCCAGCTGTTGAGCTGCATTACCATGGCATTCTCCTCCAGAATCCCTAAAGCATCCCTAGCTTGAAATAACTGGGATAGATGGGATGTTTTAGGATTATACTGCATTGGTTTATGTAGATATAATGCTCTTTAAATCCTAGAGGATGTCAGAAATCAATCAAGTGGCATGGATAACCTTGGTATCCTTTCTTGCTGAGCTGGTCTGTTCAGGTGGAATAGATTGTTTAATATTTTTTGATAATGCCAAGTATTTCAGCAAGAAGTTTATGTTCTCATCTGCTGTGGCAGCATCACAGGGCTGGCTGCTACATTTTGCCAACCTTGCTCATTCCCAGGATTTTGCTAGTTGGTCTTGTAGCAGCTGTGATACACCAACATCTTTCTTCTTGTGATATGTTGTCCATTATTGATTAAAGTACAAGGGCCAAAGTTCTGCTTAGGTTATGACATTGATTAATTCCAGCTTGGAAAATCACTTTTACAATGATGCTGGATAGAGTCTGAGTAGCAACTGCAGTGGCTGAGTTGCACCCAAGGCACCAAAATCTGGCTTGAAACAAACTGACCTGTGGTTAACTACTGCTGAGGACGACATTTCTACATTACTTCACAGAATTTTACTGCAGTATGCAAAAGTATTTTTACTGCCCTGCTTTTCCTGTGCTCATGATAATCTTCACTACCTTTGCAGTTATGTTGAGTTTTGTCACAAAGAAACAAGCTTAAAAGTGTTCCCAAACCATGGAAATTAAAATGTAGTGACCACAAAGTGGACAACCTCTAGTTTAAGCCAGTTGAGGGCTTTTTCGTTTGTGGCATCTGTGCAGCCAGCAGCTACCTAGACAGTGTTTTAAATCTTTCATGTCTTGCTGTTGCTTAAACTTTATTTTTCCATTTCTAAATTTACTGCCTGTCTGTAAAATAATAATTAGCTTTTCTCATAGTAAAACACTAGTTTCACTGTGATTTTTTTTTTTTTAATGCAAAAATGCTTACTTTTACTGTATCAGTTGCAGGAGTAATTTCTGAGATGAATGTGGTCCAAAACATCTTTACTAACTACTGTATTTTGATCTTCTAACTTAAGCAATAAAGAGTGAAACTGAAACCACAGAGGAATCTACCATTAGTTTAAGGAGAAGCAAACCTTGCAATTCAAGCCATCTGCTATGGATAGACCCATCATTCAGATCAATTATGTAATCTTTAATTTGGACTCTGTAGTGACTTTTATAAAATAATGTTGTCTTCGAGCTGCATTGATGTGGGTCACTAGCAAGCATTAAAAACAAAACTGAAATCCGAGATGCTGTAGGCACAAAGCAAATGCTGAGAGCTGTGGTCATGACAGTGTAATTTCTGTCTCTCTTGATCCCCTGGGAAATCATAACAAATGAACAGAGAGCTTCCAGCTTCTGAAGCAAGAGGAAAGAAGAGTCCTTATCCTTCCAAGAGTGCTGAGAAATGAGGAAACTACATTTAATGTTTTACAGCATTAAACTCTCAGGTGATACTTGGCCAACTTCTAAGTTCATGTGGTCTAGAAACAGCTACAGCAGGACTTTCAATATTGAGATAAGCAGAGGAAAGCTTGCATATATGACTCTTGTTCCAATGATGCAAAACCATCATCTTTAGATTTATGTGCTCTGTGTTCTCTCTTTCCAGCACTATCCATTTATTGGTGAGCTTGCAATTGGTTTATTTCTCAGAAGTCTCAAGAAAGTGTTTGTTTATTGATAGTCATTCCAGTTATCTTTCAAAAAAACAACTGTTTAATGTACTGTTAACTCTCAGATCTGTTTCTTTGATGTGATAATTTCAGATTTGGTCCCAGGTTAACTAATTATTTCCTTTTTAGTTGAAGGGGTTAGAAAGTCATGTGAAGACACCAGGGTGTTGTGTTTGAGGTGCTGTGCTTTGCCTTTCAAAACTCGAGTCTCCCCCTGCAGAGGCTGCTGCACCTGTAGAAGAAAGTGAACATGCTGTTAGCAGAACCAAGTGGGCAAGTATTGATTTACTGACGTATTTATTTGGGTACTTTTATAACAGCAAAATATCAGCCTTCTGTGTGTATTCCAGAAGCACTACGGAGAGGCTGGCTGGAATGTGATACTCTAACATTCCCTGGAAGGGCACCTTTGGTTTTCTGTGATCAGTGGCCATGTTTGTGTCAGTAACTGGAAGCTCAGGAAGCGCTCCTAGAAGTTTCTTTTTTCCTACAGTAAAGGATATATCCATCTAGTATTGGGTATTTGCGTGTTTTGTTTCTCTGTGGATGATACACAGCTAAGCTAAGTGTCCTATGGTTCTTTTTGTCTCTATGGCACACCTTGGCTATCAGCAGGGCTTGGCCTTTGTGCAGGTACAGAAAGAAGAGCAAAGGAAGGAATTCTCCTAACATTAGCTCAGTAATTTGCTGAAATAGATTCTAAAATATCTTTAGAATTTAAACAATCTCTAACTGAATAAAATATCAGAGAGCAAAGGATTGTGCATATTTTCTTCTTACAGTAAAGGATAGAAGAAATACAGATAATTTTCCCACCATCACAAGTTAACAAAATTCACTCAGTACAGGAGGGACTGCAGTAAAGGTTGCCAATTTTACAGCATTGCACACCCAGTTTTACAAAGGCCTTTGTGTTAAGGTTGTAAAGCAAATGAGGATTATCTTAGTAATTTGGTAATTGGTGAGGAGATGAATTGTTTGAGATGCAGAGGTTACTACGCAGTGAGAAGTTCCTTAATTGATCAGAATTTGAAATCATATGATTTTCGAATATAAAATGATGTATTATATTAGGGAATGTATTTTCTAATACTGATTATTTTAAGGACAACATTTTTAGAAAACTTAAACCTTTCTACTTTCAATTCCTTTCTCCCCTTGAAGAAAACATGGTCCTGATGAGCAAAGAACAAATTATGCCCCTTTGTCAGGGTGCATTTTTAGTGGTTGGTGTAATATTTATTGAAATTATTTGATATCATTACTGACCTCTACGGTGAACTGTTCTTTACCACAGAAACTGATCAACTCCCCTGTCATGAAGCCTCAGCAGAAACCATTCAATTGTAGTCTGAAGACAAAATACAGCGAGTTTCTCTTCAGCTAAAAATCCCACTTCAAAAAATGCTACAGGTTCTAGGGATTACATAAGTCACAGTTTAAATTAGTGATGGGTTTCTTATTAAAAAAAGAATTGCTTCTTTTCCTCCTCAGAAAAGCTTCTCAGAACTCCAGGTGTTCAGTTGCTAAAACTTTTTGAGGGATGTTAATTGTTTAGGCATTTGCCTCTAAGTACAGCAGAATAATGGAGACATTTTGTAGCTAATTCTAGTCACAAGAAGGACATTTTTCCACAGAAATTTTGTTCTTTATAAGCTCTTTATTGGTCTAGAATTTCTGCTGGTTTTTTAATGGCTTTTAAATTTCACTGAGCTCTGGAAGACTGGTCAAGTACCCAAAGGAATGGAATGAGTGGCATATGTTATATTCATGGATTTAAGGACAGTTTTTCTTTGAGACAGATGTGTGCAGTGATGGAATAAAATTACAAAAAGATGTTTTCAGGCACTTCAGAGACCTAAATTGGAGCAAGTTGTAAATTCTGATTAGCTAAGGTGGAATGATCTTAGAGCTGCATTTGGCTCACTCATAACAGCCCACTTCTAACCAAGGATGTCATTTTTACATCTTCCTCTTACATTTTGTTTACCTGATTCTCATTTTCTGTGACTGGGTGCTTGGGACTCTACAAGATACTACTGTGGGTAAAATTTTTCCTGTCTCCTTCCCTTCCCTGTCACCTCAAGGTGGTGAAGGCCTGAAGTTTTATGGTATATCTTAAATAGCACTTTAGCTGCTTTCTTTTCATTATACTTTTATAAAGTTGTTGGAATGATAAATTCAGTCTGAGAAGCATGGTTAATGTGGACTCTTCTTCAACATTTATAGTTGAGATTTTGATGAACTTTGTGCAAAGGTTGCATGTGACATAAAACAACAGAAGACTGGGGGCGGGGTGTTAGGATAGAGTCGCTAACATTTCTCCAATAGTAAATCATGTTCAGTTAGAATGCTGAGGCATATACCTCGATGTGCCTTCCAATGTATCCATCACTTGGATTTGGAACATTGAGAACATAAGATTATTAAAATTCCCTACATCAGTAAGTGATTTCTATTGTACAAATAATGGATCTCCTGTGTAGGAAAAAAATAATTTAGTGCCTTAATTTTATTTTATTTTTTAATCTTTCTGCATCCTACCAAAAAGAATACGCTGTGACGAGCTGTGAATTTAGTTTCAGTACTTGATTGATTGATTCTAACTGAAAACTGAGCTGGATGCTGAGAATTAATTTATGCTGGAATCTCGCTGCTTCCCAAGTACAATTATTCAGAAGTGGAGATTTCATTACTTTGCTGTTTTCTTCACAGACTGCTGCTGATTAACCAGAACGTTAAGATTTTCTTTCAACGTCTGATGAAGCTATTTTTGCTTCTTCAAAGTAAAACCTGCTGAGATGAAGTGGCAAAGGCACTGATGATATAAATGGCACACAGTGTCAGCTCTTACCTCAATCAGCTTTAAATAAACATTTGTTTCAAATGGTGAAACAATTAAAGTAAACATAAAGTATCAAATTCAGCTCTGGAATGAGCCAGTGCCTTTATACTGACTCCTGCTGGTTTATTTCAGTGTCCACTCTGAACACAATTATGCCTCTTATAAATCATGAGGTTTTCAAATGGCCCTCCCTTCAGACACCCATTGGCCGAAGATGGTCTTACAATAGGAGAAGAAATAAAATAACAGAAGTTGGAAAATGGCTCACAAGCTCAGAACTGGGCAGGGACCACTGGAAACAGAAGTAATTTTAGTGTGCTGACACCTGTTTCTTAGGAAGAGTGATGAAAAGATGAGAATTCTATGAACACGCTGCTTTAGCTAATATTAGGTATTAATAGGAGACATTTTGAGAGAGGAATTCTGCAAAGGCAGCTCAATATCAGAGGTGAAGGATTATGGTCTCAGTTCTACATACTGTAAAGTATTGAAAGTTTCCACAAGTTTAAAGGTTTCTTTAAAATAGAATGTATAACACTTGATGAAACATAGGCTAGTCTGACCCTCTGTAATCAAACTGCCTTTGTGTGCTTACTGTGCTCTTCTTGACTCCTTAGATCCTCAAAATTTAGTTATCTTTCATCTGCAGAGACAATTCTTTGAAGGCTGCCTTCAGTTTCTGCTTTGAGCCGTGAACAATTTCAAAATTTCAAACAGGGACAAAGAAGTATCCAGAAATAGAACTATGAGTTCAAAATGTTTTAAACACTGTGCAGTAATAGATGCTTTAGTGTTATTTAATGGTTCTTGCTTTACAAAAATGAACATTACACTTTAATGTGGAGTTGTAACCCAAATAACCCTTTTTCATCAGCAGGAAAATGTTGAACTCCAATGTTTTTTCCTTCTATGCAGTAGGCAAAACTGGAGTTCTGCATTAGTTTTGGAGCAGAGCCCTTAAATTCAGTCACTGCTAAGTGGAAGTGTTTATTCTGTGAACACTCCAGCCAGAGCTGTGTCCACTAAGAACTTTTCCAGTCTCCCAGTTGATCTGTGTTGCAGATGTCTGCCATGCCATTTTGGGAAAAGAGCTAGTTGTGAAAAAAAACCCCAAAAAACAAACGAGACCAAATTGCACACAAAATTATACTATTTTGAAAAAAAATCAAAGAATGCTTTTTTAAAAAAAATGCAAGACTTTTACCACCCCACTGGTGTTCTAGTTAGGCACCTTGTTATTCCTCCTGTGTTGGAAGTGAAGGTGTTAGTTCCTTTTTTTCTGTTATAAATGACTGATTTATGTAACCAGAGCAGAAAAATGTGCACAAAGGGTAGGGAGTTGATTTTTTTCCTTTTTCTTTTCCCTTGGGTTTTATATATTTCATTAAAATGTACCAAAAAAAAAAAAAAAAGGATTAAAGTTTATAAATGAAAGAAAGCTTCCAGATTAACTAATCAAATTTGGATTCTGGAATTGTCAAAGAAGCATTTTCACAGGAATGCCTTGCTACTTCCACAGAAGGTAACGTGAATACTGTGAGCCATCCTTTGGAACACCAGCATTTTCCCCAATCCATCCTATATGCACTCTGCTCCAGACAGAAAAGGTTGTCTATATGAACCTTGCAATAAATTGAATACATTTGGGGTAATGTTTTAAAATATCATATTTAATGTTTTTTCTCTCTCTTTACTGCTAAACTGTTCAGTGTGTAGTCAAACACTTTTCACAGTAGTCCTTGCCAGCAGTCGCTTCCTCACTGCTCACTGCAGCTGAAGTTTCATCCCATTTAACTCTTGGCTTCTGAGTGGTCAGCTACACAGAGAGGTTTGCTTGATCGGGACTTCTGTATTAAAGGCAGATGTTTTTCTAGAAAATATAAATTTTACCCATAACAAAAGAAGATATCTTGAAACCTCAATGGAAAGCCGACATATCTATAATTATGACAGAAAAACTCCAACTCGTTGGCTGTACCAGTACAGTGAAAACCTAATTGAAAGATCAGCTAGTTATACTGTTTATAATACTAAGTTGTATTTGGAAGCCTTCATCACAGTGGGACTGTTTTGTTTTGCAAGGTTAGCCAAGGGAACTGAAGTTTTGTGTTTTAAGTACAAATATATTACTGAGTTTTAAAACTTTTTTAAATGAAAAATTGTTTTATTTTCTCTATGTCCCAAGACATGAATATGTGAATGGAGGTTGCAGGGCTTGAATCTCATTTTGAATAGAGGACATTTTAAAACAAGACCCTGTCAATTTAAAAATGGTTCAGTCATGGAATTAGAGTAAGAATATATTTATAAATTATTAATATTAAATTATGTACATCAGAAATACTATCTTCATCATTCTGCTCCATATGATGAACATATACATTAGCTGTCTCTATACTGTATTATCTACAGTACCTGATATACCTTCATTGCCACACTTTTTCATTCAGTGACAACTTTCCTATTTTCATTCGGTTTTATCTCTAGTCATGAAAAGTAATCTATATTTAATATGGCTGTATCCAGCCAGGGGATTAAAAATCTAAAAATATTTTTACTCCAGCATGTGCCTACAGGCTTTTATTTCATTGCATTCACAGTCAGAGCAGAGAAGGATGTGGTCAGGAGGAAATTGGTTAGGCTTTTGATCAGCAGAATATTACCTGAATCATTTCAAGAGCTGATGGGGAAAGGTTTCTTCTCAGACCAAATTTGCTTTGCTGAACAAGGCAGCCTACATTAAAATGTTGTTAATAAGTAATTTCCTGTCTCAATCCCCTCTCTAATAGCTGTGAAGGGAGCATGGCCTGGAAGTATTCCATATTAGTGTCTAAAAAGTTCTATGAAGTGTACTGAGAGCTCCAGAAATTTACTTACAGGTGAGAAAAGCATGATGGATGTGCAGCCTCATTATCTGCCTGTGAACTGTTGGGCAGTGAAAAGTTACTGAGGGTCCACAGCCAGCACAGATGAGGCAGCACCTCGTGTGCAGTGCCAGTTCTGGGCTGCCCTGTACAGGAGGGAGACTGAGCTGCTGCAGAGTCCAGGACAGCCACGAAGGGAGTTAAGGTCCTGGAGCATCTCTCCTTGGGGAAAGGCAGAGCTGGGGCTCTTCAGCCTGGAGAAGAGAACGTTCAGGGTCACCTTATCAGTGTGCATCAATCTCTGAAGGGAGGGCATAAAGAAATGGAACAAGGCTCCTTTTCAAGGTGCCCAGTAACAGGACAGGAGGCAGTGGGTGCAAACTGAAACACAAAATGTGCTGTCTGAACATGAGAAAATGCTTTTTTCTTCTTTCTCTTCTTTTTTTCCCCCCTCCTTTTTTTTTTCTTTCTTACTGTGCAGGTGATTCAATACTGGAAAAAGTTGGCAAGAGGTGGAGTCCCCATCCATGGAAATGCTTAAATGTTGTCTGGACACAGTCCTGGGCAACCAGTTCTAGGTGACCTTGCTTGAACAGGATGGTGGGATAAGATCACCTCCTGAAGTCCCTTCCAACCTCAACCATTCACCAAGTTCTGTGAGAATTTTTTTACACACTTTAGTTTTGCATACAAGGTACTGATCTCACTGGTTGATATTTGGAATATGAAAATAATGCCACTTTTGCTGGACTATGACTCTCCAAATTTTATTTTTACTGCTATTCTTTATATTACTGTGTATAATTTATTCTTAATTTTCATTTGTCTTTTGCCACATGGTGCATTCTGGTTCAGTTCAGGTTAGAAAACAGCATATTGTGATACACTGTAGTGTCATTAGTGGAGGTGAAATATTTAATATTGTCTGTAGCAAAGTATTATGGGAGCCGATTTGGCTACTGAAATATGCCTAAGTTACTCTCTTCCTATTATGGTCTATTTCTTTTAGCTATACTTGCTCAAAGCAAACACTTGTTATAAAAAAAGTCAACATAACTTCACTGATCACACTTTGTTTCTGTTCCGAGTCCCAGCTCAATATGTGTCCTGAGCAAATGAGCCAGGCTGTGGGCAAAGGTGCCAGGGCATGAAGGGCAGGAACCATGGTCACAGCCATTTCCAGCTGTCTGCAGCCAGCCACACTTGCAGACAACACTGCTGGCTTTCTTTCCACTGGGCTCTTGTCAAATGGGGGAGAATTAGAACCTTGTTTCTCCTCTCACGTAGTTTTATATATGCTTGCTAGGAAGTGAGTTATTACCAAATATGGCTTGTAGGGCTCCAGCAGAATCTTTTCAGCCTGGGTGTCTGCCAAAAGCATAAAATCTTCAGGAAACACGGGACTATCATATTTGCCTGAGATATGTGAGGAAGTCGTATGTGTATGTGCACTACGGAGCATCATGCAGTAACCCTGATGTTTCTCCAAAAGAGTGAGTTTACTGTGCAGCTGATACATTGCCAAGGTTCTCGTTGTGGTTACTGCTATTCTGAACAAATGTGTATGCTCACTGCAGTAAATAAAATACATGTCAGAACGTGAATACGTAACAAATGTATGTGGAATTTCTGGACATATGGTGACCTGCTTGGTGCTGCTGTGTGCGCATAGCTGATGTGACCTAAATACAAAATAAGTAGGGTACGTATGTACATATGTATGAATAACAGAGAGAAGACTCCCAGGGGAATTGGGAAATCCTCAGGAGTCAGAGACATGCAGGGATACACTGCATAAAATCTCATGAACAAGAATCTGTGTGTTACAATTCTTAGCATCTGAGGAGAAATAATTAATAAAAGAACTGCACAAGAGTTATGTGCCTTAGTGGTTTTATCTGTCCAGCAACAGCTAATGTCATTAGTGGTATTCACAAATTATACCACCATCAACATTTTGTCTTTTATAATTTTCTGTGTTCACAGATGGGACCTCTAAAAAGACCTTTCCAAGTATAATTCCAGTCATAATTCAGTTTTCATAGTACTTTGCATAAATATCTATTTTTGATGATACACTGCTCTAATTCATTACAGCATTTTTGCCCATTCTAGACTGGGCATATTGACAAGAAAAGCCAATTGTTCTTCATATGGTATGGGTTTCTGAAAGACTTTGAGAACCAAATTGCACAAACATGTATCAGAGGGAAATACAATCCTGTGTACAATTTATGTATTTCATGGTGCTGAGCAAGGAAGGCTAAATACAGAAAAGAGTGTTTTATAGTTAACCTATATCCCTATTGATTTGACGTACCTCAATTTTAAGAAAAGCATCTGTCTGCTTGACTAATCTATATTAAGCATGGCAGTTATCCTTATAAAGAATAAGCTCATTAATATTTAAACTGCACATTAGCCGTATCTCTTATAAGGAGATAATATTCCCCATAACTTCCATTTATTATAGCCAAATTAACATGAACTGAGAATAACTGATTGGGAATAAATACTTCATATTTTAAGCCAAACCCGAGTAAAAGTGATAACAATGGTTTTAGTAACACTTATGGTGGTTATTCCTTATTAACCGTACATGGACTAAGGCACCAGTCCATGCTGGGGGCTGACTGGCTGCAAAGCAGATTTACAAAAAAGGCTCAGGGAATTCTGCTGCTGGTAATGAGTGGGCAGTGAGCTGGGAACCTGCCCTGTTGTGAAGAGGGGCAGCAAAGGGCACTGGGGCTGCACCAGGAGTGCTGCCCCCAGGCCCAGGGAGGGGATCCCTCCCCTCCGGGCAGCGCTGCTGAGGCCACACCTGCAGGGCTGTGCCCGGTTCTGGGCTACCTCTGCAAGCGGGACATGGAGCTGCTGGAGAGTGTCCCGTGTAAGGGACCGGAGAATCTCAGTGCTGGCACTGCGTGTGTGTGTGTTAGGAACGATGGCATCTCAAACCACCTGTGATTTCCAGCTCTCATAATGTCCTGTGGGACCATTATCTGCTTAGTTTGGAGTGCATCTCTTTTAAAACTGATGGAACCAAGTTTTGGAGTGAGACTGGATAATGCTGGAATTTAGACAGTGGTTGTACTCTCCACTTGCGTGTTCTAAATGAGCCCAGATTTGAGCACCCGTGGAATAACTGTCATCTCCCAGAACTGCAGAATTTACCTTTGCTTAGTACCCGTTGATCTGTTTACAGTCTCAAGGTTAAAATACGCAGTTGCACAGAGATGTGTGTTGTGAGCTCATGGTTTCTGGCTGTACCAGGGAAAGCTTGCTCTATAGACAGGATTCAGCTGAAGCTTTACTCAATGCAATGCAAATTGTATAAGCTACCGCCCAGAAAACAGTTTTTGTGCAATGATGTGACAGGACAATCTGAAGAAGCACTCTGTGCTGTGTCATATTTATTCGGTTTTCATTTGAAAACGTATTTCCTGCAGGGAATTCTGTTTCAGCCACAGAATGGAGGCCTGTGAACAGCTCTACATTCTGCCTGAATGTTCCCCTATGAATTGCTGATGGTTAGGAAAGCTCACAGTGACAGAACAGGAGACAGCAGCTTTGTGCTTAGATAACAATAGTCTGTGTCTGTGCTAACAGCAACTGGCACCATTAACTACCTATCCATGGACTGGAATAAGAACAATTATCAATGCCTGCATTAAAATGATGAAATCCACTCTGTTTCTATAGTAACATGAGTGACAATTTATATTATGACCTTAAGAAAGTAGAATGTGACCATTTCTTTTTTTTATTTTTTTGCAATTTTACAAAGAGCAGCAATTCTCGGAGAAAATAATGTCTAAGATGATGCACATAATTGGCAAATATAACGGTAAGATGTACTTTACCAGTAACAAAGAGATGCACAACAGACATTCAAGTTGGAATGTTGATTTTGACTTTTATTATGCTATGTAGAGACATACCCACTGTAGTGCTGCTTGAAGGGGATTCTTCTTTTTCTGTTTATTACAAATAATTTTAAGTGGAAGTCTTACAAAAAATCAAGAGTAAGAGAAAATATAGTGAGGACTTTAGCAAGACAAAATTTTTTAGTTGTTTTGCCTCCTGGTCTGACATAAAGTATCAGGTGAAAAACTGTTTTATATTCTGAGTTTTCTTCCTCAGAAACACATCAAAGTATCAACACTATGTAAGAGATTCATTCATGGATATATTTATTATATTGCAGCATTTTTAAGCCTATCCAAACTAGCATTTATCTAGTTTGTTTGTTTCTTAGTAGCAGAATGATGTGGCAATATGTTTGGCTAGGTTTTGAAAAATCTATCTTTATAGATACTTTATTAATATTATGGTATAAACCTGTCAAGAGAGAACAGTTCTGGAGTTCTTTAAACTGATTTCAGCATTCTGTTTTAATGTTGCTTTGTTTCAAAGTCACCTCCCTTTACAACAGGTATAGCACGTTTAACTGAGCAGTCGTTTAGTAACAGCCATAATTCTTGAAACATTTAATGATTTACAACCTTCCCTCTCCTGCATACTTGCCTCACCTCAAGCCTCTCTCCTCATTATGTGCTAAATACGTGCAGTGTTCCCGTGAGCCCCTCTGGAGCGAGGATCCTCTGCTGTGAGTAAGGATTATGGAATATCCCTTCCAGTTGCCTACAGCCTCAGGATGCGACACCAATCCGTGCCTGGTGGTGTTTCCCTGTGTGTAACAGAGACAATCAGATAAAGAAAGGAGAACTTCATTGTAACTCCGTGCTAAAATACCCTGTTCATCATTTGGTGTTCTTTCTTTAGATGCAGTCATTAATTGCTATCTTGAACTTACAAGTTTTTTTTTTAAACTAAGATAAATTACTAGCCTTTCTCATAATTCCAGGAGTGTCTATAGTCATGTGTTTTAGAGAAGTTTTTAACCTCCAGCTCATTTTTAAGTTTCATTTCACTGCAGTAGAGCATAAAATACAACCGCATATTGTATCCTAATGCCCCTTTCTAAGCCCTGGCTCAGATTGCTGGTTTAAACTGTATTTTTTTAATGCATGTGGATGTTGGATGTTAATTTGTTTTTTTTTATTGTGCATCCCAGTGTTAGAAACAGGTCATCTATGCACTGGCAGTTATAGTGATAAACACAGACATTTTTCTTTAAAAATGCAAATAATTTAATTTTAGATGATAAGCAAGCATTCTACTCAAAGTCTGAAATATTCAACTAATATTATCTCCATTTCTGAGGGGATTCAGCTGAGCAAATCAGAAAAGTTAAGTAAGAGTTAAGATGCTGAATATTTCTAGCATCCAGATTTGCACATTAAATATGTAGTTAGTTATATGAAAATAAATCTCACCACTTATTAGCCAGATTTTACATTACATGTGAATTAGGAGATTACGTGGCTGTCATCAGAGCCAGCAAGGAAACTACTTCAATAGAACAGGGAGAATGAAGAAGACTGCTTTTGTTCATGTAAAAAGAGCCATACTCAAACCACTAACACAGTTCGTCTTCTGGAGTTCAAATGGAATAAAAAACTCATTTAAGGCACATAATGACACTTCATTTTCTAACTTCATGAGATCAAGTGTGGTCTGAAAAATAGAGAAGTCTGGTTATTCTAACTGTACATTCTTCATTTTGATTTTGATGATTCTTATGTATGTATGTTCTGTACTCCTTTGACAGTTCATCTCTAGATGGAAGGAAGATTATCAAGGGAATTTGTGTGGAATGGGAAAAAAAGGAATGTAGGTTACTTATGCTGTTCTTGGAATTCCAGTGATAGGATTATGTTTTCATAGCTACACAGTTATTTCACTTATTTTAGCTTGCTTATTCATGGAAAATATGTAGAGTTGTTCATTTGCACTTCCTTGGGGTCTTTTATAATTACAAAAGCTGGCATATCCTACTCAAACCACATAGAATTTCCCAATTATTTTTATGTTAGATGTCTGAAATGACCACCTAAAAAAAGACATGTGGCACCAAAAGGAGAATTTTGTGAATGAAGTGTTAAGGGTATAAGTGATGTGCAAGTACTATATAAATCATCTAAATTTAAATTAAATTTAGAATTAACAAATCAAACTCCAGCTTATAATAAGATCCTTAGAAGAATAAAGGAGCTTAAATAGTCAGGCCATGAACACACATGTGTGAGTACACATTGCTGGTTAAGCCATAGAAAGCTGGAGGACCATAACAATGGTTAACCAGTAGATTCTGTTCCACACACAGATATGCATCAATAAAATATTACTGTAATAATGTTAATATTACATTAACACACCGTGCATTGTAATAAGCAGTAAACTGAAAAGGAGCTGTGGTAAGGATAAGTAATCACTGTGTTTTATAAGGCAAAATTAACAGCTAAATATGCCTGATTTTAGTTAGTATGTACCAGACTGACTTTGTATTTTAGTGACAATTCTCTATTTGTTGAGCTTCTGTTTGTTCATGCAGTTTTCAGACTATAAAATCATTCGTTCTTAGTCTCTACATCATCATTAAGAAATCATCATTAAGAAAGAATCCTGACTTTTTCCCCACATTGATAGACGTGCAAATACATGTTGTTCACTCACTAATCCTTCAAAGCTGAACACCAGTGACAAATTTAAACTACACTTCTCTTCATGAAAACACCTCAAGCAAGTTTCCTGGTTTTGGCAAATCATAGAGAAGATCAGAGAACAGGATTCTTGTTGAACTAAGGGCCCATTTGGAAATGAGAATGAAAAAATAGAAGTAAAGTGAATGAATGACAGCTCATTTTATCCTGCTACATATGTTCGTCTAGGACTAATACACACACTGTTTGCAGTTCATTCCCGTTTGCCTTCTTGTTTGCCTAAAGAATTCTGCTCAAGATCCCGAATGTTAACACATGCCTTGAATTCCTGTTCGTATCCCTATTTTACCTCTGCTGCTACAAAGGTTCATAAATAGTTCTGCCTTTTGGGCTGGAACTATGCAGAGAGTCTGTAATGACAGACCTCAGTGATGAGCAAGTTCAGTAAATAAAGAGCAAGGCTGTGGTTCCAGTTTCCAAAAGGGAAAGGCTATATGCAGGACATGGCTTTCCATATAACTGGAAGTTTCCATTCTGTGGTTTTAAATATATGAATTTCAAATTAAGCCTAGGGTGGCTTTGATCTAGTAAGATTTTATTAAATGGAATCTATTTCAAAATTTTCCGTATATCTTGGCTTCTATTCTTTAAAGAATTATTCTTAAATTATACAGACCAATAGAAAAGTATTTTCAAAGCTAAGTAATGAGAATGCCAAAGGCTAATCTAACCATATAATCTGATTTTTACCCTTGTTCCACCATTTCTTCAATATCCTTTAAAATATTAATTTAATATAGAAGCAAAATGTCACATTACTTGCATATGCATATGAATGTAAGTTATGTCTCCATGGCATATGGTATTCAGCTAAGCCTGGTATAGTTGACATATGTCTAAGTCTCTTTCTGGTATTAGGTATTTAAATTTCTTCCTTTACATTTTGCTATAGATAAGATGACACAGGGCATTTATGACAGTCATAGATATATAATTTTTCTTGAACAAATTGTTCCTATTTACTTAAACCTTTCAAGAGAGTTACTGGAAAAAATTGCTATGCAGAGTGAACACACCGAATCTCTACTGCTGGTAATAAATCCAATCTGCAGTAAACTGGAGTCCAACCTGACTTACTCTGTTGTCCATAAATTTTTGACGTCTCAAGGACTGGAAGACTTTACTCTTCTGCTGTCATTGCTTGCTGTCCTATACCAAGGGAATTTACTGACATTTTTTGGATAAGATATCAGTAGTCTGCTCATTGTTGTCTTTACCTTTGATTTCCAGTTTTTTGCTAGGCCACTGTTAAATCTGTGAACATCTGCAGTGTCCAGCAGAGGGTCCTGCTTAGTTCTTTAAATCCCCCATTCTTGAGTGTGGTAAGAAACACTGGGTCCCAGAGTGGAAGCACTGGCTTGTTATACTGCAACAAATCTGGATAGCAAATCTTTCCAAAAATTGGATTCACTTCTCTAACATTGCCATAGCAACATCAACTGCACATTCTTAAGTGAAAGTTTTTAACTTAATGTGAATAACTGAATTAGGGAAGGAACACTTAGAAGCTTTAGATGTGTTCTACTTTCCTAGACATCCATAATAATAATGTACCTTAACTTGAATTTATTTTAGGAAAAGGAATGAGAACAAAGAATTCTTTAGTGGCAGGGTATGATGTCTTTTAATTATGTAGTTTGCAATGAGTGCGAAAAATGGAGAGCACCATTTGTGAAGTTAAATTGAAACACTAAAAGAAAGTACTCAGTAATTTCTTAGCTTCATGAACTACACTCCTGAGTGATAGTAGTCTTCTGCTCTTAGTTTTACTTCCTATAAATTCACATAGAGGAGATCTGTACAAATTATTTGCTACCGCAAACAGATCCCTGATCCAAGCAGGTACATTGTCTTCTTTTATTTCCTCCTTAATCAGCTTTGAATTTTGATCAACTTTCAAACCTTTGCTTTTTGCTGATGTATAGGCTTGGAATGTTAAAAAATACATACCCTTTACAAAGAGAGAAATAAATCAGTAATGTCAGGATAAATGTACCAGATTTTTAGCTACCTAGTGTTTGTTAGGGATGCAAAGCTAAGGAGTGCACCCAGCTGGCATGCCACAAAGCTCTGCTTTTACATTGGCAAATCTGTAGAGCTTTTGTTGCTGCAAATAAGGTAGGACTGCAGTACAGTCATTGCAACAGTGTGGCTGCAGTAAGAGACTGGATGACAATTTAGTTGAAGTGATTCTGGTTTTTTACAGCCGCATTTTAGAGGAAAATATTTTTCAAATACCTCTTCTCCACACTGCATCAAGGATCCTATTTAACAAGACCTGAATTCATGTTTAGACCTCAAAATTAAAAACTGACATTTTAAAAATACCTCAACTGATTGGAACTTGCTGGTTGATCAGTAGTTTGGGAGACTTAGTTCTTTCATTTCTATCCTAAATGGAAACTGCTGGCTTCTTTAAAGAATCTCTCCCTTTTAATTGCAGCCTTTGATTGTTAACACGAGACCGTACATCTGGGCTTGAAATGGCAAAGTACAAAACTCACAGTTCCAGTGATGTTTGAAAGAGTAGACTTTTAATCTGGTTATTTAGTTTCACGTTCTTTGTTCTTTGCTATTTAAAGGTTGTGCATATGTTTGTGCTACTGCATGATCCTGCAGTGACCTCAGCACTGTTGGTGGGAGCTGTCCTCAAAGGCTGAACTGCTCTCCTTTCAGTACAGGAGTGTGTCATGAGCTCAGGGCTGTGTTAGCATCTCTGAATCGTTCTAATCCTTGGATTTCCAGCTTCTAATTCTAACACTATCACTAACTAAAATAACAAATAAAAGGAAGTCCTACTAAACCCACTGGTAATTGTCAGTTTATGCAGCCATATGTATCTGGATGCTGGCTGAGATTAGATACAGATCTCCCTAAGGCTTATTGTTTGTGTTTAATTTGTTCATCCTGGGATGGAATGCCACATAATGCTGCAGTTAAAACTTTATTTCTATATAATGTATGTTAAAAGCATGCTCACATTATGATGACATAATAGCAAACATGGTGCTTTCATTAATGATTTGTTAGCATCCATTGCTCATGAAGAAGCTGACCAGTCTTTCAACTTCCATTTCCTCCCCTAGGTTACAGGGGAAAACATGGCCCACTCTAAACTGTCTGAATTAGAGCGTAATTCTGCTGGAAACAGAGCTTCATTGATGGGCAGTACAAGCCAGCATCTTTCTTCAAAAATTGTGGAATTCAAGGGACTGTGGTGGTTATAGCCACAGCATTATGACAGGAGAGAGCTTGTCTTTGGATGGCATTTTTCCAGCTACTATTTTGTCATTTCAAAGTCCAAACTCATTTTACTAAAGGATTGCTTTATTTTAAAGACAGAGGAAACTTCCTTCTACCTAATGGACAACATAAGTCAACGTGTGGGTATTGGGAAGGGAAAAACAAACCTGTATTTTTGGTTTGCCACAAAGCTGTTTGCAATGCAAAACTGCCTGTAATTCCAACATACAAATACAAGGCTGATTGCTGCATTTGAGGGAAAGTTATTTTTGACAATTTAACCTCCTTGAGTGATACAGCTTGAACCACATTATCTTTGTGGATTCCACTTCTTTGTAAGGTGCTGTTGCTACCAAAATAGCTGTGGTTACTGGGCTGGTTGCCTGGCTGTACTTAGAGCACCATGAACTCTTTTTCCTGTGTTAGTGGAGCAAATCATGTTATATAGCTAGAGAATCTTATTCTAGGCTGGGTATCAACCCAGACACAAGAAAAATCATGCTGAGAAAGTAAATAAGGCTATAAGTGTTTAACCTCAGCTATTTTTGCCTAGCAGAGGAACTAGATACTGAAGTATTCTTTTCCAGTCTTGTTTTTGATGTGTAAAATATGGAATTGCAATGTTGGACTGGGAGATTTATTATCCCAAAGTTGTCTGGCCTTCCCAGTTAAGGATATCAAGCAGCGGAATAGACTTCTGAAGAAAAATGGCTGATATGGCAGTAAAAGACATAAATTCAGAGTTAGTTCAGAGCTAGGATTAAAAATAAAGACAGGAAAGCAGATCAAGGCATTTGGAGGCAGCCATGGCAACCTCTTTGTCTTGCAATTACATTGTCGTTTAAAACATTTTAGGCTTTTGACTCAGTTTAGATGAAATAGAGTTCTAAAAATTATTTCTCTTTTCCAGGAAAAATTACATTTTGTTCTATGTTCTAACTCTCACTTCCTTGCTTTCATATGAAGGCAAATATAAGCACAATTTTCCACTGGCTGAATTATTTCCCTGTGAGATCTTCCTTTATTTCTATTTTGAAAAGAGAAGCTCTCTTTTTTTATTATTCATGGAGTTTAAAAGAAGTGGATGCCAATTCTTACTCAGAGATTATTTTGCATTTTGTTACAGGACTCATGCATCAAACATCAGTGTGGCTTAAAAATACTCCGCCTGCTAGATCCCTACTTAAATGTTTCCAAGCTGTTACAAGGCATGTGAAATACAGATCTAATTTAAGGGGTTTGTGCAGCCATGCATCACAAATGTAATACCTAGGTGGATCATAGATATTTATTTACAGGCCTAAAAATACACTTAACTGTTGCCTTATGAATAAAATATACTGGTTGCCTGGAAAGCTCCAGACCTTGAGCAGTACAGCTACGACCAGAGGATCCATTGTGATCAGTGATGTGACCTTACTTCATGAAAAAATGAGGTTTGGAGGACTACAGCTCAACTTTATAGTCTTACTAATTTTTGATTTACAAAATATCACTGTGTTCTGGGTTCTGAGAACTGCTGTCAGTTCTGAGTTCCAAATCTGGCAGTTAGACTCAATGCTGTGTGAATTAAAATAATGGTTTAGACAGTAACACATCATTAGTGAAAATAAACCAGGGTGGCATTATTTTGTAAATGGTTTTGAAAGAAAAGCATAACTTAATACATATGCCTCTCCAGTGAATATGAAATTGTATTTTAGCATCAGCTAATGTAATAGAAGTTTAATATATAATAAAGCCTGTTAGGATTAATTTAGTAATAAATTAAACATCTACCTATGAATACTGTATGAAATTTATTCTTCAAGAACCTTTTTCAGAAGCAGACCTCGAGTCTGATATAGAAGTGTTGCTGTATTGATTTAAGGAGCTTTTTAAATGAGTAGTGTGCTCTAGTGCAAGCAGCGTTGCTGACCCTTCACTGCACATTTCATGGTGTGACGTGCCACCTAGTGTCGAATTTCCCCAAAGCAGGAAAACACTGCAAAATCCTTCAACAGTACACTTGGAGAGTTTTTTGAAATGTTGGGAATGTTCTGAAATGTTCAGGAATAAACTGAGCATAAACAGCAAAGAACTAATTTTACATCTGTTTTTATTGACTGTTTAATTTAATATTTGCCAGGCAGTGCTCTGATCAATAACCCTTGGTGTCTGTGGATACACATCTATTAAAAAACTCTTTTCCCAGCTACAGCCAAGCAGTTTGATGTTTATGTCTCAGGAATTCTTGATACCTGTAGCATCCTATTAGGGAATGCACATTTCATGTTATACTTACAAAGAAGTTTAATTACAAAGAGGAAAAATTTTCTGAGGGCTTCTAAACGCGTCTAATGGGGCAGGGAAAAATGTCAACAGTCCCACAGATTTTGTAAGGAGTACTCATACAATATGTTTTGTAATGCAATGGCATATTCTTTTAATAAGCTTAATTGGTCAATATTGACTTCATTCTGCTTCTATCCTACAAACAGATGGGATTTCATGCAGTCAGTATGTCTGTTATGTATTCTTAAAGACCTTTTACAAAGTTATTAATACCTGGGGTTTTTTCCGATCTCACACAGTAACTCACATAATGGTATACCATTCTTTTTTATCAAAACAAGAGGGAGAACTAGAGAAACTCACTTTATCCAAGCTCTTTGTGTTTCTGATATTTATTTTCTGTGTTGTGTCAATTTTCTAAATTAGCTTCATTTTTAACAGTTTCAGACAAAGCAGTGCAGAAGCAGCTTGTCTTGTGTTCTGGCAGCCATCTCATCTGAAATGGGAACTATTTAAAGGACTTGCCAGACAAATACAACTTTCTCTTGATTGTAGTTGAAGAAGGGAAATGGCTTATAGTGAGTAATTTTACTCTGATGGTGAACTTCAGAGTCACTGTATTTCTGGGTTAGCAGCCAGTGTAGTAAACTATAAATTGAAAAGATTAAATGGTACATGTTACAAAAATGCAACACACTTCCATTTGAAAAGTAATGTCAGTTGAAATACAGTAGAAAACTGCAGATCTTGGGGTTTTTTTAATGAATTGAATACATTAAGTGTAAAGAGGGTAAGTCTGAAATCTCTTCTGTTTTTGTATGTATAAGCCAATTGTAACACTCCTCTTGTTGCATGTTAGATTTTGTAAAAGTTTATGTTGAGTCTTCTGTGTTTCTGTAACACAGAAAGAAGCCAAAAAAAAATCAACAAAAAAAAGGGAAGCCAAAAAGTGATTCATACAATTCACACAATTCACTATCACTCAAGGAAATTGGTGCTATACACCTTTCAGTGTATGTTCATATAGACATGCCACTCATACTCACAGTTTTTAAAACTTTATTAAGTATGCACATGAATTTAGGGTTATCTGACTAACACTTTGATTCACTGAGATTTAAAAATGTTACCTCACAAAATTAGTTATTATGGGAATCATAATTAGAGTCATAGTAAGAGTGTGAAAGAGCAAATTGTTCTGTTCATTAGAAAGTCTGTCTGCAGAATTCTAATTTCACAATATTTATTGGCCGTGGTGGTGTCAGTATTGTGTGCAGCAGAAGGAGCTCAGCTTGACTGTTCAAATCCCAGATGGAACTTGGGCTGCTGGTGGTTTAAAAATTCTATATTTGAATTACAAATTCCTGCAAATGTTGATGCAGAAGAATAATCATGGAAGAGGAAGAAATCAGAAAGCTGGAGAAGTAGAACTGATCTGAATATATTATTACCTTCCACTTCAGATGACGTTTTCCTGACTCTGCCGGTGCCTGACTAACAGCTCGAAATGTCAGATGCAGCACGATATGGCTCCTATAGCCTGGGACAGGATGCTGGGCAGGCAAGTTATTAGTCTAGAGAGTTCCTCAATGCATATTAAGTCATATTAAGACATGAAATACCATTTTTTAAGTCAAGACCTACAAAAATCTTTAGTAGCATTTTCATGGGCATTTAAAAAGAAGGAATTGATGCAACAGATTTCTGGGATCTGCTACACTTGCACTGTCTTTAGCTGTTCTTCAGCGGGCTGCCTGGGTTACCTTTCCGTGTCAAAGCTGTGGGGGCTGAAAGCTTTTGAAACTCTCTGCGAGGATGTAGAGGTAACATCATATCAGTCTACAGAAAACATCATACCTGCTACTACACACAGCAGGAAATGAACTCTGCAAAAGGGATTTATGGAGAGGCTTTGAAAGAACAAATGAAAGTGTATGTCATTTTGCTGTTGTTCTTCAATGCATAAAACAAAAAGCAGAAGTGACTGTCTCTCATGTTATCTTTTGAGGAAGTGGAAGGAAGAGATACACATTCCGTTTTGTTGAATGACAAAATACCACTCCAAGCATTGTTCCAGTGGCTCTGTGTGTCTGCTGGCCTTCCTGTCAGAGCAAATGCAAAGTGTTTTGTCTGGGGTTAACACTATGAGTAAAGGTAGACTGCAAAATACACAAAAGAGGGTTGAAAATCTTGAGAAAAATATACACAGAGAGAAAGAGTGAAAGCAGAAAGAAAAGGGTATATAATGGGGGGGAAAGAATGAACGAGCAAATGAGCATTATGAATATATTTAGGGAAAAACAAAAGGGGAGTACCTGACAAGATGATAGGAAATTGCAAATTCAATATAAAGTATACAAAGATGAGGGAAAAGAGTTCTTACACACCTGGAAACATGTAGTGCTTTGCAAAATCCTTTAAAAAACGTAACGCAAAATTATCAGTGGAATCTCATTGTAGATCAGGGCAGATAAGATTTGAAGTTAGCCTTTACTTTGGTATGCTTGCTATCCACCCTGGCATAATACATGTAAGAAACATCCCCAAATGTGCTGCCTGTCATGTGTGATCTCCTGTTTTTTTGAAAACCTGTTCCCATAGCAACATTGCTATTGCATGGTAGCCTAGGTATGTAAGTAGAGCAAATTAAACTTCCATTTGTATGTGTGCACACACTTTTTCATGCCTGAATAGACACACACACACACATTGTGTGGGTACTCGGCACAGTGTGTGTTTTGGAGGCCAGGACATTTGGCTGGGATCTTTTCTCACCCAGATACAAATGTGTACTGGAACTTAATGAGGAAATACATTTCACAGACCCCAAGGCTAGAAAACCTAAAACTACAGATTGAGTTCATAATTAGCTCTATCTTTTTAAAGGTTTCAAAACATATTTTTGAAAAGAAAAAATATTATGTGGACATAGATTATTAACTGCAAACCTGACACTCTGTCTGTTTTAAAGATTTACATTTAAATTTTGTATTTACGTTACATCTTGAATTAGGAATGTTGTGACAACCCAGTTGGAGCTTTGTACAGTCCTACATCTTGGATTGCTTTAATGCAGAACTGCTGTGCTCTGTGATCACACCTTGTAAACATTCTAATTGTGATTTTTTCTAATCAGCCTTCGCTCTATGGTAGATAAAGAAACCATTGTCATTTCACCTAGCTGGGAGAGTTAAATTGGGGATTTGAAAAGGTAATTAGTGTGATTGTGTTATGGAGCCAGAATTCTAATGAGAGGTTTTGGTGTTACTGAGAATTCAGAGTGTGTTTAACAATTCCTGCTCCAAATGCTGGGATGCAAAACGGACAAGTGAGAAAGTAATAAAATAAACTAGACAGTAAGCTAAAAGGGCAAAACCAATTTTTATGCCAGCTCTTTTCCTTCGTTTGTTAGTGGGAAATATGGTGGTGGTGTGCATAGTAGGAAGTGTGATGTGCTGCAGCCATCTCATACTTGAATTCGCTTGAATACAGTGCAGCTGTATTTCTGCATCTTTTTCCAGCTCTTTCAAAAAACTACTGAGTGTTTTCATGGAAGCAGAGCAGCTGCCCAGGAGCTCCATCTCAGTTCTACTATGCTGAAGAGACAGTTATTTTTTAGCAGCTGCAGTAGAAAAAGGGCATTATCTTCTTACAGGAGTAATTGGCTGATCATTAATGTGCCTTTTAGGTGATCTTACATAACGTCTTGGGATGCTTTAAAAGTTCCATACTTCCCACAGAACTCTGAAATATACTGTGTGTTACGTTTGTACCTGGAGAGCATAAAGTTACAAAATCATAGTATGTGTGTATTTATTAAGTCTCAGGGCTTTCTGTTTCTAGCTGCATTAAGCACTTCAGAATTTCATTTATTAGAGTGCAAGTTGCACAGATTCAGATCAGATGGGTTGAAGTGTTTATCTTGTATTGTATAACAGTATTACCTTTCTAAAAGAAAAAAGAAATCCTAATGAATTCTAGAGTTGCATATCTGAGTGTTTCTGCAGGGAGGTTGCCCTGATCTGGCAAGCATGTGTTGCCATGGCAATGGAGATTATTGAGTGTGAACACGCTGCTTCAGCTGGGCAACAAAGATGAAGCCTAGTTTTTAAATTAATTTTTATTTTAAAATTAAGGGGAAAATTTAATCATCAGTCAGCCTTAGGAGCCCTATGTAAACTTCTAGAGTAAATTAGAATGTTACTAACAACTGTATAGCTTTGATTTCTGCTCCGCAGCTGGTGTGCTTGATGGGCATGGTCACTCTAACAGAGAAAATGGAACATGCAGCTTTCCTGGCTTAGTTTCCAAATGCAGAAGACAATTGTAGCACTTAATTATAGAAAATAATTTTTAAAGCAAAGTAACAAACATCAGTCTGTGTAAATACATTATTGCCTGTATATTCTTCTTCTGGCAGTTATGTAAGGAAACTTAGTCAGTTTGGAAAGGAAGACCTCAGTTTCCATGGAGCTCCTCTGGTTTTCATGGGCATGTTTGTAGGTTAGGACTGTGCTGTAGGTAGAAAAAGCACTGAAATAAATGGAGCACAGAAAGGCAATGTAAAAAGATACTGAAGAACTTACACAGTAAAGAATAATTAACATTAGGCACTACACAGGTAAATATTTCTATAAGTTATCAGATCACCCTGACAGGTACATAAATATTTTTCTCTTCTTAACATCTCTCGATTTTAAAGAGTGAAAGTCATTGCTTATTTTTAGCAACATAGAAATAAAACATTAGGAATTCCCATAATTTCTGGTTTGTAGATTTGTGTTCAGTTGGTGCTATGCGGTGCCCCATTATTTCTGGACCAGCCATCTGTAGGTTAAGAAAGTTTCCATAAGATCGTGGGCTTGTGCATCTTGTTCTAACAATTCTGACGTATAGAATAGGAGTAAATAAAATTCATCTTAAAATCTAACTCAAACCTTTCTATCAGTTTGAAGCCATCCCCCCTTGTCCTAGGTATCTCAGTGAATGAGACACCACTTTCCCCCTCCTCACAAAATCCCAAATATCCACAAATACTGTAGAGCTCAGCAGGAACACAACTGAGAGTCAGCTGGATTAAAAAATTTAAAAAATCAAAAATCTTTCCTCTGGCAGAGACTCACCATCTTTATAGTGGAATATGCAAAGCAGGATTATCATTGGCTTTGCAGATTGCAAGGTGCCAGTTCTTGGTGCTCAGTGATCTTTGTTAAAAGGCAGCTGGGTCTGAGTGGACATTCCAGAGGCTGGACTGCCTCAGCCAGCGCCATGCACCCAGCTGTGTCTGAACTGATTGAGTGTCCTCTGTAAATCTAATTGTAAATATAAACAATATCATCAAGGGCTCATTAAGAGGGTAATTACCAGTTTTGGAAGCATCTCTAACGAAACCCTGCCATTCTAGAACTGCAGTTAAAAGTCACAAGCTAATTTTAAAGCATGATATAATAAGTCTGTGGACTAAACATAGTTTTTTCAGGCAGAAGTTTTGCAAATTACCAGAAACAGAGAATTCAGTAATGAATTAGAAGATGTGCTTTCTTCCATAGCTGACTTTTCAGTGCAAGTCCAACTTAGAGAGCAGAGTGATGGTAAAGTTAAGGAAGTTTTAAATGCAGTAAGCTCAGGTTTGAATTGTCTGTAAAAGGAGGAATACATAAACACACAGATTTGGAATTAATTGTGACCACTTAAAAATGCAGCCTTTGATCAAGGGTATAATTACTGTCTGTCCAAGCAGCTGGGCCCGATGCTTTGGCTGCTCTAGAATGATGCAGACACCAGTATGGTCCCTTTCCAAGTCATGCTAGTTAGTCATCCTAGTTAGGATTCAAACACTGCTATTTTTCTAGGAGAGCTTCTTAACTAATGAACATTTTGTTTGCCAGCTCTGGGGCAGTTCTAACACCTGGATGAACTAAAAAGAAAAGTTGCATTTCCTGACACATCCAATGCAAGTTTGTATTACAACATGTGCCATACATCTCTGCTGTTTTATGTGAACTGTAACACAACTGTACTTGTTTGTCTGCAAAATATGAATGTCAGTAAATTCAACTGTAGCAGAATTGTGGTACATCTTTGGGAATCCTGGATAATAACTGACAACTTCAAGTTAGGAACTTGCACTGGGAGTTGGTTCATCATGTTTCAGTAAAATTTTGCATCTTGGATTTAAAGAGAAGAGGAAGTGGGAGTAAAGACAGGTTTGCATCAAGAATGTAGCGCTTCTATTCAGCCTTGAAATAACCCTGTAAAATAAGAGTGCCTAGGAGGTAAAAACTGGAACAAGTAATTGAATACATAAATAAAGAGTAAGGAGAATTTTTCAAGTGATTCAGTACCTTCTTCTGTTCTGAAGTTTGCCCACCCACTCCTACATACCACCTCCTGTGGTGCAGGACATTTTAATGTAATGTGGGAGTTTAGCATACAAATTCCTACTGACTGCATTTGTGCATAGCTTCCCACACACCTTTTGAAATAGGGTGCCTTATCTAGAAAAGTAAATGAGTCTTATAGCTATGTCCCAAACTACGAGTGCAGTGGGTAGAAAATTACCTATTACATCCATTTTGAATTAATAGGCATTTCATAATTTTTAACTTTGCTACTGAGACAAGTTTGTGCACCAGCTCTGAGCAGTCAGTAACACACAGAATGGTGGTCTGGTGCTGAGGACTGGGAAGCTGGAGGTTCTGCATCTTGAAACAAGGACCTTGCACAGGGTTAAACCACAACTCCACTGAAGTCAGGTCTGCGCTGACATTGACTCACTGCCTGCCTCGATGACACACACAGAGCTTGGGAGAAAAGGAGTTCTCTCTCTGCAACCAATCCACAACAGAATTGTAGTAAAGGTGACATGGCAACACCAAAGGAGTAGTTGACAGCTTATGAGTAAAAGTTTGTGACAAGTCTCATGGGCTTTCAGTGCCATGCTCTGGGCTGCTTGGGTCAGTCCTGTGTCCTGCGGGAAGCTGCACAGGCTGCTCCTGCTCGCTGAAGGCAGCCAGGGCTTCCCAGGCTGGGTCGGTGCTGTTGGTCGGTTCTTGGTTGCAATGGGAACTCAGAGCTGTTACAGTGAAACAGACGGAGTG
Organism: Pomatostomus ruficeps; assembly: GCA_013400735.1. Classification (NCBI taxonomy): domain Eukaryota; kingdom Metazoa; phylum Chordata; class Aves; order Passeriformes; family Timaliidae; genus Pomatostomus; species Pomatostomus ruficeps. The sequence goes on from VYZT01063309.1 coordinate 75,849, forward strand.
CAAGGTCATGTCTGCTACTGCTCGTATTATTTATCACAACTTGACTAATTTCAGCAGAGAAAAATATGGCATTTCCTGTTTTCAACCTGCCACTTCTTTGCAAAAATTATTTTTATGGATCATATGTTTGTACATTTCCGAAAAGTCAGTCTGAGCCTGACCTTTCTATTCATTAGTGAAACCAGACAAATCAGTTTAATTTCTCAATTTACTAATCGGAGTACAGGAAATAGAAACAAACAAACAGTAACAAATTAAATTATTTACTCTATTGATCTGAAACATTCAGAAAAAAATACTGACTGAACATACACTTAGCATTTACAAAAGCCTATCTGAAAGGAGTAAGTGCATAATATCTTACTCTATTCCATTGATGTAGCTTGCTTCTTAAGGGCCTGATGCAAAATACTTATTCCCAAGAATAGCCTTACATTAAGTATAAGACTTTTTCATGTAGATTTGATCCCAAATCCTGGCTGCTTCATTGCACAGGAATAGGGTTCTGTTAAACATTGAGAAGTATTACAAAAACTGTACTTAGCTGAAAAAAAGAAAATTTTGGATATGTAAATATTTAACAGGGGCTAGAAGTAAAGAATCATAGCAGCAGTATTTCTCCTTGTGTACCTCACTGTTTTAGGCTTCTAAAAAAACCACTTGCTAGTAGTTGGTCATACTTGGGCATACATCCAACAGGTCATTATTACATTGAAAAAATTGAATTATTTTATGGATTAACAAAATCTGGCAATTTTTTTTTAAATAAATTCAGTAAAACTGTCTAGCTTTTGCTATGGACCAAACTATTTCGTCACCTAAATTCTATGAGATGTTATCATAAAAGGTTTAAATTTTACTCTATAAATTGAATCCTTCTAGACTGATCATAAATATATGAATTAGGTAATAAAACTTGTCTTGTTCTATTGCAACAGAGACAAATGCTTGTTTAGATTAAGTGATACTCTTGTTTTAGAGATGTATATTACTGTCTTGTGTGCTTATGTCCTTGTCCTTGTCATAAATTAGTGTTCCTCCTCAGAAAGTTAATAACAAACAGCTGGAAAAGGAATAAGGTGATGACCTTGAATTTATTGCACAGGCTGGTCTGAATGGGGAGATGGAGTAAACTCTGGTCTGTATTCTTAAAATGGAACACAAGAAAAATGGCAAAATACAGTGAGACTTGTGGTCCTCAGGCGAGTCTCAACTCCTTAGCCCAGAGCTGAAGCAAAGAGACCAGAGCTAGGCAAGTCACTCACCAGGAACAGCAGAGGTCCCTGAAACCTGCAGTGCTAAATGACTTTCAGCTAAGAGGAGACAGAGATAAGGAGACAATGTTTTCTGTCTCCACATGTAAACCCAGAGCCTTTGCTGCTTCTCCCAGGAAACGTGCTCCTAAGACACACGAGCTGTACATGGATCCAGTGCAATGGTTTGATAACTTCAGAATTCCCAGACAGCCACAGGCTTTACTGTTTAGCAATCCAACACCACTCTCTGCTGGCCACTTGAGAGTCCGGGGAGATTTAAATTAGCTCTTGCTATGTACATTTTGATGTAGCATAGTCCGGTGCCAATAACTACAGTCCAGCTAGCTGCATGGTTTTTTTCCTTGTCTCTCATGGAGCCAGAATTTTCCTTTTGCTTTGATGAAGCAGATTTTAAACCAAACACAAATACATCACAGCCCTGCAGACATCGTTTTACCAGCCCAAGCGTCTCACTTCTTCCTGCTGCCTGACCTTTCAGTTCTCTTTTCTGATATCCTGACACCCTTAAACTCTGAGCTAAATGCTACCTTTGTGTAGGCATCCCTGCTAAGAAAACATGGGTTTCTCTATGCTAAATTGCCATTATTGAAGCATTTGATCTCTCTCCAAAAAGAGACTCTACATAACATTTGATTGTTAACAATTTGCTTCTGTCTGCGTGGAAGATTTTCATGCTGTGTTTGGCTTTGGGAAGTTTATTTTTGCATAAGGTGCTGAGATTTAAGCACCATTTAAGCAGGGAAAAAAGCTTGGGCTCAATGACAAAAGCCTGATTGGAAAGGCTTGAATTGAAGGCAAGGGGGAAAGGGCTTATGTCACTGAATTAGGAGCCAAAACTACACGGAGGCATTTTTAATGGAATGTTTGGTGTTTGTTTTATCTTTCATGTTCATAGAGAGGTTTGGGTTGAAAAGAGCCTTAAAGACCATTTTGGGCCAACAACTCTGCAATGGGCAGAGACACTTTACACTAAACCAGGTTACTCAAAGTCCTCTCCAACCTGGCCTTGAACACTTCCAAGGATGGGGTATCCACAGCTTCCCTGGGCAACCTGTGCCAGTGCCTCACCACTCTCACAGTAAAGAATTTCTTTCTGATATTCAACATAAACCCACTGTCTTTCAGTTTGAAGGCATTCCCCCTTATCCTGTCATGTCCTATTTTAGTTCTATTTTTCTTCATTGTATTATAGCCTGGCATAAAAGTACTAATGGACAGAATAGAAACACCAAAAATGTGAAGTAACATGTACTTAGCAGTAGAGGAAAAACTAAGGCTGCACTTTTGTAAGGGATTAATGGCTTTGGAACCCAGAATTAGTTCAGCAAGATGAAACTACTAATAAGGAATGTGTTATGCAGAAAGCGCGTTAATTCACACATTAAATTTTCTACTCTTTCCTGTATCCAGAGTAGCACGGTTGCCTTGCCCTTCCTCGCTCACAAACGATCTGCAGGCTGAAGATGTTTTAATGACAAGAGGACAACTTTGGAGTAAAAGGTACCTGATTAGATTCCACCTAAAGGAATTTCAACAAGTTACTTATGTCTGAGTCAAACAGGGACAACAGAACTTCCTTCACCCAGAAATACCACAAGAGCTCAAGGCTGAAGCAGTAACAACCGAAGTGAGGATTCCATACATATCAGAGATGATATCATTCTTTGCTTTATGATCTTACTCCCACTAAAACCTCTTTAACAATTCACTACACAATTTCCCCTTCTAAAGGTCCTTCCAGACACTTGAACTGTGTAAAGCAGGGCTGCCCAATCCATGTTTTGGCACCTGCAGGTATATGTTCTGGTTTGGTCATTGAAAGTGTGTTCTCATGATGTGACAGGCAAGGACCCCTTATTACTGCCCCCCTGCCAGTTTTGCCTCCCAGATTTGTTTACAGATCCCACTGTCATCTTTGTCTGCTCTGGTCACAATAGTATTTAGTCAAGGTAAGTATTTAGTGAGATTTCCTATATTGTAATCTTGCTTTATTTTTTATACAGGTACCCAGGCTCTGCTAGCACAGCAAGGATAACAGCAGCGTTCCCGGCTAATCTTAACCTGCTTAGACCTGTACCAGAATCCTTCTTTGACTACCTCAGACATAGCACAACCTCAAAAATACTAATAGTGATGAAAATACTGAATCTGTAGGCACAACATTTTCACGCAGTTAAATTTACCATCTGTCTTGATGACTTCACTCACATAAGGTGACATTTTTAGTTACACATGGAATTGCAGCTTGGTCAATAAATCTGCCTTCCCAGAAAGGTTACTAGGTGTGAGTCAATGGTTACAAGCAAAGTGAAAACTTGGAGGTACAAGATTTACCCATTATTCAGCAGTGCAATAAGAAAACAGAACTGACAGCATTTGCGGCACTTTTTAAAAAATACATGATCTCTTTTGTACATTATAGTACACCAGTCCACTCCATGCAGTTGTAATGTCCAATTTGTGCTTTAATCTGAGCATGTAAATGGGAGTGGATATCTTATTCATACCTCAGATTGTTTTGCTCAAGAATTTGAATCAAGCTGAAGTGTCTTGCACTTTAACTCCAGTAGCAGTCTGCATATGTACAACTACTTCAGGACAGGAAATATTCTGTGGATATCACACCTAGGTCTTCATTTCCCTGCAATCCTGTATTTCTCAGGTGAAATTAACAGAGATGCCATTCAATGTTACCTAAAAACATCTGTAACTTATATACTACTGCCCTCTACTGCATAAATATATACATATATATATACACAAACCGTTGAAACAAACCTAAAAGCAATATTTTTAGTAAACCATTGCATATGAATTTCCTGCATTTCCTGGGCTCATACTACATTCTGGCTTTGCCTAAAAGATGCTGATTTGGGAGCTAAATATTCCACTTAACTCATTTGCTGATCTGAATGACCACAAAGGACATTAATCTCAAACCAAAGCAAACTATTAAGCCTGAACTTTGGGGGAAAAGCACAACTCAAGCAGGAGAAAGTCAACATCATTTCTCAAAACGGTAATCCCATCACTTATGAAATAATTTAAGATGGCACAACAAAACAGCATCAGGCAATCTGCAACTGTAATTGTGTTATCTGAAGGGAGCACAAGGCGTGCCTAACACCAGGCTCACACCAACACTCCAGCACTGGACCATACGTGTCTCTCTCGTGGCTTTGCACCCCTCCACCAGGCCTGTGTCATCCTGTCCTCCTCTGCCCCGTGCTCTCAGCCCTCCCAGCTCCTTGCAAGAACAGGCACATGGCTTTAGTGCAGGACTTTCCCCATATTACCAGGGAACTGGAAGAAGGCCAGATTCCCCTTTTTCCTGCAATCACACGGGGTCAATGAACCTTGAGGCAGGCATGAACAAGATCTGTACTGGGACAACATGCCCAAATAGTTGGCATCCAGGGCACAGAGAGGACCAGCAGTCACTAGCACTCAACTTGTGTTAAAGTCTTTACCATAACAAAAACCCCAGAAGCCTGCAGAATCACTGTCTAGCATTACAGTTTCTTCAGAGCCACAATGCACTATTTCTAATTGGAAAAAGATTGTTTTATACAGCTACAAAACTGTGTGAGTATCATGGATGGGTTTGTGGATCAGGCTGGAAACCAACATTATAAAGGCAACTGCAGGCATTTAAAACACTTCCGTACTGAGGAACTAATTTCAAAATAATTACCTGAGCAGAATATAAGGCATTCTGAGAACTCTTTTTTTAACACAAGATGAGCAGATAAGATGCAAGCAAAAAGAAATTGAGTAGTCTCAGTCCCACACCTCCATAAATTCATGAACCATTAACAGTGAACTCCAAATGTACCACAAGACAGTAGGTGCACTTGGAAGATTAACCAAGAAGTAATAACTGTGAGAGACACCAAGCATCTTTAGGGAAGAAAAACAGCACCAAGTTTTCATTTCCTCTAAGAACCAAGACAGCACATTATTCACAACAGGAGACAATCTGTATTAGATCAACTTTATTATATTATCAAATTTGACAATAAAATATTCAAAATCTATTGAACACATTCATACACAAGAACATATAAAATGCCAGGTCTCAGAATATGTTCTGTACAAAATACTGGTTAGTGTAGAGCAGCAAAGTCATTGCCAAACATTCCCTGAATTTAAGAGGGCCTTGAACACACTGTGCTCCAAGAACTACCTTAATACCAAACATTCCTTCCTTTGGTCTGCAAATCCTTTGCAATTATTGCTAGTTATTGAAGCTTTCTGGTTTTATACAGAATCACATAGTGACTCTGAACCTCTTCAGAAGTACTACAATGGCAGCTGAAAGCTTCTTCAGCACTTTCTATACATGTTGTCAAAAATAAGAAACACATTTGGTCCTCAAGACTAGTTTTGGTTTCTGAAAATATCCTGGAAGAATAAAACTAAGTAAAAATTATGGAAAGAGACACATCATTAATGCATTAGGTATAACAAAGATACACCAGTGAATTCAAACATTTCAGCTGTGCAGTGTGGCAAAGCACCTGAGTTAATCCTCTTATCAAAGTGCTACATTCTCCTTAAAGATTTGTCAGACCTCTCTCCCACAGGAGTCCAGCAGGCTCAGCGCACGGGGCTGCAGCAGCACTGTCCTGGCAGAGGATGGGGCTGCAGAGAGCAGAACTCCTCATGTGCAGAGTGCTGTGCTTCCACTTCAGCAACTGGAATAATGCATTCACTTTCAATGAGAACTGCATCCTAACACGCAAGAAACTGCAAATGAAAGGGCTAATGATCATCTGGTAAGGGGAAAAATCAAAGAACAAAAAACCCCCCACACACTTTCTGGACATACTACAGCCTGTAGATCCACCACACCCAACCAAAGAACCACCAGCAGCACTGGGCTTGCTCTCACACAGCACTCAGCCCTCGGGTACACACATTTCTCTACAACAAGGCTTTATAGTGACAAACAACCTAACAAACAAAAGCCTTGAAAAACCTTCAGCTTCATTTTACCACATTAACTAACACAGGTCTAAGGAGACACTAGGGCTTCTCTACTAACGGAAAACTGATTTAGAAATCTTTCGGTTAAAAGACAGAGTCAACTAATCTCAGAAACACAGTACTAGGTTGCCAAAATTAGAAAAGAATACCAGAGTTGTGCTTTTTCTCTTCTTTTGGGTCACAAAAAGTGTATTTAAGAAGTACTAAAGGAAAAGAGGAAAAAGAACAAGCATTTTTTGAATCACGTATTTTAGAACTTCAAGTCACAAAAAAACCTGAAGCTACATTCTTGCTATGAGACTGGAAATGCTGATTAATGGGTAAGGATCCAAATGAAGCTTAGAAACATTCTCCAGATCAGGTTAAGGATTGTTTACCTACATTGTATTCTCATTTTTCAGCCCTTGATGTCTGTGTTGGTATCCTGCAATACAGACTCCAGCTCCATTCAATCCGGTGCTTATTAACCAGGCATTCTCCTTCACCAAGAAATACAGGTTGTGATTAGCTGTTTTCTGTAATTTATTCAAATGGAAATTTATTCAAAAATTGAGTCAGACCAAGGAAGAGCTTTATCATCTTTGAGCAGTCTTGGAACACAAGCCTGAAGCTTATCCAGCTGACAAGCCCTGCATAAAATAGATCACTTGGCTATAGGGCAATTTTTTGTGCTGATTATTTGGGGGGTTTGGTTTTATTCTTCCCCCCTCCTTGCTGTTGTAGGGTTTTTTGTTTTGGGGGCATTGGTTGTTTAGGTTGGTTGGTTGTGGGGTCTTTTTTTTGTTTCAACAATTACACATTATACCGGCTGTGAGCATCTCAGCACTTACTCTGGAAAAGTCTAGGCAATACTGCTGCTGAACTGTAGGTTCCTGGGCAAGTGAGGACAAGACAAATGACTCAATGTCTACACTCCCTCAGCATAAGTAGGAAAAAATGCAGAGGGGGAAATAAAGCTACATAAGGAAATTAAAACCTATGAAGATATTTAGCTTGCTGATGACCCTAGTTCAAGTTGTTTTGAATTAACAAGAGATTTCTGAATTAAAACTTCGAGCCTTAAAACTACCTTCTGGTTCCATTCTACAATAGCAAGAGTTCAAGCCCATCAGTTCAATACATCTTATTGATATGTCCAATGCCAGAAAACATTTTAGGCATGCTACCAAAATAGTTAAAACTTTACCCTTTAGACAAATTCAGTTTCTTAAGTAATGAATCCTTAATAGTTTGATGAGTTTCTGAAACTCTTAAAACATTTTTCTTGGAGAACCTAGCATTTTGAAAGCATTCCAAACTGTGTTTTCAGAAAATTAAGTGCAGTCTAACTGGGTGACTGGTTTTAAAGCAAGCAAGAGAGAATTTTTGAGTAAAACTATTTCTCCAACAGGACTTCTCTAATCAAGATGGCAAATATGATGGCCTTTAGGCCAGCACTTCTGTGGAGGTCAGAGTTGAAATTATTCTATTTTAACATCGAGTAAACAATACTGGAGGAAATTATAGAATTGCATGTTCAGCAATTTATAGAAACATTTAAGGAACCACATATCCCAACTTCTTGAAACAGCAAAAATGAAACTTGTAATTTATGAGTAATTACTTTTAGTCTTAAAACAAAAAAAATTCTTTTCAGGAGAATGCAATGTTGATCTAATCACTGCTCAGTCAGGCAACTGGATCAGAGCCAAAGTATTTGACTGAGAACAAGGTTTATACTCCATACAACATGATGCTGGTTTCCACTCCCTACCCCATTTCAGAAGTTCACTTTTATAAATACTGCCCACCATCCATTATCATTTCCACTACAGGAGGTTGTTTTTCACCCAGAAATCCAATTCCACGCTGTATAGATTGTTTGCCAGTATTCAATTAGCTTTGATTTATGTGCTACTCCGCACTGCTACAATTATTAGAAGCACCAACCACAGTTTAGCTTCATTCCCCCATTGATAAATAGAGCACAGGCTGAGAATTCCTCAGACTCCAGATTGTATGCAATCAGGGATTTTAGAAGTTGATGAGCAAACAATTCTTTCTTTCTAAAATAACCCAGCAGGGTACCTAATAAAGAAGCTTCAAGTAATTCACACATCTGGCTTTTCCCCCCCAGGCTGTAATAAGAAAAGTCAGGATTACAGCAATGGTAGCACAGTTCCAAATAGACCTCTTCCCTATCTTCCCTAGCAGATATACACATTTGCACACTAATCCACTGGGAACTGTGGATCAGAATATGCAAGACCCTTTAAAAAGCTTACTGTGTTTCCCAAATTGTTAGTATTGGGCATCCAGAATTGCCATCCTTCCCACTCCAAACCTGCAAAGACCACACAAAGGAACTCTGGGATCTATGACTCTGTGTGGTGTGTGCAAGGGGCTGCACAAGCTCCAAATGAAAGTCTGTATGACCATTGGACACGACACCAGAGGCACCAAAATGCGTATTTGACAAAATGTGCAGAATGTGAAAATACCATGAAGCATCATAAACACAAATCAGAGACAAACGATCGTTTAGGACACCAAGCAACTTGAACACAACCTTTTAAAAAAGCAAAATAAATAATTCAAATATCTAAATATCATGGGATTAAAAGGCATTTCCCCATATTTAAGGGAAGGCATCACAGGTGAGGAAAATAACTATCAACACAAGGTTATCACAAACCAAAGAGCAGCTTTTTCACATAGGAGATAGTAGTATCATTGGACAGCATTTCAATATGCTCATTTCCTGAAAGCTCCAACATCACCACTTCCTGTTTTTGCATGTCCACCCACTTTTTACATTGCAAGGCACTCTGTAAGTTCACTGTACCATCCCCATCGCTGTAGAAAATCTTGGGCTCTCTGTCAGGAAAGCTCTCATAATGGAAGGAGTCGGGAGTCTTCACGCCCGTGCCGTACAGGCAGTGGATGCGCACGCCAGGCGGGGTCATCTGGAACACCAGGGGCTCCGTGTCCTGCCTCATGAGCCAGCCATCCTCGAAATCAATGTCCCTGTAGAACTTCCTGTAGTCCCGCAGAGTGTAGTTTGCCGTGGGGGTGCTCACAAACACCTTGTCTGGAGGCCACGTGTAGTTGTAGGGCAGCATCCAGCTCGTGGACACTGCTGATCTCTGCTGGTCTCTGATCTTGAGGGAGCTGATAACGGGGATTCTGTTGTTGTCACCTGAGGGGAAAAAGTGGCATTTCGTTATCCATAAAGCAAAGCATCAATCTTAATCAGCAGCACTTACCAGCACTCATGGTGATAACACAAATAATAAGTTTGTTCCCCAGGCTTACAGTGACAGTTTGAAAAGTTTTTCCTCATTTATGATTGTCTTGTTAATTAAATTCTGTAAACTGGCTTTTAATAACTTTCAAAATTTAAATATCAGTTGATGAATGACTGAAAAAAATGGCTTAAACTAACACATGACTAAGTGATAGTTTATATGCATCTTTCTACGTATTTTAACAATTGCTCTTGCGTCTTCACAAAATTAAAAGCTGCTTAATAAATGGCCAATATAATGATTACTTTAAAAAAAAAACAAACAAACCCCTGGGACAGATACAAGTTTATATTCCTCATTTGTTTTCATTATCACACTGGCTGTCACACCTCAATTCTTTTGTCAGTTGAACTTTGAATTTTACTTTCCATTATTAGGTCCAGGTGGTTACAGCATGTAGTGGTTCAGGTCAACGATGCCATAAAAATTGAAATGCTGCAACCAAAACAACTATTCCTGAAAAATATACCCTGGTGCTATTTCAGTTCCATGGGGTGGCACTGTTGCTTCAGCAAGGAGACACAAAGCACACTACCGCCACCTTTAGGAGGACTACATGGAGACATTGCTAGTCTGAAACAGATTTAAAAAACTCAAATACACGGCCAGAATCACAAAGGCCCTGAACAAGGGGTTTCATGACACCGTGTGGTGCAAGCACTTCACTGTGCACTCTCACCACCAAGCTACTGAATACTGCTTGGCACTATGCAGCAAAGAAAGCCCAAGTTCTGAACAGAACAATGAAAGGAATGTGCACAACATTTATTTCCAGGAGAATAATCAAACAGAACCTGACTATTCCAGCCTTCTCTCACAGAACTGTTACAAAGTGCTTCTCAAATCCTTCACTTTTTTTTGCAGGTGAAGTACCGGATGGGCAACACCATGTTTATGTCTCCAGACACAACACTCACAACGAAACACTGGGTGTAAGGAAGACACTGTTAACATTTCAAGCTCTCAACAGTTCAAAAATAAAAACAAACCACTGTGAGCTTAGTGTCTTTGCCCACTGTAGTGAGATCCAGCAAAGCACATGTATAAGTAGCTGAAAGTATCACAGAAATCTCCAGAAAACAATTCCACCTGGGTACTGTTTACCACTTTGATAATACAGCTGTGGATTTGACATGGAGTTCCCAGGCATTCCATATTACAAACAGGAACAGGGGCAGAAAGGATGCATTTGTAGAGTGCCTGGTCTTTCCTGCAGAAATGCAGTATATTTTTCTTTAAAGTAACAATTCTTCTGCATACTAACCTTGGTAACTTTAGAAACTCTTAAGTAGACTAATGCAATCCAAGTGCTGATGGTGGTGCTTTACCACAGATGTTTGAGACAGAAACAGCCTAAAACTGTATATTCTGATATTAATGTTTGCCCATTTAACTTTCCCACACGATTCTGAAATTTCTGCTTGAAAACACACAGTTCAGTACAACAGATAGATTAAAATATGACTGACTACATTTTAGTAGAAATTTAGCTATTCATTATGCATTTGTAGAATTAGCCACTTTGCTTGAAATGCATTATAAAGGATAGACAAGGTATGAAGCACAGAAGTTTAATCCAACAGAAATATGGGACTATGGAATTTTATATCATGTAATTTTATGAAGGTGATATTAACGCTGTTCACTTCTTGCCATTTCTGTAGCAAATATGTGACACAAAGCCTGTGGGAAAAGGGAAATCAATTTTTACAGAGCCATTTCAACAGTTCTAACAATGTGTAAATGGGATGCTTGTATTGAGTCAAGTTTTCTAATTAGTGATGCAGTAGTGCACTACTGTTGAGAATCAAATGCCTTTGCTAAGCAAAGCATTCTTTGCTCTGTCCATGCATGGCTGGCTCTTGCTGTGTGTTTTGCATTTTGATGAAGTCCAATTTTTGACGTCAGCTTTGATTAGGAAGATGATAGTGGATATCCAAAGTTAACAAGTCAGAAACAAGCTACAAAACCAAGCCGGAAACATCATGAACTAAATGTCAAAGCACATGATTTAATCATGGTATCACATGATGGGGTAAGTGAACATGTTCCATCAGTCATTTTCAGTTACTTGGTGAAGTACATTATGCTGCTTTATTCATTTTTTTTGGTTTTTAGTCCCTGGCATAACAAGTATTCTAAACGCAAGACCTCAAAGACTCACTTTCCTAATCTGCAGAGTTATAACTTTCACCTGACATTTACATGGGGACACGGTTCCCCACCACGTCTACAAATTTCCTTTAATGTTAACCTCAAGCAGCTGTGTGATCTTTAATCAAAGGAAACTGCTGAATGCTCTGGAGCCCTGGGTAGCTTTGCAATACTGAGCAGAGAGCAATCAGGCTGGTGGCAGAAGGGACAGAAATAGAAGGCATCAGGCCAACAACAGATGACAGAACAGTCTGCTGAAAAGAGGTCAGGAAAGGTCATGAAGGGAGAAAGCTCCTGGTTACACAATGTGAGAAAACTCAGTCCACGCCCACAAATATGAAAAATTACAGTAGGGTTGCAAGGCTTGAAACATCAAGTTGTCATCACTTACAAAAAACCATTTTTACCTTCATGGTACCTTAAACTCTCATCCTGCAGTCTCACAGTCACCAGTCTCATTAGCATTGTGCACTACACACAAAACACAGTGCAAAGCCTCAAATTACCTGAAGCCAGCACACGGAGAGTTTTAGCCACTCCTCCCCAGGGAGCACCCAGTGACACATAATCCTTGATGTACTTGTCCTTCCAATCCTGGGGCTGCCGGTTGAGGAAGTAGAGGGTGTACATATTCCCCATGCTGTGGGCAATCAGGACAACAGGGCTTCCATACTGCTCGTACAGGAGCTCTATCATCTTGCGAAGTGCCACAAAATAGTCTTCATTCTCATCTAAAACATACAGATTACACAGTGAGAATTATTAATTGTGAATGCTAAACTTTAAAAAAATAAGCTTTTAAATAATTGTGTTGAACTGTCTGTGGAATTAATAATTCAGAGGTTAGAAATTCCAATATTAAATGGGAGGGGTGGGGGGTGCTTTAGTGAAATGGGATTTTTCTGCTATTTTGTTCTGTTTTTAAGCAAGTTTGAAGTAGCAAGGTATTTAAAGAAGAAAAAAAGGGAAATCACAACACTCAGCTTGCATCTGCATCCAGGAGTACCCAGGCCCAAAGAACTAAATAAAACTAAGTCTTAAGGCATAATTGTACAGGATAAGAGAAGAGACTCAATACATTATTTGCTGGCTAGGAGAGTCAAAATTCTATTTAAGTAACAGTATATTATTTACTTGGTGCCTTTCTCCAGTCGTAAGGTGCTCCTCTTACATCTTCATCACGTTTGTAGCCCCAGTCTACTAAACTCTGCACCAACATATAAAAGTAACTTCCTGTAAACATCAGATAAGAGAGAAACAGAGCAGTAACAAGGTTAGAGTGAGAAACTGCTGTCAGACACTGCTGCACAACAAAGTTCCAGAGGCATTGTCTCTGACCCCATATATACAGACATGAAACCTGCAGTTTGCCTTTAACAGCCTAGAAGGCTGCATGCAAATTGAACAAAACGAGTTATGCTCACTAAGTGTCATAAGATCTAGTGAACACCAGAGTCATATTTAAGTTTTGAGCAGAAGAACTTCACTCGTCAGTGTTGAATGTTTCTCATGTAGTCCCTCAAGTGGAGAATTCAATCACAGCCTGTTCTAGTTACCAGAGTGGTCTGGTACAGATCATTGCACATCACTGGCTTGAAGAACAGACCCATGTCATGAAGCATGTGAAGCTGGGTGCATTACTGACTGTTCAACTCCTCCAGTCTTCAGCCACAGCTAACAACAACTCACAAAAGCTGAGCAAACTCAGTGTTTTCAGAAACATGACTTCTACAAAAGCACTAAACAAAAAACCCTGCAAACACATTAATCCAGAAATCGTTTGCAGCACAAATGCAAACATATAATTATCCTGACACCAGCAAAATACAAGGAACTGCAGCTTGTAGTACCGTATCTCCCAATCCCATTAACCCATTCCTAAGGCCAAAGAAGTTCTTACTCAGAACCAAGCTGAAGAGCTTTTATTTCAGTTTTGTTTGTCAAGCTTCAGTCACAGGATTTTCTACTCAATCCATCTCATTTTCAGAAAGCATCTGTCTTCCATATGCCTCCTCAGATTTCATCCAGCAAACTTAGATTTGACACAACACTAAATAACACGGAATCTTCTTGTTTCAGTCTATCAGGCCACACAACAAACAAAACAATACAATGCAATGAAAACTCTTAAAAGCAAAGCGAGCTCACAGAACTGTAATTTGCAATCACATTTCAGCAGCTTGTTGCACAAAGACAAACTAGAAAAACCCTCTCAGCGACAAAGCACTCCAGACACAGCTTGTACATACCAACGCTCCTTTTACTTGGATCAAGAAATTCCAAGGAAAATGTCTGCCCAAATCCTGGGACTCTGATATCCACTCCATCTGGTGGTTCTGTAATTTTACTTGTTCGATTATATACCAGCCTGGGGAGGAGGGGAAGAAAAACAATGAAAAAAATCATGGAACATGTTATATTGCCACATGACAACCCTCAACTACACTGGGTCTTACCTTCTGAGTGCAGTACAAGAACTTTAAGTGCTGTTACTCAGAAGGAGGAAAAAAACTCAACTCTAGCAGACATGATCAGAGTACTCTCATGGCTAAGAGGTTAGACAATGCAAACAATTACTTTAATGCTTTACGTGCAGAATGTAAGACTTTTCGTCTCTGTAAAATTGCCATTTCTGAATGCAAGTTTTTGCCCCTAGATGGAGTCTAAGAATCCAAATTGATGCACAAATCTTCTCTCAACAAAAATCTCTCTAATCCATAAGGCATAGTGCAAGACAAAGCAGACTGCTTTACAACAGCTCAGTACACTCATAAAAGAGCAACATGCCAATACAACAGCCTTTAATTGCGCCAGCTAATTATTTCTTGTTTTCATACATGTATTATTTTTACAGGAACATTAATAAAGCAGATTGAATTATGAAACAGTGTGAAAGCTTTAAATTAGGCGATTTCTAAAACAAGAATATTTCAGGTGGAACTTCCTGTGCATCAGTCTCTGTCCATTTCCTCTTGTCCTGTTGCTTGGCATCACCAAAAAGAGCAGAGAAAATCCTCCTGGAGATCAGGCCTAGAGGTGGCTAATAAGTGCTCAAACCTACACTGAGTCACTGGTAGAAGAAAAAGAGGAAGAAATTAAAGAGCCTCTGCTCCTCATCAGCAGTAAACAGCCACCTCAGATGCAAGAGAGCCACATCTTCAGACCCATCCGGTGAGCCTACCCAGCACAATTCCAAGTCATTTCTCTCACTGGTCTTGAATCAGAAAAGGAATTTAAAGGCAGCCATTCTGCAAGTTAGCCTAAGAAAAGGATGTAACTGCAAAGAGCAATATTTCTGATCTTACCTGATATTATCAATCCAGCAGTCGATGATGACAGGCAGAAGCAATTCCAGATTCAGCCAGAGGGTAAAATAACTGTCTGTCTTCTTAGAGCACAGATAGTGCACCACTGAGGGCTTATCTAACTTGGCTTCCAACTGATTACCTAAGTCCCCTGGAACTGAAAAATACAAAAAGAAGAGAGAGATATAAAAAGAAGACAGTTAATTAAAGCACATAATATTTTATATTGTAGTATACACAGCTAAATACTGTAGCCTTTATATGCATTATCACTGCATCCAGAGACACCGTTAGGTTTTGTAATTAGACAAAAAATACTACATAAGAAAGCAGTACATGTACATTTTCCACTGAAAATATTTATATATTTTCAAAAATCATTAGCTGAAAAACCAACATGCAGAGTGATTCTGGATCAACAGCTCCTAACTTCAAAGAGCAGACTATACAGGAGCATGTAAGGCCACGGGTATGAAAAAAAGATTGTCTTGGACATTACCAAAATTATCTGTGTTTTAAAGTACAAACTGAATTCTTCTGAAAGAACTTTTTTTTTTTTTCAGAGCATCACAACTGCACATGCAAGTCTTTGTTCTCTTTAAAGAGTTGCCAGCAAGCTATCAATTTGACATTAAAAATGCAAAAAGTAAGAGATCCATTGATATTATTTACCTTCCCTTCTTCACATAAAACCACACTTGCTACACAAGACATATTTGGCTAACAATGTAAAAACACAGTTTCATATCTTTTACATTCAGGTTTGGCTGCAACAACAGTTTTACTTTTTTTCCTTTGGACGCTTTACACCAGTAATACTTGGAGGAAAGGGCCTTGGGTATTTGCACCTTCTTAAGGCATATACTAAATGCCAGCATTCCTTTGACTAAGGTTTATTCTTCATTATTTTTTAAACCCTAGATGGAAACAGGAGTATCTTTCCAAATTAGAATTAGTCTTAACCAAACACTCCTACAATTTTCAGCAGCAAGTTTTCAGAGAAACTTCTTACTTCTGTTATGTTTAGTCATTTTTTTCCTCAAGAATCAGAGAGGCAAAAACATTTCAGTAATTGAAAAATTTTTCTGTATTATAAAAATTTAGAAGTTAGACACTTCTTAAGGGTTCCCTCCACTCCTTTCAGCTCCACAACGCCACCTGCTTAGGGTGTGCTTGTCAATGTTTAGTTTTGAAGTTTTTTAATGCAGGTCTACCCATACATTTGTGCCTCCCTATCCACCAGTAAATTATGTAATCAAAACAGTTCAAGTTCTACAATACATTGATGCTTAGCAATGGTTTAAGGAAAGAGATAATATCTTTTAGTGGAACACCTAATTTAACTGGAAAATCAGAAACACTTATTGCAGAACTGAAAAAGGCCAGAACTTCAGACAACCACACTCTTACAACCTCCAACCACTGCAGGTTATGCCCCACCACAAGACAGACCTCAGGATTTCTTTATTAACTACCTCTACTTTCTCATTAGGTTTTTAGAGGCTTTATTTTTGTAGCCTTAAGTGAAGCGTTAAAAGGCCCAGTAGCTGACCATGGTTTATTTTAGGTCATATTTCAAGGACTCTGATACACTGGAAAGCATAGTAAGGGAGATTACAGTATTGCATCACACTCTAGAAAGAGTTTACTGAAGTTCAGTCTTGTAACCTCATAAAATCCTACTTGGTTATTGCTTAGAAAACTAAGGCAACAACTTGTTCCAGTCTCGTGCCTCTGCCCTATCAGTGCTTTTAATTGGAAAAGGAACAGAACGTAATTCTATTTATATCAATCTTTCATGACTGGCCAGTTTCAGCAGCAGACCCGCCAAGGACAGAACAGGTTGATTTTGTCTTCAGTTTCAATGTAAAACAAAGAAGAGTGACATTTTGTTCTGGAATCTCATTCCCTTGGGTAAAAATAAAGTTCTTCCAGCAAAGATACCTTCCGAAGACTTAGACAAACATCTTGGGTGTTAGAATCTGGAGAACTTGCTGAGGTTTCCAAACTGCACTCAATCACAAGCACTCCTCCTCAGAGCAGGAAAACTCACAACTGAAGAAGTTGAAGATTATAATCAAGATACATTTATCAACAAAAGCACTGAAAGCAGGAAACTGTACAAAGTCTCACTTGGACTTAATAGAATGATCTTAGATTAACTGCAAGTTTCATTTAGTTAAGATATTTTATCTTTAAGCTTCTGGAAGATAGCGGCTGCGGTCCTGTGTCCAATTCAGGACACAAGATGAGAAACATGACATACTGATTTTTTACTTAAGGGATGATAAGGAACAAGATGAAAAACGGCAATTTTTTCTTCAATTCTAAACAAAAGATAAGGGACAAGTTCCACCTGCGAGGATACATACTGTAGTTTAAAAATAAATTTTCATGTACAAGAATGATGACTGTTTGTTTGTAAAGCAGGGATTAACAAAAATGTTTTTGTCATGTTTACATTTCCATATTAACAGTGAAACTGCTAATCACTATCATTCACAGCTTGGGGGTTCTTTATTTTCTAAAGTATACTCTGCAAACTGAAGATGGTTCATGATGAACCTAGAGGAAACAAAACACAAATTTTGGATTTTGAGATTATGGGAAAAAACATGCAAGATCTTCAGTTCTCAACCCACCAGTTTAACAGTGTTAATGATTTACATTTTGGCTGAAGAACTACTTAGTGGTTTTTTATAAGTAACAGGTTAAAAAATATCACACTGAAGATTAATTCTGTAGGTTAAGGACATAGCTTTCCAAATTTTCTATGGTTGAAAGCAGTAGAAAAACATCTTGCCTTGGCTTTCAGGCCATACAGAGAAAGTACCCGTGGGCAGAGCAATCTGTATGCAATTTTTCTCCTCATCCTCTCATCTACCAATATGTGTAGTTTCTAAGCCTTTTTGCTAGAAACATTAAAGAGAGCTCTTACTTTTTAAAGCCTGCAGACAGACCCCAAAATAACTTGCTTGTGAAGTTCTGCAAAATACATCAACCCTAGTTAAGACCGGATGTCCAAGACGAGATCTTCAGCAGTACCCTGCTTCCCTAATCTGCAGTTGTGTAATTCCTCTATTGAATTCAGAACTCCAACATTTGGAAAAATTAGATTTCTTATTCAGCAGAAAAAAAGTGTTTTCATAAGATTTTGCGTTCTATCAGTTCTGGTACATCCTCATTTTTCACAAAAATCCCAACAGAACTCACTCTAATACCTCAGTGAGTCCAATTCACTTCCAGTATTTATGGTATCCTTGGCTAATTTTTTCATCTCATCTGTCCTGACAAAACTAGTAGATCTCCCTCTGGGATGTGTTTTTGACTTTAGGGAAAAGCACATTTAGAAATATCATTAGAGTTTAAGAGAGGTAACAGACTGTGAATTGCAGCAATTAGCGTTAGGATACATTTCTACTCCTGCCTATCACTATCCTCAAGCCTTAATGACAGATTCACAGTTCCCACCAAGAGCCAATAAGCAAATTGCACCCTGCAAGTGAAGTGCCTTAAGACTGCTCAGATAACAACAACAAAACAAAAGATCATTCAACAAATGTTCTAATATGAGGATCCTAAGGGGAAAAAAGTACCTATTTAATAACAAGGTGAGAAGCCAGGATATGTTTTATGTGGGGAAAAAGAAAAAAAAGAGGGCCAGCAGTTGGTACTTTTTTACTACTTTTATCTGAAATGCAAATGCCTTTGGGTATTTATCAACTATTGTAACTTTTTAACCAATGTTATTTCCTCAAATAACTGTCGTCTTTGTGGTTCTATAAATTAGTCTTCCTTCAAAATGAACCAACTTTCCCGGAAAATTAATTTTAAACTCTGACCACAGTTCTCTAAGAAGAATGTCTTGAAGTAGCTCATAGACTCCATGGACTGCCACAGAAAAGGCCCGTGCTTAAAATTAGGAACAAGAAAGCAAACAACGTCTCACATGATACTTCCAGATACCTCGGATCACATGAGGCATAAACATTTAAATCACTCCTGACATCCAGCCAGCTGACCATACAAACACACACGGCTCAATTAGCAGTCAGCAGGAATTCACAGGCAAAGCTCGTTTGCATGTAAATCAATTATTAACGAACTTCATTTAGGTGTCTTTCTAGAAAACTTTAGCCAAGTACCTAACAAATTGTTTGCAGAAGGTATCAGAACATTGATATAGTAATTGTGTTGAGTCAGGTCTATAAGGTAAAGAGTTCAGTGCATCTGACACTGATCTTATAAGGATGGGTTATCAGCTCCAAAAACTTCGGAGACATGAGATAGTACGCAGTGATTATCGATGGACTATATGAGAGAAGGGAGGAGGAAGAACAGCCACAAAAACTACTCGCCATGAGCATTATAGACAAACCTGTTGAACATCACCAAACTGATAAGAGAAGTGTAAAAACATTTAATTCCTCTAAATATGAAACAGATATGCAGAAGTAATTGCACAAAATATATGTCATATACACATTAGTAGATATTGTCAGAACAGAAGCATTCAGTGGGGTATTTTGGTTCTTAAAGATCTTTCTGTATGATTATATCATCCTGACTAAATAGAAAACACTTTTAAAAAGGCATAAAAGCAAGTCAGCATCATAATCAGTCTTCTTTTCTCCCAAAAATCTTGGGAAAGGAATCCAAGAAAATCACCTTAGATTTTAAGGAGCATTGTGTCTGATATCAAGCCTTCAAGAAGGCTCTGGAAGTAAGGTTTTGACTTTCACCTGTTTCTTCTTCTTCTCCAGTATCACTATTATAGGAATACACTTCAATGCTTTTTTATTTAAATCTCAGAGAGAACTGAGCAGTTGCACTGCAGTATTTTGCTGTCTGTTACTACCCATGGCAATTTGGTGCCTGGTGTTGCTCCATTGGTATGGACACACATGAGCTCCAGGCATAGTAGCTCCTGCTACTGAGGCACCTTGAGGATGCACAGACCAGGATGAAAAACAACCTGATCCAAACGGTGTGGTGCCATGCTCCACGGTCTTTGTGCCAGCTCCTCCATTAAAGCAATTCAACTACAAAATTAACCACTTCTTCCTCACCAGGTTATTTTCTTATGCTTTAGCAAGACAAAGGACTCCACAAAGTGGCCAAGAAGCAGGTACAAGGAAAGCTGGGTGAGCACTAAGGAGCTGCTAGACTGGCACAGCTGCTCACAGAACCACCTTTCACCTGAGCCAACTGGGGGCTCTCCAAATTTCAGAGCTGTTGCCATCACAGCTACGGCCAAGAGTTACAAGGTTGTAAACAGCTCAGCTGTTTTCAGGTGTGAGATTCCTCGAAGCAGCACTTTTGTCAGTACCTGGGCAGCAGAACAGAAGTTACCCATATGACCAACACTCCATATTTTGCAAGATTCTGCTCTACTCCCCCGGTTACTTGGGTAAGCACAGACTGCAACTGCAAAATGGGGTCATTACTCAAAAGGTTTGAGAGCAAGCCACACTGGATCTTGTGACCATCACTGGTCTAAAGCATTTCTGAAGTGATCATTATGTTGACAACATTCCTTAAAACAGCATTTCTTTTTTCTTTATTCTTTACGATAAGGTGGCCAACTTGCCACACACAGAGTAAGACCAAACTTAATTCCCCTTTCTACTGACGTGTGTTAACTTCCAAAAAGACCAAGTGCTTTGATCATAAGACCCTGTTTACTACAAGATATAAATGTATTTAAAAACGGAACATATGAGAGGAATTAGGAGTCTAGATGCCAGTCTGATAAATCAGGAGGATCAGCTCTGTATTCCCACCTGGAATGGGCTCCAAATTCATTTCAGCCTTTCGTGGGCCTGTACAACGCAGCCTTGCACCTCTGAATCCCCTCCTCATTTGGGTATCCAGGTGATGTGGGCTTTTCTCCCTTCCCCCAAATACCTGTGTTAAGCCAGCACTTAGAATGCTTCCCTAAATTATTCTCTTAAGCCCTTCCACCATCCTCATCACAGTAATTCCTAAAAAGCTTATTTTAACACATCACATATGCAAGAAGGGTGAGGACTGGGCAGTGAAAAATTCGGCAAATTATAAAATGCAGAGACTGACTAGAACAGTAAGAGATGCAAGGTCTGTGGCGTTTGATGAAAATTCACTGTAACAGAGGAAAGTCTGTTGTAAACCTCTCCGGATGAACGTGTGCTCAGCCACACAGTATTTACCGGAATGTCTCTTCAGGAAATGTAGGTCAGTTACAGTTCTTAAAACCATCCTTAGGGAACATAAATACTTACAGTAGATCCATCAGTAGTAAATCCACACTTTTACAATCAATAACCCTTTCTCACAATTGCTTTTAAATCTTTGATTCCTTCCCAGATAGAGTTTGATATTGGATCAGCAACTTTGCCATCAAGAAGCTTGCACTGGAGTAACTGCCAAGGCCTATTGCTACTCCCCAGCACTCCAGAGTGGAAAGATGGGATAAAAGATTGTTTCTAGCCTCCCCAGACAGAATTCAAAGAACTTCTATTCCTGTTTCAACTCCTGCCTCTTAGAACATCCTTTTGCAGTTTCTACTTCTAAATCCACAGCCTGTCAGTCAGTTCCATGGCCTTTTAAAAATGGTGGAGTTGTACATATTGTTCCCTGAGATAAAAAGAACATTTTTTAAAATGCTGTGTTAAGAGTTTGCCCTTCTAAGTCAGAAGTTTGTAACAATAGTAACAAAGTCACCATCAGAGCCTAAATTATTATCAAGAAATGGAGCTTAAACTGAAAAACATGACACTGATTATCCTTTTCCCATCTTAGTTTTTCTTCCCCTGTGACCATCAAGGTTAATCAGTAATAAGAACATGCGGTATGCTGAATATATTCACAGGACTGGCTACAGACATTACCATCACAAAATGCACTTGCTGTCTTGGGATGCTTAAGAATTACAGTTGCAGTAGACAAGTTATTGAAACATTTAAAATTTATTTACATCTTCTTATCAATGGATACAAAAAGCAACTAACAAATTTATTAACTATTATAGGAATATTGTCTGCATATGCATTACAAACTATTTTGTGTTAAAAATAGTTACTGAAACCACAGGCCAGTAACGAATATTCGTTTATCATATTATTGCGTGAAATAAGCCTATTTTTAATTTTAATTTTGTAATTCGACTGCTGGAGCACCCAATCACTCCTCCGTCCACATCTGACTTCAACCTCTTTCAGGTAAGGTTCGTATGGAGGAAAGACTTAAGCAGCGATGCTCTGGTGTTGGTTAATGAGCTCGAAGCGCATTAAAGCGAGCCCTGTGTGCCCCCGCCCGCTGCCAGGCCAAGGCAGCCAATACTCCGGGCACGCCCGCGCCCCCCTGCCCGTGCCCCGGCCTGGCCCTTCCGCCGCGGGGCCGGGCTGCCAGCGCCGGGCAGTGCGAGCCCCGCTCAGTGAGAGCCCCGCTCAGTGACGGCTCTGCGCCCCCGGAGCCCGGGCAGTGCCGGCGGCGGGCG
>VYZT01063309.1:98789-263958 GCA_013400735.1 Pomatostomus ruficeps
CCCTGCAAGGGGGAGCCCCGCGGACGCGGAGAGCGCCGTCCGTGAGGCGGCCCTGGGTGCCCCGCGGAGAGCGCTGTCCGTGAGGCGGCCCTGCAAGGGGGAGCCCCGCGGAGAGCGCTGTCCGTGAGGCGGCCCTGCAAGGGGGAGCCCCGCGGAGAGCGCTGTCCGTGAGGCGGTCCGACCGTGGGAGCCCGAGCCCCATGGAAAGCCCTGTCAGAGTGGCGGCCCCGGGCAGACAGGGAGGGCACCCCGCAGCCCCGGGCTGGACCGGCAGAACGCTCAGAGGAGGGAGATGTGCTGGGTGGGAGAGCGTTTGTGTCTCATTATTACGTGTACAGTTGTGTGCTTGTGATAAATTCCAACAGCGAAGTAATGAGCGTTTGCTGCAAAACATGTCTAAAAATACGTAGCGCATAAGGGGGCGTGGTCAGAATGGTTTAAGGGAAAGCCAAAGTACTTGGAAGAGCTGGGAATTTTAGTATCACACGGTCAAAGGACTGGGTATCTGATCTAGAAGCACCTGGGCATACCTAAACTTCAGGCAACGCCCGACTAACGTGAGAGCTAATTGGTACAGAGGATCCCTGAGATCAGGCCTTTGGCAATACTGAGAGGAAAAAAAGAAATCATTAGACCTTTATACATGTAACAAGAACAGGCAGACCTGTAATTACAGTAATTTGGAACCAGAAGGGCTATAAGCCTTTGTGCTTCAGCAATACCAGTTAGGGGCTACGTGCTCTGTTCGGTGTACAGGTCATTTGCTGGATGTCTCTGGAGAGGAACGAGGAAGGGTATCCACAGAAGTAGAAATTATACAGAGAAAAAAAATTAGTACTTGGAACCAGTGTAATTACAGCTTGTGATCAGTAATGATTGCGCTGATAGGCCAGACAAGGTTTCCTTGATTCACTCATATATCTATCTGCTCCTGCTGTGGAAACACTTTCTGAGCCAGATGTTATCTATTCGTGCTCAGGATAAAGCTATTTCTGATAAGGTTATTTTGCAACAGAAGCACTGCACTATCTACTTCACAGCTTCCTACATCCCCCAGTGGGTCTACTAATTTTCAGAAATATTCCTGCCTTGAATGGTTAATACACTGGCATGAACAATATCACAAGTGAAGATATGTGAGTGAAAGACAAGTAATAAACTACTCAGTGATTTGGTAACTCCTACCATCTAAGGTATAAAATTGAAACTCTTCTTGCCTCACTGAATTCAGTATTCAACAACTTCTGTGATTCCTGAAGAGAGACATGTCAGAGATCTGTGTGTGAAGGCAGAATATGGTAAATCAGCTACACAGCCTACTGAGGGGAGTTTAGAAAAATTATGTTGTCTTGGCATTGACATGGAAGGAGAAGGATATATCTTCCTCCTTAAATAAGAGAAGAAAAGGCAACAAATCATTCAAGGAAGGTAAGGCTAAGTCTAAATGTAGACTTGCCTTTTCCTCGGCAGCAGCCACGCCTTGTATGTTTACAGCCAACAAACCCAAAGACAGGTGCTTAGTCACCCTGCAAGTGTTGACACGAAATGACCTCCTACTGAAGCAAACTACAGGGTGTGCAAGTAGGACTGACTAAAACTGATTGCAACAGTGAACCCCATGTACAAATTAAAAGTTACAAAATGCAGCAAAAGACCTTGTGGGGGAGTAAAACAGTATTTAAAAGAATGACTATGTCTGAAATCAGTTTTTTCTGATACTCAAAAGCCCCAAAATGCACATGTCCAAATAGCCTGGCAGGGATCACTTGTGTTATGACACAAGTTTCAAGAAATGACACCTGTCAGGTCCTCTGCATCTCGTGGGTTCTCTTGGGTGGCACCAAACATCACCTTGGGACAGATTTTCTGTGCCTTGCTGTAGGCCTCTCAGAGCACAGGCCTTTTGGGCTCATGTACACTTTGCATTTGTCAACATTTACAAGTGTAACTGCTCCTATTGATTAAAATACATGTATCACTTCTGTAACCATTTCCTCATTGATTCTACTTAAGATGTCTTCAAACCAATCTTAATATTTCCTTTACAAATCTCTGCCCTGTTTTGATGACTGGGAACGTCTTCATACTTCACTAAAATGCTTTCCATCTAATTCTGTCCCAGGAAAAGTCTTCTAAGCACATAACAGCTCTTCCTACAAGCCCAGGCTCTTTAGATAACGGTCTTTCAGCTGATGAATCAAGTAGAGTATGTTAGTTACTTCTGAGTTTGTCTCCTGTTGTGAGATCAGGACCATTTGCATTAAAACACAAAGTGAATTAAGCTCTTTGCCTTTGTAAGCTTTAAATATGCACAGCAAATTTCTGTTTTCACACTGAGTGCCTGGCCCTATTGTCACTCACAAACCCAGGAACCTGGACACACGGCATTGCTTTACAGCTGATGATACCCTGCTATTAATTGAGTCAGTGTAGCTATTTCCAAGTGCTGTATTGTTAGAAGAGCAATCCAGCTCTTTGTCCACAGGGAATGACAACAGCACGTTTGTGGATTAAACAGCAATTCAGGAACATGACCCTGTGTAGCCACACAGAAATCTACCGGTCATCATCCAAGGCACATTCAAATAGCAGAACCAGCTACACATCTGAACTGCCAGTAAAATGCCAGTCAGCTCATTATTTTATGAAATACATTCTATATACTACTTTCTTCACATGTTTCGTACCCAAAGCTGGCTACAAATGGAAAATGAAGTTGTTACAGTTGAACTACTGGTAAAAGGAGTACTGCATCTTTTTCACTTATGTATGAAGTGAAAAAAAATCACTATCCATACTTCAGAGATCAGTTTGTTACCACTGTAGAATGTTTTTTCATGTGCATAATCCATCTTCTAAGAAAACATTCTTTACTTCTTCCAAGAAACCCACACTATAGAAATAAATTATATTAAACACCAGAAACTACAGTGTCAGTAGCATGATCTTCGTTTAAGACTCCTTGAGGGCTTGCACTGGCAACTTGACAAAAAACTATGAATTGGATGTGAGTTTGCACACTGGTTATTTGAAAGAAAAAATCCTTTCCAGAAATCTACTGTTTGCTTAAATGTTTTTTATTTGATTGAACAGAATTCTCTGTTTGCCTCTCATCCTTGCCATTTAAGTGGTGTTTGTATTGGCTCAAATACCCTGCAACACAACTGTGCTGAGTTACACACATGAGTAGAAGACAGCCAAAGAAAGATGTGAGGACACCCAAAAGTGCTGTGACAAATCTACTCTGTATTTTAACCTCTGCACAGTGGCACAGTCCCAGGACACAATCTGACACGTGTTTGAACCGGGCTGCAAAGACACTTCTTCCTTTCACTTCTCCCCGCTTCCTCAGCGCTTCACATCCCCTTCCATATTGTTCCCCATGCTGCTGCTCAGTAGCATTAGGACAGTAAACAAGTTCCTCATTGTCTTTCAGGGTGAATTCGGTTACAGTGTCAAACAGGGACTGGAGAAAAGGGAAGAGGGCAACTGGGCAGTGGGAGTGAGAAATGTAGGTTTACATAAACATCAACCCACAAACTCAGAGCCAGGGTAGGATAACCACAATTAACAGATTAACAGTCACTGTCATCTCTCCTATCTTCAAACCTTTAATCCTTATAATAGAACTCATATTACTCCTTTGGCTCCTAAGGCAAATCAATTTGTGCTTGTAAACCACACATGTAATAGAGCTTTATAGTAAATTGTGAGGACTTAATTAATAACAAGTTGAATTACAGAATTCCTGCTCAAAGAGAATTTTGTTAGAATCTGGGAGTGAGAAATTCTTAGCAAGAATGCTCAGACTTAACTAGTGGGAGTTTTACTCAAGATTTACTCAGGGCTGGTATTCTGGGTTGGACTACTGAAGAATTTTGAAATTTGAGGTAGGCAAAATATGGAATTTAAAAAAAAATAATTAGAAGGTAGCATGGGAAGATGAAATGGGGAGATACAATTTGGTGTAGGATGAATATATGAGGAAAAGTGTTGAAAATATAATTCATGTTGTGATGAAAACTGAGTAGGTTGAACCCTCAGGGACAGTTTATGTCTTGCACAAGTTCCCACAAATTACAACAATTTCCCAGCACATTGCGAGAGTAGTAGAACCTGACACCTTTTGCTGTGCAGAGAAACTTGGGCCCTCTGAGGCAGAAAGCTGACAAGGTGGTTGTAATCTGCAGACAAGGTACTTTTTCTGTGAAGAGAAGAGCTGGAGAAAAAGCAGGATTCGGCATGAGGCCATTGTAAGGCTTAACAAGCCTGACAGGACTGGATGGTTACAGAGGGCACAGTGACACAAGTCCAGCAGCAGCATTTGAGGATTCTAGTCCACATATAATGAAAAGGCAAGAGCCCACTGTTTAATAAGCAGTTTCATCCAGGGTCACACCTGTTTGGTGTCCCAGCTGGAGAGGGTGTCAGGGAAGTCACAGGGAGAGACACAACACTGCTGTTGCTGAACCTGATGGATTACTGACAAAAGTGTGTCCATCTCTGGAAACACAAGGGTCTCCAGAAGAACTGAAACTGGTGTCAGTAATTTAGTCATGTATTGAAGGGCATGTTGGTCTTTGTCTAGTCTCCATAAGGTTTCACTCACTCATTTTCAGTGCTAAATTTTTCCAACACTGAGGGATGGAAAAACATCTGACCCTGATCATATTTGTTGAGAGACTTCCCTTCAGCCTATAAGAAACAATCTGAGAGTTCCTCTTTAGTTGGTGCATTAAAAAATGAGAGTTTACCTGAGTTTAAAGGATATGTAAATATTTTCTTCTTCATTTATAATTATGTCTTTTTGGCTCCAAAACATGTATGCGGTCCCACTAAAAGATGCATCTGTAAAGCAAATGTCATCTTAGATGTGGAGATGTAATGTCCATAGACCACCCATTTATTTTCTACCCTTTAAATCCAGATTATCACATTAAAAACTAGATATGAATAGGAAAACTGACTACACTTAAAAACAGAATAGGACAGATCCACATTTTACCAAAGTTTCTTGTTTACCATTAAAAAACCCCAAAATTAACAAGATTAACAAAATTAATTGTTAAGGTCTGAGTTTTGACTGCAACTGAATGTAAAAGTAAACGCCTGATCTGTTGTTTGGCTGGTATCATGTTCGTTCTAAAGTAAGAGATAGGCTGCAAATGCACAGGCACCTACTGTCCCATCCTTTGGGCAGACTGAGTTAAAAAGTGTTGCTGGGTGATTCCTGTAAGGACACATTTCCCCTCTGGGCTGAGGGACACAGGCACTGGGAACAGTTAATCATGGGGAAATGCCTGAATCAGCGCATCATGAGCAGCATCGTGTGAGGCTCTGCCAAACATGTCCGTGCAAAAACACAGTCACAGGGAAATCAGGGATGGAAGGGACTTTTGAAGGTCATGATTTTAATCCTTGTGTTCAAATCATAGCTATGGTCAACTTTGGATCAGGACAGTTATTCTGATAGTTCTACTGGGCAAGTAAGTGAGTGTAAAATGAAAATTCTAACAAAATTCCATCATTTCCTTTAATACATTCCTGGTAATAACACTGAATAAAGGACATTTTAAACAGGCAGCAGTGAACTGATCTGTCATGTTTTAACCTGCATAATGATATTTTAGAGACACTTCTGGACATATTAGAAAGAGGAAGCTTAAGAAAGGCTACCTGGACATAGTACTTTAAGAAGATGGATTTAGTGGAATTTTTTTTTTAAATTAGTATGCTAAAGACAGCTTGAGATGTTGTAAATGTTGCCATGCTACACTGACAATAGACTAACACTCATAAGAGTTTCTTCACGGTATGGTAAAATTAATTTGGCTATCAGTGCTTGGCAGCTGGATGTGAAACTGCTCAGATTACAAGCCAAAGCAACAGTAAAAAATGGGTACTGCTATCACATGACACGAAAACAAATTTTCTGCTGAAAGTAAGAAATACATGAGTGTTCCTGTAAAAGGTTATACCATTATGAGGCAATTTCAACTCTTCCACTTGGACCTCATTCTAACATAACTTGTGAAAATGGTTCTGCTGTGTTTGTGTGCTGCAAAGATGCATTGATTAGCTGCACAAAACAGTTCTCTCAAAGCTTCTCTCTTACTCTGTTTTATTGGATATTTCCTCATTTTGGCAATCTGCTAGACAGTGCTGATGTTTTTCTGTTATGTTTACACAAGATGCTTGTTCTCAGATAACACAGAAAGACTAATAGTGTTTAAAAGTGACTTCTTTTTAAATGTATGTTTAAAATTGGGTTTTATATCCTTTACAGTTGTCTTCTTGATATCTGTATAAACTTTTATAGAAGTTAGTATTACATCATGACAACAGCCTGGCAAATCTCCTAAATTATAAATTGAGCCTAACACTTCAAAACCTCCATCAGAGGACTAGAACATGGGTAAAGTTTGTGACTGGATCTGTGATTTGTCATGCCAAGGGGGATCCCTAGTAATTGTTCAATGGATACTCATCAGCAGTGTCTACCAAGAGTCTTAGCCATGTTTTCCGCACTGTGTTGTCTGTTTTTCCCTCGCTAACAAACCTCAGAATGTGCCAAAAGCCAGCCCTGTGCATCAGGGTATATTGCACACAGTAAACGCTTTGCTGGGCCAACGTGAGGCACATGCAGCCAGCCCTGAGGGCAGCCAGGACAGCAGAGCTGCAGCGAGAGCTGCAGTGACCCTGTGGTCAGATCCCACAGGCCTTGGCAGTCACAAACTCAACAGACAGGAAAACAACAATCATGAGAGAAAGAGGAGTCACACATTTGCAGTGTCAGAAAAGAAGAGGTATTAAAGAGATACTGTTCAATACCATGGAGGATTAAATGCTCCCCACACAGCCAGGGATAACAAGACACTAAGCTACCAAGAAAAAAGGAACAGATGCAATTAAAGCTGCTTTTCATACAATACCAAATAATGGAAATTTTAGATTATACATGACTTTTAGTGGTTTAAGCACAGAATAGGACACACAGCAGAGATATGAAGCTCTACCAGTCAGGGGATAACCTATGGTTTAAGGATTACAAGGTAATTGCATCGCATGAGGATTTCTATGATTGTGAAGCATCTGGAGTAAATGAAGGAAGAATGACACAGTGACCTTTGGAATAAAGTCTTCTAAATCTTAGAGCACAGACTGGCATTGAGAAAGACAAAAGCTAATTATTATTTTTGTGGTTTGAATGTAAACTAAACTAATCCCCAATTAAGAAAAAAACAAAAAAGAACATGTGTGAGTGCAGTATGGCCAGCCCTGTTACACTGCAGCAGGGTGAGACAAACAAACCAGAGTTAAGGGAACTTTGACCTCTGTGTGTCTTATTTCTTTTGTTTTCCCTCATCAGCACGCTGTGGTTTAATTGAACTATTGAATTTCAGAACTAGTCTGTTCCTCTGTCTGTAAGAAACATAAAAGACCTGAATGATGAGACAATGAGAAGACGGAAGGAATGATGAAAAGCACGGGATGATTTGTATATGGGGTATAGGAAGGTGCATAGATATAGTCACGTATGTAAGAACTCTTCAGCCTGCAACTGAGAAATGACTGGGATGTAGGGTTCAATCAAGGAATGACTGTGGAAAGGATGAACATGGATGTGCTGGTCACTGTTTTTCCAGCACATGAACTGTGGGGAGCCGGCTGAAGCCGACAGGAGAGCAGCAAACAAACAACAGGAGGGACTTCACACAGTGTGGATCAAAGCTGCAGTGCCAGAAGTTCACATGAGTTCAAGGACAGGCTTAGGAACTCTACAGAATAAATGTCCACCAAGCTTTATGAAACACACAGAAACATCCCTGATTCAGGAAACTCCTCAGCTGGAATTGGCTGAATGCCAGAGAATGTGTGGGACAAGTACAGACACACATGGCTTGTTCTTATATTCTGCTCTAAGCACCTGCTGTGGCTGCTACCAGAGACAAGATACTGGGCTAAAAGTACTTTTTGATCTGACTCAACACTAGGACATAAGAAGTAAGTCTGCCTAAAACCGGATCATTTTATTAGGCTCAAGAGTCAAATACAGCAAAAGTATGACATCAGGATTTTACAGTCTATTAGCTTTACATTCTCTTAAATTCCATAAATAATTCTATTTTTTAATTAAGAAAATGGTGCTACCACTTTTTTCCAGCGAAAACACTTGCTTCACTTAATGGAGAAGTTATCACTGTTCACAGTCATTTCTAATATTGTATAAAAGTTCTACAGAAACAATAGCTCACATTACAGAATGATAAAAAATGACCTGTGCCTGAAGTTGGCATATGTTACACTTTTTCCATACAATATATTATGCATGTGTTTACTAAATAGCTTTTGGTGTAGCTCTTGTAGCATCTCAGAATGAATCCTGACTACTTTTTGTTTCAGGTTAAGAATGCTTGGACAAGGCCATTTCTCTGACTGTGCAGAACAGAATGTCAGGTGTGCGAATCACCAAGTGACTGAGCACGCAGGCATTCCCAACACACTCGTGGTGGCTGCTGCAGAGCAGGAGGAAGAGCTTCATATTCCCCATAAAATCAGTACAGTCTTTCTAATTTCAGCACAATTAACCAGCCTCCTGACACAAGGCCACAAAATCAAGACTTTGTGTCACACTGGGACCCAAGCTTAAGGCTTGTGTAATAAAGGAATTAAATAAGTCTTCAAAGGTGCAAAAATCTGCTGGACAGAGCTGTTTCACAACCTGAGAGATCACAATTTGATCTGCTTTTCCAAGAGAACACAAAAAATGGAAACTACACTGAAGGACCAATTGTTTATACAATTACCAAACTTTCCAAACTTTCCCTCCTTTGGAGGCATAGAAAATGACATTAAAATTAATGTCATTTTTTGTCTCGGAGTGAGCTGTCCTTACTGTATCAGTTAAAGCACAATGTAGCACTGGAAATGGTTATGTATCAAAATGGAACTGAGAGAGCTAGCAATATGAGTATTTAGAAAATAATGTGATGTACAAGACAAAAAGAGACGTTACGATTTTTATCCGTAAATTTATTGAAATTTCAGTCACAATCACCTAACCTTCCTATGCAAAAGAATCGGTTCTTTGGAGACCCGTGGCCTTGCACCCCATGCAGAGAGAGGCAACAGCTCCGGGCTTGCAGGCTCAGCCAAAACCAAGAGATGGTTTCCCAGTGCCGCCCTGCGTTGCAAACACAGAAGTGCACAGACAGCCCCTCCCAGCGGGCAGGACAGCTGCGTCCGGCGCTGCTGCTCCGGCACTGCAGAGCCTGTTTGAGGGGTTTTAATCACAGGTGCTTCGCTAAGAAAGGCTCTGCTAAAGACTTGCTTTCATCAGCGCCGAATAACAAAAAGAGACATTGATCATATAGCAAAATAATATTTCCCTGTAATCCCAGTAAACAAGGTAGAAATGCCTGTAGGTTTAGCTAAACAATTTTTAAAAAAATAATCAAGTAATGTTTGACAGCAAATCCTCCAAGCAGTATTTGTCATCTGTAACTGAATACTCGAAAGGAAGAGCACACAAACAGTGTATTTGACTTACCCAGTAGCAGCTGTGGTGCCAGACATGCTTGTGTCTTTCAGTTTGTGTACAAATAACTGCTTAGTGGTGCCTGATTCAGAACGGGCCAGTGTTGCCTTAAATTGTAACAAATCTGTACATTTACTGTTCAAAAGCTCGCACTGTAACAGGAGACTAAAACTGCATTCATAATGTCAAGATAAGGTGTCTACTCAAGTGGAGAGATGTGTTTCTGAAAAATATAAGGCCAGATGCTTCCAGAGTTCAACCACATCCATCCACCACTAGATCAGAACTGTACTCATACCACTGGTTGTACAGGCAGCTGCTCCTTTCCACCAAAATAAAATTTTACAGAAGAAAATCCTACAGAGGTATCACAAAATGGTACGGAACATACAGGTCCTTTTAGGGATCATTGCTGGAATGCAGACTGGCCACAAGGTTGTAGCTACAATTAGAGCTTTATTATGACATAAAATTTTAATTAACAGCATAGCTTATTGTTATCTACAATTTCTAGTGGTTAGTGTAGGTACACAGGATTTTTAGCAGTTATCCCAGCTTTCAGTTAAGCAGAATTTCTAGTAATCAGAGTAGCTTTCTTTACTATCTAGAGTCTTTGGTTATGTAGGCTTTTAGTCACCTGAGCCCTCTGCAATTCAGGTCAAAGTCTTGGTAATCAGTGTGTGACACAATGAACATAATCTGGATTGACTTTTCTTAAAGAACCTGCCAGTCCAGTAGCATTGGGTGACAAGAGGTACTGGGCCTCTCTCCTTGATTATCTTTTTCCCAATAAAAACCTGCAATTTAGTTCAATCTAGATATGCCACTGGCAGTAAATTAAAAATAGTCTACAAAGGTACTTCTGGAGAAATAATGTGTGTAAAGGTGATTTCATTAGAAGAAGAGGTACTGCCCAGCACTTCCTCCCTCCCATTAGTTAATTTTCACAAGTGGTTTTCAGAAATTCCCTTCAGAATGCAAACAACTTCTTTCTGATTTTCCCCTACCCAATATTCCTTAAATGTAGTTAAAAATGAAAGAAACTGGAATCATGTATCAGTTTAAATCCCAATTAAAATCTTTATTACACAAATAGTATTTTGAAGATATAATACTTAACTTCAGTGGGGTTATTCTGGATTTGCTTTTGATCTCATTATACTCTTATGAAAGCAAAACCAGCTAAGCTGCTTTGGGGGTGGTGATGTTACAATCCTTTTTCCATGGTGAAAAATACTTTTTGACTTAATACTATGCACTACATTTGCCAGGTTTGTAAAATTAGGGAAATAATCTGTGTCACATTCTTAAATTTAAGAAAGCTATAAATAACTCCTTTGTTTCTGTGAATCTTTTTTATGGTAAATACCCTTCCAGTTCCACTTCTTGAATATTTCTGTTGGCTCTGCTGTTCTAGTTCCTTCTTTAACATTTTAGAAATAAACTTCAAAAGATGTTTTGAGATCAGGATAACAAAATAGTTTCATAATCTTTAGCCAGACTCTGAAGAACTTATGATTCATTTAGGATTTGAACTGCACTGACTACCAAGTTTCCTAGGAAAAGTCATAGGAGCCATAGCCCATTGCTGGCCCAGCAGGACAATAATGTGATCATATCTTTTCTCTCTGACATGGAGCATTTCCTCCTATAATTCTACATCCAGACTGAATATTCAGATGCTTATTGTTTGATAAGGAACTGCAATTTCCTAGAGGATTAGAAATACAGCTCTCACCCACTTTATTGTATCAGTACAGTACAAATAGAACAAATGTTGATTTCCTTTATGCCAGGACATTTCTAAAATATGATTGACTGTTTTCTGTCGAATTAAAAAAGATTACATGAAGGAAGTAAGCACAATTTTTTGTGCTTTAAACTTCATGTCAAACATATAATGCACATTTGTAGTTTACCTGCCACCCTTCTTTTTCTTGCTTTTATAAAATAAAGTGCTAAGTTATTCTTAGGAGTAAGAATAGCATAACGTAAAAAGGGTTTCTTTCTCCTCACAGCTGTTGATTAGATCAGTAACATCAAAACAGTAGCAAGTTGCTTAAAATAGGAACACTTTAGAAAGACCACCAATATGCTTTAAAATTTGCTGAAGCACAATGAATGTATAACTAACAGCAAAGTCAGGTCCTGCGCTGTATTTTTGGTTTTGCTTTGTGTGCAGAAATACCCATCCTCCTAACCAACAGGAACTGCCATACGTGGTCAGATGTCTGCAGGAGTGGGCATGAGGATGTGAGCTCAGAAGCTGCCTTAGCCCTGAGAACATCAGTTAGAGGAGAACTTTCGAGTAGTTCACCAACACCTGCCGAATAAAAGCAGAGCACAGAGCCACCAAGAGCTGAAGAATTTCCAGAATGAGTCAAGCTGAGGAAAGCAGTGTCAACTCAACATGGAATATTGTGAGGTCAGTAGTCTGCATAATACTGAGCTTGGCATTTGTTATTGGCACCCCTGGAAACTGCATCGTCATCTGGACTGTTTGTACAAAAATGAAGCAAGTATCTCTTTCAGTCCTGCTGATCTTGAACCTGGCCATTGCTGATGTCCTTGTTCTGATCACTTTACCAATCTGGATTTACTCCTTTGCTGACTCATGGGTTTTTGGAGTAATCTTCTGCAAAATGCTGGTTTTCATTATTTACTGCAGCATGTATGCCAGTATATTTCTGATTACAGCACTCAGCTTGGAGCGGCTAATGGCTGTGTTTTACCCTTTCACAATTCAAAGATACAAAAGAAAAGAAAAAATTTCTTTGATCATGTTCCTCATCTGGTTCCTGTCTATTGCCTTGGGCATTTCTGTCATTCCATTTCAAGAGACAGAAGAAACGGACGGTCGCCTTTTGTGCACATGTCGCAGCTACTCTTCTAATAGACAGAAAATGTCATATCTTCTGCTGGAGACCCTTGCAGGTTTTGTAATCCCTTTCTTGATTATTTGCACTTGCTATGTGTGTGTTGCAAGAAGAATAAGCAGGATGACTTACCAGGCCAAGCAGCGGTCAGAACGTCTCATTGCCAGCGTGGTGGTGGCGTTCATTCTGTGCTGGTTCCCTCACCACCTCTTCAACATCCTGGATGTTATTTCAATTGAAATAGAACTCACTAATGAGGAGATGTCTTTGGTACTGGACGAAATCGTAGAGAAAGGAGTGTACATCTCTGGAGCTCTGGTATTCATCAGTAGCTGTATTAACCCTCTGCTTTATGCTTTTGCTGCACGAAGGTTTCAGAACCACCTGAGGTTTGCCAAGATGTCAAAGCTGTTTGAACAGATCAGTCAGACTGTAACAGAGGAAGACAAGAGAAGAAATCTGGTTGTAGTCAAACACGAAGATCCTTTGGTAGGCACAGAAAATCTCTAACAAGGAACTCAGTGAATAATCTCTGTCATTCCTTCAGTAGTCCTTTCTCTTCATACTCTCAGTTTCATTTATTGAGCAGTTCAGGGAAAGCTGGAGAGAAATAAAAGCTCTTGGGCTTTTTTTCTTCTGTGTTCTATAAGAATTGGCATTGACAACCTGGTTCATAAGGCAATATTCCCATCATGAAATGAGCATTATTTCACTGTTGCTGGGAACCTCAGCAAAGTGGCTAAAAGCTCAAATTGTAAGGAACAAAGCATTTTTACTTTCCATTACAATTATTTCTGATTTCTAGAAAGTCTGTGTGCAGAAAACAGAAAAGAACTGCATGTGGAAAAGAGAGACTTTGAAAGCTTAGAACTAAGTTTTTCTTCAGAAAAAAAATTACTACATGTTCAAAAATCCTTATATAATCTAAAGTTTTAAGAAGTTAAATTCTTTATAAGGGTAAGAATGGTTTTGAAGTGTGCTAATGACACAAGACTCTTCTGGGTTGATGGAAAATCTAAAACTGTTTTTATTCATTACTTTGTTTAGGTTTGAAGGTAATAAGGGTTGTTTACACAGTCATGCTCATGTACTGCATTATCTTGGGGCAGTAGGTTTGAACCAGTCAGGTGCGGAGTGTGACATCCCTCCAGAAGGAGCAGGAGGCACGAGAACTGTGATGGATGGCAAACATCACTGCAGCCTGCAGGCTCTATTTGATGTCAAACACATTGTCTGCTTCAGTGGCAATTAAAATATTGATGTATTTAATATATATACTTTGCGTATCCTCAAAATTTTTGATTCAATGAAGTTAAGCTTCCAAGATGTCTATTAAAATATGGAATAATTGGATCAGGCTCAGGTGAGAAGGAAGGAGAGGCCCTTGGTATTATTTTTTATGTGTAAGAAAATTATGGTAGCAGTACAAAGTGTCTAATATCATAAGAACTTCACCTTGCAAATAAAAGCAGTGGGTTTTTTGTTCTCTTATAGAATAATGGACTTTGCCATAAGAAACCAATAAAATCAGTATTTGCAAGGGCTTTAGTTTTGTGGATGTGTGCAAACTCACTGTGAAAAACTGCATGGCATCAAGTGTTTGCTTTTGAAGTTTTATTTATTTCAATTGTGCCTAACATTTTTTGTGCTTACTTTTGTTAATTTCTAAGTCAATAATTTGTAATAAGATCAAGATAACTGCTGATTAAGAAGCATATTGTGATTTCATATTCCTTATTCTGGACAGCTGCTAAATAGCTACGTTACTCATCTTTACAAAGAAATTACAAATACTAACTAGAAGTTAATTTTTTGAAATCTGATTGTATCAGAGTAAAAGATGTCTGAGTTGTATTAACTTAGCTTGTAAACTGAAATAAACATGGGGAAGTAAAATCCTTAGCTGTTCATGGAAGAATATGTCCCTAAACTTTGCATAAGTATTTGTTATTCTTGCTTGTTATCCAAAAGTAAATTTTTCTCCTGAATAGAAGAAAAGTCTACAGCACAGAGGGTTTTTCTTCAATAGGACTCCTCCACTGAAATTAAAGAAAACTTTACCAAGATCTTGTTTGCAGCAAATAATAAGCAACAGATGAAACCCTTTAGACTTTCCCCCATCCACCTTCCACTCTTTTTCACCCCTCTAATGGTTTTTAATGGCTATGGTATATTCAATATAGCAATGTGACATTGTCTCACAAGAAAAGCAGCAACTTCAGTTATCATCTCATAAAAAAGTGAAGCTGTATTTCCCAATATGTTCTTGAGATAGGAATCACTCACTATTCAACAACAACACAGAACAGATTAGGAGATTTACTACTCATGAACACATGAGCACTGCAACTGAACTTCTAGGCCACAAGGAGTCAATCATTTCACAACTCACAGGGTGAGAAAGGACCCAGACACACTTTAGTACAAGCTGCCTGACCAGTATTTTCCTTTCTATCACTCTGTGCATGAATCTTCTGCCTCAATATTAATTTTTTACATTTTCTCCACTGCTTTTTACTCACAACTGCAGTACTGAAATCCTTGTAAAACATGAGCTCCATCAAGGAGCTCAAGCTGTCCCTCTTCAGTTCTCATTAATGGCCTTGGTTCTGCCTCAGCAGTCATTTCTAAGAACTGTGTTTCTTTTGAAGGCCTTTTGAGAAGCAGTAGAAGATACTAAAACAGCAACCTTAACTAATTTCACTTTTGTGTAGAGTAAATACAGTTAATTCTTGCAAATGTTGGTATGCACAGTTAAAACCTTCACTGATTTAATATTTTTGTCAACACAACAGTCATGTAACTGGGACCATAAGAGTCACCCCAAAAATACAGGCTGGTGACTTTGCTGACTGCTGCTCCCTTGAGCAGGTACCCATCAGGCCTGGCAATGAGCCAGATTTAGCACTTCATTGGTGCTGACTTGCTCTCACACCTAACTGTTCAAGCTGGATCAAAATAGTGGCTTGGAGGTGAGAACAATCTTCCTAGTAACTCTCGGTACACTCAGATTCTCCTGAGAAAATCGAGGCTTCATGGCATTTGAGTTCCCCTTTTTCTTTCTTACTTCCCGATCCTTCCACCCTTGTTTGTGCAGTCTGCTCTGTGGTTTCAGTGTCCAGCTGTTTCTCATGACACAGCAAGGCAGAAGGCTGAGCTGAGAGAGGGCTGCTCCAGTCACCTGAGTGAAATCACCTCAGACTACACCGAAGTGCGGGGAACATGATGTGGGGTCAGTGCAACACTGCTTAGAACACTGAGTACCAGGAGGTCACCAGATAGTTTGAATTTGTAACATTTGTAAAAATTAATAATCTTCTAACATTTACCTCTTAACATTTCAGTATTTCCCAGCCTGAAAGCTGCTGTAAACATTCCATGGGCTTACATCAGAATTTTTTCACATTTGCTGTAGTAGGATCATGCAGCTAAAGCGAGTTCATGTTGTATTAAAAGGATTGAAGGAAAGCCTGAGGAATTTTTAGTTCATACAGCCAATATACAAGAAGGATAGAAAAGAATATAAAGAAAAAGCATCAGCCTTACACCATTTGTTTCCTGTTAACATCAAAATGCTTCTGTACGCATCATGGTAAAAGAGTTATAACAGATATCGGGTTTAAAACAGTGGAGTTTTGTGAATATTTACAGGCAACTTGTAAATTAAGGAGTAGCACAATGGAAATCAGAGATCTTTATTTGCAAGCAGAAACAGGACAACTGCATTATACTAAAGAAAAAAAAATTTAAACCTCCAGAACATTTTCTAGGAAGAAGTAGAACAAAAAAGACATTTTAAAGACT
Organism: Pomatostomus ruficeps; assembly: GCA_013400735.1. Classification (NCBI taxonomy): domain Eukaryota; kingdom Metazoa; phylum Chordata; class Aves; order Passeriformes; family Timaliidae; genus Pomatostomus; species Pomatostomus ruficeps. Next base: position 115,008 of record VYZT01063309.1, read on the forward strand.
GTTAAAGTTGCAGTTATGGACCTCTTAGCATTACAATCAGCAGGACTAAATGAAAGATTTGCCTGCAGTGCTTGGGTGAAAAGGATAAAAGGACCTGGAAGCTAATAGATGGCACATAAACAACATAGGAATAGAAATTCTTTCACATTCAAGCAAGAGTCTGGTAAAGAATAAATATTTTAGAAGATGTAGGATTAGCAAATATGAACAGTGGTGAAGGTTTTCGCTACAGGTTGGTGTATAGCTCTGGTATTCCTCCCTTTTCTGCTTATATTGGGAAAAGGAGAGACAAAGGAAAAGTTATTGGGCTTTTTGAGTGGAAAAACATGAGAAATAAATTAGCCAGGATTATGAAGGATAATATGGACTTAGAATGAAACTGAGAAGTTCAGCCATGAAAGCTGCGTATAGAAAGAGAACAGAAAGGGAAGTGAAAACTCTTCAGCTGCAAGGCAGTTTCAGATTTTTGTGAATGCTTTCTTGTCAGATCAGTTAATCACTCAAACAGCTCTTTATTAGAAAACTGCTCAGTGTGAGCTACACTGGTGGACAATAGGTTATAGAAAAAAACTCCAATAAAAGAGAGTTTAGAGAGACATAAGCCTGTCCTCTGAGAGGGTGAGGAGCTTATGCTGCTCCTGTTAGCCTGAAGAGCTGGGTGTGACAGGGCTATGATGAGGGACACCAGGATTTCAGAAACTTTACAACACTGTTTACAGTCCTAAGAAAGTTCTGGCACTGATAGGTATGGAGATAAGAGAATCATATACTATTGGATTCATTTTTGTCTTCTTTCCCCTTAAATCAATTATGCTAAAAATCATGTGGAAGGTTCTTAGTAAGATTCAACATTTTGAAACAGATTTAATTCAAAGAAATATTCAGATTAGAAGAAAATTATTTTTACGGAATGTGTCAAGTCAGTGATTTAAATGATGGAATTAATGAAAAAGATGCCATGAATTCTTCAAACACAGGTTAGAGAGTCACCACTCTTAAATTAGGAATCCTGATTACACATCTGCTAAACTGCAAAATCCACTAGAAGTCAGCTATCAGATCTATATCTTGATTGCAAAAGTAACTGGTCAGTTTTCAGTTTTGGCTGCACCAGTGTAGGTACTAACGGTGTGTGCAGCTCAGTGCATCACTATTTCCACTGGCTGTTAACTAGAAACCAGCGTGAACTGCACCGAGACATCTAGAGCAGTGTACTGGGCTTAAAGTGAAGGGTCTGTCCAGATGGTTGCCTATTGGAGAATTAGAAGCTCTTACTGGATCTTAAACTGAAAAACCAGACTTTTCATTTTTGCATAGCAGACCTGTTCATGGCGTAGCACATTACATGAAAAATTAAGGGCTAAATATTTCATATTCGGAGAATTGTGGATTTGAAGCAGTATCTATGGCCTGTCATTAACTTGGTAGTGTCATCATGACAGCCACAATAGGAAAAGAGCTGTGTGAAGATCACTTCTCATCATTGCATCACTGATGCTATTGGAAATTTGTGGCAGTGTAGACAGTGTGAAAACAGGATGGCAGATTCCATATCCTAACTCTAGTATGTCATTTCAAAAGCTACTGTAATATTAACATTTTCTGTATAATTCCTGCTGAACTTGGTGAGTAGTACCAGAAACTTAGACGTTACGGACACTTTTTTAAACATTGCAACTGATGAATCATGTTATTGCCTCTTAGATTTAAAAATACAGCCGGGGGCCTTCAGCTGTGCTGTAGGAGGGAACATCACTGAGTTAAAACTGAGGGAAGCATTTAGCAGGGCAAGGTTTTTTGACAAGCCTTGTTCTCTCCTGCCACCCTGTGGCTTTTCCATTTTAAAAAGTTAGGCATAATTTCAATACTCCCGAAGTCACTGAAACAAGTAGTGAAGTACTTTCTTAATTGTTTCAGTTGTGAACCATATTTGAGGTTCAGGTCATTGAGACAGAAATGTTCACAAAACCCCACAATAATATATTAAGTATTCAGCTTCACAGTGATCTAGTTTGTCTCTTTCTCACTCTTCAGGAGTCTAAGCCCACATTGTTTCAGATACTGCAAGATGCAGGGAAGCTGAGAATCTTTGACAGAGTAATTGCCTCGTGCCAGTTTGTAAAAGTCTATGCTGGAAACAACTTCCCCCTGTGCCCCCAACAAAGCCATCCATAAGCATGTTGATCTGGACCTTGACTTGAATTTGAGTAGCTCACATCTCCTGCCAGGTGATATCATTGATTTCGAAGTTTTGGTAGTTTTGAGATGCTCTCAAAAAGTTTCATAAAGTCTTGACTTCCTTGCGGTTAAAATTAGAAATGGTTCTTGCAGTCTTAAAGATATCCATGATAAGAAAATCACAAAAGCTTTGCCTTTAAGAAAATAACAGAAGTGTTAGGAGTAAAGCAGAAAACAGAATCAATAGATTTGCTTTCAAATTCCCTTTTTCTCTATTGCAATGTTTAGTTTCTGTATGTAATGTGAATTTAGTGTCTATGAAGAAGACTTGGCTTAATCCTCTTACATTCGTCATGCTGAATAGCATTAAACTAATTGATTAATCCTACTTTTAAAACGATCAGAATCAGAAGAAACTGATTTTGCTGAAATACATTCCCAGCAACAATGCAAACACAAAGAACAAGAACAGGAAAACGCTAATTATTCATCGAATAATGCCTATAAGCCACAACTGCCATTTTATGTAATGGCTTAAGTTAGGCCACCTTGTAAAGAGTGGGGGAACCTTCTAGAAAAAATGATGGTTTCACTCTTTAACATTTCAAGGTTGTTATTTTTTCACTTACGCTTACATACCTTTAAAATTACAAATGAAGAAGAATTATAATATAAGAACTTCAGAGTATTTTTCCTACATCTGACCCTTTTTCTTCCCTTGATTCTTCAAGTCTCATCACAGTTTTTCTGTGTTTGATACACAGAAATATACTTTGCTCTCTCCAAAAATAGAGAAAAATTACATCTTTTTACCACTGGAAATACACAGAAATTCTATGAGCACAAGAGCTAGGAAAGCATACGCTGTTCTGATCACAAAGATGTTATCACACTCTGCACTGAGAATTTCACCTGCTGTGGGTCACTGAACTTTGGCTTGAGTTAACCAGAAATTGAGTTAACCAGCATAACTGTTGGATTGGCCATGTGATAGGATCTTTCATTTCATTTCATTTCGATAATACCATTGGTTGAATAAAGTTAAATATTTAGCATCCTGAGCACAACAGTGAAAAAAGAAAAATGCTTGGTATGTGTTTAAAAACATAACTATGCATTTCCCAAGCAGCCAATTCACGTTGCATTGGCTATGGAGTGCTTGTTTCCTTGTTGCTATATAATTTAACGCGGGTAAATAGTTTCAGCCACGCTATTTCCCACAGGGGTGGTGATGCTATTTAATCTTTTAAATTACTGGTGTTATCCGCGAGTACTAAAGTGTATCAACAGGAGTGAAACTGTTGGAGATAGATGCAGGGAGCATTTTGCAGCGGTTTTTCGGGTGGCTGAGGGAGCTGTGGGAGGTGGGCAGACCTGAGCTCCGGCTGACCCATGGCAGTGCGGTCTGTCCGCCTTCCTCACCCACACTCACACTCCTTACAGCAGGGACATTGCGCCCCTTTTTGTGCTTCAGCTGCTCTCAATGCCCTACCTGTGAATGGCAGCTTGGAATCCCCATTTCTGAAGGATCCGGGGCCCCGCTGCCCCCCCAGGCCCCTGTGGCTGCAGCCGGGGCCGGAGCCCCAGCCCCGCAGCAGTTCCGTGTCGGGTGTCCCCACTGCCGGCTCCCTGCAGCACCTCAGAGCGGCACAGGGAGACCCCAGCGAGCAGATTCCCCGCCACATTCCCACCTCGCCGTTGCTTTTTGTGTGCCAGGGAAATCCCTTCTCATTTCCTACGTGTACGGGCAAAAACAAACACCCAGAGTGTGGCATCGCTAAGCTTGGGAAGTGGCGTTTCCTACTTGCAGGGTTAGTGTAAACATGCATTTCAGCGTGGCTGCTTGAGGCAAAACCACTTCCTTTTCTTTCTACTGGTTCCCCTTTCTATCCACGAAGTAGGTCACCATCATTCCTGTTTAAGGAGAAGTATGATGTGTCTCTGATCCCTGGTAAAGGCTGTAACCGTGATGTAGAAACGTGCCTTAGATCAGTACTTTGCTGTAAAGTGAACAAACAAGCAAAAAAACCCCAACCCACAGGAAGCCAAATTTATTTTTTCTGATCAGAAGATAAGCCTCTTAAGCTAGCAACTTCCTATATTTGGATTAATATTATAGTGTATTCAATTCTTCAAAGGGCAGTATTAAATAAACAGCAATAAATAAAAAATCCAGTGCTAGAAAAAACTAAGGATTTATCTCTTTTTCCATAGCATCATGAACTACTTTGAACAGTTAATTATCTCTAAAATCTGTCGTTTAAACTCTAACTCCGGATGTGTAATTAATGATTACATGATAACAAATAAATAATACAGCTTTATATATATATGTATTATTATTTAAGGGAAAAGGGGTTTAATCTGTATGAAAAGGGGTTCAGGAAAGGAAAAATTGTTTCTTTGCAGGGGTTAACAGCATTGGTAGGTCTCCATTCAGTCCACAAGAACTTAGGGGGTTGCCTTAGTAAGAAAGGCAGTAAAAGTCAAGAAATATTTCTCTACTAAATTTAAAACTGGCCTATGGAAACCAGAGCTGCAGGTGTCCGTGGAAAGAAGTGGTGTTGCAGGAATTTTGAAACTCTGTAACTTTATGAGCAGTTATCCAAGCCAGGGCAATGACACCGAGTAACCCAATCCACAGCCTCAGGACATGAGCGGGGTCAGGAGGGCACTCCTTCCTTTTAATGCCCCAACACTACCTGCATCTCAAAAGAAGAATTTTGTTTGTGTTTTTTTCTGAGTAGAATTCACATCCATAGCAACTTTAGCTGGTTGATACTGGACAAAGAGGGCAGTTTTGTATTTAATATAAAACATTCCCGTGGAAATTTCATTGTGCCTCACAACGGAAGCCAGAGGTAGGAATGGGTCAGAGGGGATGCCTCGATGAGCTGGCTGCCAGCAAAGCCCCTCTGCACAGCTCAGGGAGGCTGTGTGGGACTCCTGCTGTGCTGCTTTTATTCCTGATTTGCAGTCAGGAAAACAGAGCGTGAAGGGAGGTACCCAAGGCTGCACAATAAATGTCAGGGTAAGAGTGAGATAAGTGTAATAATATATTGCCGTAGTCAAATACAGGTCTAACAAAATTATCATCACACAGCACAGGTGGGCAAAACACTTCAAAAATTTTATTATCAAGATACTTTCATTTTTTTATCAAATTGATATTCTATAGCTATTTACTCTAGTTAGGTAGGTAGGTAGATAGACTTCTTAAGGAATGTAGACTTCTTAAACAAGTATGGAATTTACCTTAGTAGGGTTTTCCAAGCAGCTTCCTGGAATGAGAATAAGGCAGAAATAGTAACAGAGAAAGTTACATTAAAATAATACATTAAAGTTTAAAAAGTAACATTTCCTCAGGGTACAGTTGGAATGACTGAAGTATATATTAAATATATAAAAAATTGCCTTTATAGACAAAGTTCCCCACAACTTAATTAAAGTAAAAGTTTTAGGTTTTGGTTCTGAAAGTCTCTAAAGATGTTTTAAACAAAAGCTAGGAATATATAGTCACAAAGCAATCTGAAACAGCAGTTTTAATCTGGAAAAATAATTTTTCAGAAACTAAAAAAATAAGTCTTCAGAGCGAACACCTATTTTTAGGTATTTGATTTCAACATGTTTCAGAGGTCAGGCTGGAATCCCACGTTCTTTCTTGCACTTCCAGGGAAGATCATACACAAATACAGGGGGAGACTGGTGCACAGAGGGGGTCATATTTTCACCGTATAAATAGATTATTTTACTAAAGCCAATCAAATACATTTGTTATAAAAGCAAGGAAAATCCCTAATGGTGCAAGGAGTTTGTTCCTGCAAAACTGTTGCATGCATTATTTCCCCTCATTGACTTTAATATGACCACTCCCAAGATTAAAATTAAGTATGTGCTAAATGTTTAGATTGTCAAAGGAACCAGAGTATAAAAATCTTCCTCCAAACAGAGCTAGTTTCAAGGGCTTGGGATTTTTTGGAAGGGTTTCCTAAAGTGTGTTCACTCTTTCTGGTGAGATTTCTGATGTCTACAACAGTTTCTTTATGCACGTTGTCTACTGCCATGTGCATGCGTGTTTGAAATATGAGATCCATCTGCTATCTAAAGATATTGGAAACTTGTAACTTCCAGAAGAAAATAATTTTGTATATGAAGAACAAAGGGCCCAGCATGGTCACTGAGCCTGAGGAAGTATATATTGTACACAAACTCCTGTTGGCTAACAAGGTATCGTAAAGTCCAGTTTTGTGCAGTGAGAGTACAAAACAAGCTAGAGAAGGAGCAGGTTGCAGAGCTGCTGCAGAGCATGTGATGTGCTGCGTGTTCACACCCTGGCATGCCCTGTAGTAGCTTGTTTGTGCATCTGTACCTACAGGCAGTAAATCCGTTTCACCTTTGCTTAAACTTCATTTAATAGGGGCAAGCAACCTGGATATTACAAATAGGAAAAAAAGTTGTAAATTGGCTAAATTTAGTCTGAATACCATACAAAGCTTTCCTGACTAAGGTATATCAAAGTATATATAAAGTGTATTAAAGAATCAGGGATTTTTGATATATAACCAAAGGCTCTGTGAACAAGAAAACACCACGGAGAAATGAAAATTTGAAAATGCTGATTGTCATCTATTTGCATAATGTAAGGTTTTGAGGCTAAAAATAAACCCAAATATATAAGATTTGCAATAAATATATAATATAATGAGATTTGCAATAAAACCTACAAGTGTGTAAATCTAACACTAGCTTCCTCTTGGAAGAGTGTCGTACTTTCAGTACTGTAATAAAAAAGCAGAGCTGTGGAGCAGAACAGCACAGGAGAGGTTGGCAGTGAAGGGTGTTCCTAATTCATTTTTAATTAAACTTCTGGGGAGATGATTTGGTCACTGTGAATAAGAGACCTAGGAATGTGAAGACACACTTTCAGGAGCAGTGGTAGCACCTCCTCTGGGTACGTAGGATGGCAGTGGCACAGCTCCCTCCTTCCAACTTAACACATTAACCAAGGTGCTTACGTTAGGAACCTGGCTATGGCTCCAGCTAAACGCGAATTGCTGCCAGAAAGCACTGACCCTTCCCTGTGCCCCTCTCCTGTCGCCCCCCTGCTCCTGGCTCCGTGATCCCCCAGCTTTCCTTGAGCCATCTCTGGAGCTCATCCGGCTGCAGGGTGTTCTACCCGATAGAGCAACAGAGGTTACCTTTGCCCACCTTTCAAAGTGTGCATTTTTGCCCAGTTAGTGACTTTTGTTGCCTGGCCTTGACATGAATCGGATGAACTTCAGAGACAACACAAGAAAGATGTGAGAGAAACTGGGAGTGTGGGGACAGCTCTCCCTTCAAGAGCTGTTAATTGGGCTCAGCCTCTTGTCACTCTCTGGACTCCCAATTTAACCTGTAGAAAGAAGTAAGCACTTCCTGAAGCAATTTAGGGGAAGGTCTTATTTGCTAATCAACTGTACTTAAAATTAAGGAGAATACTTTCCCAATTTATTTTCTTAAACGAAAGGTTTAACTTTATGTGGTATAAAGACCCTGCCTTCATCTTCCTTACTCTAAATCCAACCTTTCCAACAAGCTGGAAAATATTCTACGGCTTTCAATGACTTTTTTCCCATTGTTAATCTTTTCTGTTTGTCATCTCTCTCTCAATATTCCTTTTGTTTGCATTTCCAGGTGTGGGGCTTTTTAAAAAAATTATTTTTATTTTTTATTTAACTTATTCACTCAATACTTCATTTGATGTTTTCTTTCAGTGAATGACTGTTTATCATTCTTCCCATTCCATCGTTTGCATCGTTTGTATTAACAATATATCTTTTGTTCTCATTATTAGTCTTCTTCTAGCTACAGAATCATGTTTGCATTCTTCCGTGGTTGCTTTGGCTACATCTGTTTGAATTTTCTTCTGTGAATGCTGTTTGCTATTGGACAACATAGATCTCTTTACAGTTGCTTGCTTTCTGTATAACATTTAATTTGGGGTATTTTTCCAGTTACATATTTTTTTTCTATTTCAGGGTTCTTTTCCCACAAAGCAAAACAAAACAAAGCAAAGCAAAACAAAACAAAACAAAACAAACCACAGGTGATTATAAAGGAGCAAGACTTCACCGGCAAATGTTGATTAGGCAGCTTTGCTCCTGGCACATGGAAGCTGCTGAACACCACCACAGTATCAAACAGAGGAGGTACAGCAACAGGCAGCTTTCTGTCCCATTACCTTCAAATAATGCATTGAGATTTATTTCAGTCAGTATATTGCAACAGCTGCAACAGCTCATTTAGTGGGAAAAATCAGAAACAATACAGAGAAACTACTCCAGTTATTTGCATACTTAGTAGACTTCCTGAAGCTGGAAGTAAACAGTGTTTATGGTATCAAAATTCCTCTGTGCACCCTTCCTCTCCACCTTAACTGGCCGTTTACTGTAAACATCGAAGTATAAACATGTCTTGAGGCTGGATTTTAAGTTGAATACTAATTAATTTGAGCAGGGTTTTCTAGATCTAAGGGATAGTGTGAAAGACAGGTCTGGGCACAAATAAAGAAACAAGCAGCACAAACTGGCACCTAGCTGGGAGTGTTGGCTGACAGGTGAAAATGGCTGTGGAGGACCAACCTCACTGAGGCCTGTAAATGTAAGGATGAGGTGGGGGCAAAAATTAAAGATGGGGATTTTTAACACTGATCAGTTACTTGGCCTATTCATTATGCAGCCGCACAAGCAGTTGTTTGAGTCACTGTATCAAAGTCCAGAATGGGGAGAGGGAACTCCTTAAACAGACTTTGCTACAGAAAACACAAAATAGCAAGACAATCCCTTCCTTCAAGTGCTCAAAATGTGGTTTTTTGTTTTTCATAGTTTTCGAGCATAGAAATGTGCTTTATTGTTTCTGTGGAAGCCACTAGAGAGCAGCAGATATTTCAGGAGTGTTCAGTCATAAATGTAATTGATATCAAGATAATCAATCAGGTAACTATAGAAAAAGAAGCAGAACTGGGACATTACTCACAAGATTTTCTTAGCTACCTTCTGGTTTTTTCTTGGTATACTTGCAAATAGACAATACACATTTTCAGGTGTAGTTCTACAGGCAATTTCTTTTCACTGGCCTCCAAAATTATATCTATTCCATTCAGAAGTTTAAGTGCTTCATCATCATCACAAATGGCAGGGGCAGGAAGTGTAAGAACAAATCATTGCTAGTGAGAAAGTTTCTCTAACTGGAATTAGTCAGTTTTAAACTATGAAGTTGATTACAATCTGGTGTGTCACCAAAATTTTTTCATAGATATCACTCACACTTCAGTTTTCCTGATGAAAAAGACATCTGTCTGAATTGGCTCTTTGATTTTCAGCATCAGCAGCGAGATGAAGCTTTAAGGGATATGAAAATTAAATCCAGCCTGGACTATTACACATTATGCTTTATTTCCTCTGCAGAGAGATTCAGCCTTTAAGAATGTAATGTTACCCTGCTTAAAATCACTTTCTTGTGTAGGTCTTTAGGATAGGATAGAAAATGTGTATAATAAGTTACATTTTGATAGTGAAGGGTTCCATGTTTGCCCTAACCAAGCTTTGGTGGCTGGGAGGGAGATTCCTGTATTATCCCAAGACCAACATTAATGCTTGCAGTCACAGGATGTGTTATCCTACCCACTCACCCCCTCATCTCTGTTGGGAAGAAAGGAAGAAGAATGGAGATAAGATGCAGTTTGACTGGGGATAAATGGCAAATGAGAAATAGAAAAATAAAAGGGAATTTTAACATTGCCAAATAAAAAAGGACACGAGCTCATTTGGGTTTTGGTTCCAAACCACAAAGTTCTGAAGGGTGGATTCTGTGTTGCCCAAATTACAAGGATGCAACACCTTGACACCACCACTCTGTAGAGAAGCCTATTGTAGAGAATTTTGTTCCATGATCCCATTTCCATCCCACAATTTCTTGTGAGTGCAGATATTTAGTCATTTTGTCTCTCATGTATTGGAGGACAAACTTTCCTAGCACTTCGCACCTTGTGAGGATATCCCAGACTACTAGCCTGGGATATCAAGAAATAAGAACAAAGCAATGACTTTGAATGAAATATTCTTTAACTTAGCACAAGTAAGACTTCTGAAATTACTCATGATTCTGAATTTCAGAACATTATTATTAAATTATCTAAAATCATGAAGCTTTTGTCATCCAAAAGCAATTTTGCATTTTGTAGGGGGGAAAAAAATCAAAACCCAGCCTGTACTGGGTTCCAGAAACTCAAAAAGATGACTTTTCTTTTTAGAGGTTCAAAGAGTCTTTGGTAGAAATGCAAAGTCTTGCAAATTTGGTTTCCCAGTTTGAGAGGATCCCTTTTAGTCCATCGTTTTGATCTGCTGAAAATGTGTCTCAGAGTAACAGGAAGCGTTAATCTCTCTGTAGCGTGGCAGGCCTGGCCTGAATGTGACGGGCATTCCAAGCATTTCTGCATGCTGACAGCTGGGGCAGCTGCTCGCCCCTGGGGCAGGGCTGGTGCATCTCGGGCTGTGCTGAAAACATGCCCGTTGCACTGAGGAATTAATTACTGATGGGAAGAGCTTCAAGAGTGGTTTTCGGATGCAAATGCAGAGAATCAGCTGAACAATCTTTTCTCAAAATCCTCCCCAGGCTGAAAAAAAAGGTTGGAGCTTTTTGGGGTTAAAAGTTTTAGGTTGTCAGAGGAATTATTAAGTAGATATTTTAAATATAGCCTCTTTTTTTCGCTGGGATGATTACTAGTGTTTACATGTGAACTAACACATCTGCTGCTGAATCTTCTTTTCTTGATATTTAGTGGAAGAAACTGGTACTAAAAGTTGGGAAAAAATCATTAATGTCAGTCTATCATCACAAAATAGTTAGTTATGGGTTTGTAAATTTCAGAGCCCAAAATTTCTGTGTAAGCTTGAAGTTCTTTACATTAAATTTTCAAGCTAACAGAATATGAGAGCACCTAATTTATGTACTTAAACACAAACAGTGACAACAATTAGAAAGCCTTTATAATTAATATTATAGTTATAAACAATGGAAACGATTTTAAATAATATGTAATTAATTTTTTAATTATAATTTTCGTTATTAATATATATTCAGTCTTTTACATGCTGAATATCTTTTCTATTGTATTAACTGTGCTGTCTAAAGTGTATGACTTGGTTTTTTGTAAGACACGAGTTGAGATCTCTGTCTTCCCCAGACGATTATTTTCTCCCAGGCAGCTGGGCCCTGCTGGGTTGGGGGCAGTTCCACAGCGATTTCAGATGTCCAGGATAAGCTCTGCCAGCTCTGTCCTCCCCTGTCCCACCATCCACGTCCCGTCCCCATCCACCACAACCCCTCTGAGCCGAACCCTGGGGCTGGAGGCTGCCTCACCCCGCCGTGCCCAGGGACCACCTCCGTTAGCAATGAAGATTTTATTGGCCTAAGCAGGAATCTCTCAGTAACATTCCAACTATTGGTTTCTAATAAAGATTTTTCTTTGCTGGAAGAATTTCTCTGTTAAACTGGAGATGGCTAAAGAAAGGCCCAAGGGTTTTCTCAATGTTCTAGGCAAGATGACAATTTCAGAGCATTTCTCTGAGCTACTCTCTGTGCAAGGTGCGAGCAGGTACCTGCTGCCCCCGCAGCACTCACAGTTCCAGCCTTGGGTGGCTCCTTGGGGAACCACTAGAGGCTGCTCAACAAACACAGCCCCACCTTCGCCTCGCGAGGAGAGTGGATGGGACCATGTGCACGACTGAAGAAAAACATTCACAGAGCACTTGCCTAAAAGACAACGTTCTTCGTGGATGGGACAGTGGGGAGATACAAGAATAGAAATCAAAAATAATAATAAAAAAATATTTCATTTTCTGATTTCTGGGCCATTTTATTTGCTGGTTAAAATTGTTAACACTTGAAGACAAGACCTTGTGGACTGATGTTATTTCTATTACACAGAGGCCATTCTGCTTGACGAAACTGAGGAGTGGAAAAAAATAAAATTTGCACACAGGAAAAAGTTAGAACCCCAGCAAAAATGTCAAGGGAGTTCGTCCTTGTCCACCCTAATGAACAACTGCTGGGGAAAAAAAGGTGTGTGTATATGTAGACTAGCATAATTTACATTTTAAGTATGTGTGCACATATAAATACATATTCATGTTGTTGAGGAAAGATTTTGTAACAAACCTGTCCTCTTGTCTTCATCATCCACTTGAGTTTCTTGTTTAGCTTGGATGACAAAGAGAAACTTTCTGCTGCCTGGAACTGCTGTCTCTTCAATAGCTCGACCAACACAACGTTTCGTTTTGATCTCTGGTAAGGTCATACAGGGAATTTCTGTAAGTATTGTACTAAACCCTGAACACCTAAGCTTCAAACATCATCTAGGATCTGTCCACATAAGAACAAAACCTATATGGATGGCATGAGTTCTGATAATCAGAATGCACATCACAGAAATGCTTTTCATGTACTGGAATCTAGAGTCCGATTCAAAGGAACAAGAGGAGAGAAAGTGTCGTAGGCAAATGTGGGCTCTGGAATGCCCTCCCAGAACGGAGCTCACCGAGCCCAGACACTTCCATCGGTAAATTCGGTGCTGGGGAGCTGAAGGGTCAGTAGTCAGAAGGTTACTTGTAGCACAGTGGTGATTCATCTGGGGTGTTAAATGTTGCATTACTTAAGCAACAACAATTGAGAAAGAGGCTGTTTCTCAGAGATTAGGAGGTGATGGGGAAGGCTCGATGGCCTGAGGCTGCTTTTGTTCTTAAAAGGTGGGGATGGGGAGGAAAAATGCTGCACGGTATTTATTCATGAGCTAAGCTGGTTAACAAATGGGGGCATTTATAAAATGACTATTCCAGCCATCAAATGGGAGACTTTTCTTGAAATCCTGAATCACTTCGTAGCTGACTAAAGTTATACTTAAATAAAGGCAACTGTTCAAAAGGGTATGTCTGTGCATCCTGCTACAGATGCACGTTCAGAACTACCTGAAAGGAGCACTCAAAGTACATATGGTTGGCATCCAATACATTGAAAAGATCTGTCCTTCACACCATCAAGTTTTTGTGATATTCTGGGAAGCAAACACTGACATTCTTGTTCAAGATCTATTTCTGTCTCAGGCATTGATGGTACAAAACGGTTAGATAGTGCTGTACTATTCTTTTTCCTCAGCTTTTTCCTTCTTCTTGCTCTAGCTGTCACTCTCGGAAGATTTTAAAATGTAAAATTCCAAATTTGAAAGACCCAGAGGCTGAAGTAGTTGCTGTGGGTGTTTCAAAATACGACTAAGTAGCTATTAACGCATGACCGATTAACTAATGAAGAATTTGCTGCTTACTGTTTATTGTCACTTGATTGCTTTGTCTTCTTCTGTACATACAGCTGAAGTAAATTACTGCTGGGTCTTTAGATCAATATGGTCTGTACTGAACTGACTATAATGAACACCCCAGCACTTCAGTCAAGGAATTTCCTTAAGGAAGTGTGTGATTACATTACTGTCACACTAAAGTATTTGTTTGAAGGACCCTGGAAGGGCGGGATATCATGGTGATTCCTCTTCACAGCAGTACTTGTGAAAGCAGCTTATAGTTAAAGTGGCATTTCTGGCCCAACCAACCGTCAAAAGAAAAAAGTTGTGAAACTACAACTTAGTTTAACTAAAGAATAGCTAGGGAGTCCAGGCTTCTGAAAATTCCCCAAAGTTCTAAACTCCTGGTTACAAACACAAAATCAGCTTTTTACGTTGTGTAAGTAATGAGAGGGAGGCTGCATCGTGTCTGTGGCCTTGGGTTTGCTAAAAGGAAACTCTTTTGTCTCTCCTGACTGTGGTCCCTCTGTGTAGATAGGCTCTGGCAGTAACAGTCTCTGCAGAGCTAAGACAGCCTGGCTGGTTTTAAAGGGGGTTTTACTGGTGAATTAACAAGTGGGTTTGGCTGAGCCAGGGTCTGACCACAACTACAACAGGTACAAAGAGATGGGATACATGAAGCTGGGAAAGAGAAGTGTGGGGAAACAACAAGGGCTTCCCCCTTCTGGCAATGCCAAGCTGTTAAACCAGCTTAGCTCTAGTCTGTAACTTCAAAAGTTGTGTTCAGAAGTTTTATTTGAAAAGGCATGTGTCAAATTTCAGATTTTTCTGAACAGAGTTTAAATTCAGAATTCAACTCAAATTTACAGGTGGTCATGTGAGCCTGTAGTCTGTTAACTATTCAAATCATTAAAGTTTTAGATTTATGTATCATCTCATTATTAAAGTTTTTTAAATTCCCCTTGGTTCCACCATGCAATGAAACAAAACACAGACTTTAACACCCTCAGCCAGTTTTGCAGTAATCTTCTCATGCCCACTAAGAGGAAGAGTGGCAGAGCAGTGCATCAGCTGACTGTGAGTTCAGCAGTCTCCTAAACTCTATTCCCACATTCTCTCAGCAATGCTGCTGACACTGCTGAGGATGCTGTCACACACAGCCCGTTGATCTGCTCCGGGTCTGGAAACATTTTCTTTACTCTGAGGCTAAATAGGTCTTTGCCAGGCCAGCTATTAAAACAAACTTTTGTGTTAGCTAGTTACAAGTCACACAAAATATGAAAAATTGTTAGCTGTGAGCCACATGAGAGCTGAACTGTGCTTTCCTGCTGGATCTTAGCTTGACTACATGATCTACATAACAGAAAATGTTCAAGCAGAGGATGCTCTGTTACTCAGCTGTGAGGGTTAATGTAGTAATGATGAAAGCTACACTGAACAAATAAATTTACCATTTAACATACAGGATGTAGTGTCTTTATTGGCAGATACTGCTTCTGCTGAATGTTCTTATGGACTGTAAATTTTCTTTTTTTTTTTTTTTGTTTTGAGCTGTACTTCAAGTAAAATACTCAAATTTTTTTCTTTTCTAACAAATTAAAATATTCTTTTGTTCCACCTGCCTCTTTGAGACAAACTGTACCGCACTGAATCTGCGACAGGAGTACATTTGTCCTCTTGCCTTGGATTTCTCATGCAGTCACTGCCCAAGAACATTTTCAATGGTGACCTAGTTCTGGGTGGGCTATGAAGAAAAATGCCTGTTTAAAAAGGGAAAGGGAAAGGAAGAGAATATCCAAGGACTCTTTGAGGCCTTTGTCTATCACCTCTATATTATGAAAGTCTTGTATCAGATTCCCACATGTCATTATTATATGTATATAAACATACATATTTTATACTTAAAATTGGATGAGTTTATTATCCTGTGGTTTTCTTTGTAGTGCAAAAAAAGTGTGAGACTTACTACTGTTTGAACATGCCTACCGTACATTTCAGATACATCTACTTGTTTTGCTATTCCTCTCCAGGGTAAAAAATTCAAATTGGCCCAGAGAACACACAAATCTGGAGGGAAAGGGAAAAGTCTAATCATTGGGTAAAATTTGACTGTCATCTTCCCAAGACATTAAGGAGAATTATGAGAATTAAGTTGAAGGAAACAAAGAGAAAGAGGAGGCAAAAGATGTTGTGCAACTGTGAACATAGATTTCTCTTATAATACTTTGTAAAACAAATTAAAGTGAGAATCCTTCACATGAAGTTTGTCACAGAAGATTGACTTTGCAAGTGTGAATGGGGCTGGACCAGCTCAGTGGTCCAACTGTAAAAGTAGTCAAGGTACAGCTTAATGTTACTCCTACTATTTCTTGAACAACATCCAAATTCGGATTATATTTTGAATGCATACAGAAGAGAAAATTCATTATGAGCTGTTGGTTCACTTGACAGCACCATTAGATTTGAAGGTAAGGCAGTAACTGCAGGGCACTGCTGTGGGGGACTGTCACTCCCATCTTGTAGTGCATCTCATGTAAGAGGTTCACAGTTACAGAAAGGCAGAACAGAAATGCAGCTTTCTAGAGCACATTTCACTGCATACCTAAGCCAATGTGTGGCCTTCCTGAGAAAAAAGGACAGTTCTGTTCCATTAATATAATTCTACCCTTTGGCAGTGGGCAAAGGACACAGTTTCAGAATGTTCAAAATAAAAAATAAGGCAAATATAACAAATGTCCTTAAAACTTTCAATCACTGCATAGCTTTCTGTGATAGAATAAAATGCATCTAAATATTGCAAAGGAGTAAGTTACATTGAATATGACATTAGCAATGCATTCTTTATCCAGAGTGGATCCAGAGTCCCAGAAGTATAATATGGCTACTTGATATAAAAAGTCATGGCAATAAAGCTTTTGCTTTAACTTCCAACAGGAATTCACCCATGTTCTACTCAGGACTAGTAAATGAATTTTTACAAGGCCCAGGGGAGTTTTTTATTTGCTGACTTCTACTGAGTCCGGTTAACAGGAAGCGTTGTTGAACTTGAATGCAACAAGTCAGCTCTGTGCGGAATGCTGCCTTCACATCTGACACCTGTCATGTCCCAGTGAAACTTCTTGAGAAACTGTGCAAATGCTAAGAAAGACAGAATCTTTTGCAGAAATGTAGTTTATATCACATTTGGAAGCTTTGCATGCCCTAGGAAAAATTCAGTCATGATCCAGCTTCGGACTAAAGCCTGAGGCTGGAGTTGATTGACATACACAGAATTGGTTTGTGTGTTCTTTAGCAATGGTAGCATATCCTCTTCCCTTTTCAAAGGCCCTGTTGAGAAGATGTCTTCTGAATTATGGCTAACATATAATTTCATGCCATTTTCAAATGGGAACAAATATCCTGAGTTTCTGAATCCTCAGAGAGACTTCTGCCAGCCATGCCTTTTGTTACACCCAGGATATCAAGCTGAGGCACAGGGACTGCGGCTGTGGCCGTGTGTTGGTGTGTGTGCACACAGAGCAAGGAGCAATGAGGAGAAAAAGAGAAGAGCTGATACACCCCTGCTGTGCAGTGCTCGTTATTCATAAGCAACACATGAAAATATTGCGTTGAGTCAAGCAGCTCAGAAGTAATCCTTGCTGTTCTGACACGAACTTCATTTTATTGGGTGTTTAAGGTGTAGCCTTATGCAGAGTATATGACAACAGCATTATCCAAATGGAAAGCAATTATTAAGGGCTGCACAATGAGCAACAGTTGCATAGCTGTACTAACTTCAGAGTGAAGCTGCTTGAACACGAAGGCACTGCTGGGAGGGGTGGAGGAAAGGTATCATAAAGAATCTCTTATGTGAAAGGAGCAGGTCTCTCCTGTGCAGTCATTCCCAAAAGAGGTCATAGGTACTGGTAGGAAAGTGATAGAGTCACACTCAAAGCAAATGTGGAATGAAGTGCATAATGGCCTTAGAGCAGATGTGAATTTCACGCTACTAAGGCAGGTTTTCTTTGAAGTGTTGCTTCCTTTCACTGGGGAGCAGGGGGAGACAGTAATAACTATGTTGCGAATGATGTCTGAAATATGTATTCAATTTATACTTGTAATACTGTTGTGGGAAACCTGTGATCTCTACAGACATTTGATTATTCTGGTTGCTATACACTCAGCTAATGTTCTGCATTTTCAGACACTCGAGAGAAAGGATAGAAAAATATAAATTAAAAGAATATTAAGGAAGTCAGAAATGCTAAAGGGGAACAGATCAAGTATATGCCTTTGGCCGAAACTTAAAAACTCTGAGGGAACAGTAAGGTGAGGCATGAAAATGAATACATAACCAAAGGAGTTATGTATATGTGCATGTAGATATGCATCCATATTTGTCTGTAATGTGGGATCGTATGTTTTGATGAGCTTGCTATCCAAATGTTAATGTTGCCTTGTTTGAAAGATGTATTTTTGTCAAGGAAATAGATTAGGAAACTGAACTTTTGTATCTTGATTCTTTGAAATTTGACTTTGAAGTAATTGAAGCAATTCAAACAGTCTATGTCTTTATTCTCTAAATGGCTAAAGAAATGAAATAAATAGATCCCTGAGCCTGATTTTCCTCCATGTTTAAACAATACTCTTGAAGTTACTGTCTTTTGTCTCACTCAAGGACAGTAGATCAAATAAACTCCTCAGTGTTTCATCCCCATACTATTTTTTCTTGATACATTACAACATCTTGATACTTGCAGAACAGTAGGCTTAATAATCCCTTTTCCTGAAAGGGACTTAACACTTTTTGTCAGTTGTTATACGCTGGTTCTTTTCAGCTGAGACTGTGTAATCATGCCTGCTTAATCCCCATATTACCAGTCCCCTATGATTTTTCTAAGGAAGGGGTGTTTTCTTTTTTAAATAAGAGAAAAATCCAAGTCTCTCTCATGCAGCCTATTGTCCACACAACAATGAAGAAGTTACTGTATGACTCTGAATAAGGGTATATAGAGGTTTTGTAAATCCCTTTGAGCCTGGCCTTGAGTAAGGCAGCTAATCCCAGTGAGAGGGCGTTGCTTCATCTGCAGCCCGTGCGGGGCTGTGGAACCCATTCCTCCACAGCAGCTGCCCAGGCTGTTTGCCCACCGGGGCATTGGCTGCTGCCATAGATAAACTGTGCAAATAAGTGGAACTGGCTGTTACTGAACCCCCACTGGATTTGTTTTGTTATGTGTGTGCTCACAACCTTCTGCTCTGCCCCCAGTAACATATTGGCACTTTTATGGAGACTGGTGTTCCTTTGAAGCAATGACGCTGCATCCTCAAATGCATTGTCTGTCCCTGTAGTGCTTTTAGGCCTGTGCAATAAGTTTTAAGTCTGTAAGTAAGAATCCTTTCTCATTGCATTTCAGTCCACATCATTCTAACGTGTACTGTGGATTTCATTATCAGAAGAAGAAAAGTGACAATGAAGTAAATGATTCCAAATTTTTAATTTCCTATTGTTGCCTGTATTTTCCTCTGTATAGAAATCCTGAAGGAACCTTGCACTAAGGTGCTGTTGATTTTCTGTCCTTTCTTAGAAATGCTGAGAATACAAAATATTTTCATGCCCATGAACCAGAGGATTCTGATTAAGTTCCCACAGAATACAATTACTCACACCTACTCCACCTCACTGCTGTGCCAGTAACCATACCTGACTAATCATCCCTACTGTCCACCCAAGCCTTAGAAGCTGCTGACATTTGTAACATGTCATGAAATTAAGAAATGTTTATGGTAACCTGAAGTCCCATTTGGAGTATGCAGTGACAATAAAACAAAAGATAGTTTTATACTCTGCATCAGACGGAAGGGTAAAGGGGGATATCTATGAAACTATGGGACTGATTCATCAGTAAGGTTTCTGATACGAATGTTTGGTGCGCTTTAGGCATTTTTAGGCAGCTTAAGTTTTAGCAATGAGTTCTGTGTTTGTATTTGTCTTATAGTACTGAATGTGTGTGTGTTTAAAAGTTGTTTCTTTAAGTAAACTATGGTAAAACCCCCAAACAACAGCAAACACAACTTCCTGAGATTGATGTAAATACTGAGCATCAACAGGACTGACAAATTCTTTTATACAATAATTTAAATTACAGATGAAGCAGAAAAATGAGGATGCAAGTGATCTAGTAATTACACTACGATGCTGCCTCAGAGCACTGAGAGGGTTGTTTACATATATTACAAATAATGAACCCTTGCCCTGTGTGCTGGAGCTACCAGTCAGCTACAGCATCTGTACCAGCCCCGGGGGATTTCAGAGGAACCCATCAGTTCATGTCCTTCTATCACAAAGCAGCCACCAATGGAAGCTCTGGATTCAAACAGATGAAAGGGTAAGAAACATATTATCACCATCCCAAACCTCGAATTCTGAAAAATACATCTCATGGTAAACACTTCCCCCAGACCTCGTGTGAACTGTTTAACAAGAGCACAAAGACAGGTGGCTTTGCCAGCCAGGCAAGATCTTAAGATGTAGATGTTTATGTTTTTTTAACCTCCAATTATCTCTCTGGAGTAGAGGAGACTGCTTTTAAGGCTGCACAGAGCAGGAAGTGCTAAGTATGTTCATAAAGGTGTGGCTTAGCTCCCTAGCAATTCCTTGGCAACAGGGACTGCTAGCCTTAAGTAAAACAAACAGGCTTTGTGGAAATCAGTTGAGAATGTAAGCTGTTCACATCTCTTGGGTTAATGCAGCCAATCTTCGATTGAAGGTGGTGGGCTCCACCTTGTTCCCCTAAACCAAACAGATTCACAAGGTTCGGATAGATAAATCTCTCGCTTTTGATAACGGTGCAAAATAGAAAATGTTTTCTAAAGTCATTTTTGCAAGATGTGTTGTCAGAGAAGGAGAAATTTACACTTTAATTTATCAAAATCTTGATGTTTTATACATCCTCTGACAGGGATTCCTGCACAGATAGAATGTAATCCAGAGTTCCGAAGAGACAGGAAGACCTGATCTCAGAGTCTTACATCTTATCTCTCTATAAAGTAGGTGTAAAATGCTGCCCATCGCGACTCACGAGTGACAGTCACAACCGGCCCGACAGCTCTTGGTGAGGCTGCAGGAGTCCAGCGGGAGCTGGCTCCAGATGTGCCCTAAAGCCATGGATTCGTGACACTGCCAGGCAGAAGCGCCCCTTGTTTTCCCATTCCCCTGAGTCAGTGTCCT
Source organism: Pomatostomus ruficeps (assembly GCA_013400735.1). NCBI lineage: Eukaryota > Metazoa > Chordata > Aves > Passeriformes > Timaliidae > Pomatostomus > Pomatostomus ruficeps. The sequence continues at coordinate 135,722 of VYZT01063309.1, forward strand.
GTTTTTGCCAGGATAACTGTTTGCGTTTTCGCAGGATGGCTGAACAAAATGAGAGAATGACCCCACTTTAAGGAGCAGATCGGACTCCTCGGACTCCCTGCTCACACAAAGCAGAGCTCTAGAGTGCGGAAAGGAGCAGGTAAAAGATAAATTATGTCCTAGACGTCTGCTTCACCCAGACCCAGAGCGTTATGGGTGCATCCACCTCAGGCACTGCAGAGTCACACCCAGAATGTGCCAGGCAACTTTTTCTCGTGTGCTCCAGGGCTCTTTTTCTTTTCCTCGCCATCATGTATTTCAGCGTAGAAAAGGTAAAATCTTAATGTCCGTTAACTATGTCACACCGTGGCTGAAATGATTACTTGAGGAAAACAAGGAACGACTGAACGACTGAACGCAAGGTGACATTTCCTGTCAAATAAGGGTGTGCCAGCTTAGCAGAGGGCTGTGGAGAGGAGGTGAGGTACTACTGGCACTTATGAAACAGCTCTGTCAGGGTGTATTAGCACAACTCCAGCTCACTGGGAAGAGAATTGCACCTGCCTGCCATGTGCTTAGTTATTATCTGTGCTTATAAAGCAATTCTGTAGCTGTTAAGTGATAAAATGCACTGAATTGCATCATACAGCATCTTAAATTTAAAATTTCTACAGTATGCCAAAAGAAATAATCTAGGTATATGTGTCCTCTTTCTGTCTGAATACATTTACTGACTGCAATAGGTTTCTTTGAGAATGTTTCTTCTCAGGAAACCATATCACCCTCCTGTATCAGCCAGATGTGTCTGTAAGGACACTACTCCTATCTTGCAGTGCGTGAGCATCAGGCCAAAGGAAGAAAGGTATTTGTCCAGTCATGCTCAAAGGTTAAAGTGAAAAGTGCATTTGTTGAATAGAACAAGGAAATTTATTTGAGTGAGAATCTGATGACTCTCCTGACATGACTATAACTGTATCATACAGTTCAATGTCAGCTAGAGTCCTCCATACAAACAATGGCTTCTAGAGGTGCTGTAGAAAAAAAATCAGATTATTTTTGCAAAAACTGTAGTTGTCTTGTCAAGCTGCAAATAGTAGAGTAGAAAATAAACTCATCTAATCTTCCTAGCAATTGGCATTAGTTCTGCTGGAGGCTGGTAGTCATGAGTCAGACATGACTTTTTAAAGACCTTGGACTGAAATACAAAAAAGAAGTTATATCAGAGGTCTGCTGCTGCTTTGGGGAAATTGTACCATCCTTGTACTGGACAGAACAGGACACAGGGCGCGTTTGAAATACCCCTGTCAGACCCCAGGTACGTAACAATTGCTGGTAGAAGTGGAGTGAAATAACCATAATTAAGATGAAAGATCAGAAAACCATTGAATGATAGGTCCTATCACGTCAATTTTGGATGCACATAATTGCATTCATCAATTTATTATACAAAATGCTTTGATGAAATGTTTTTAAAGGCTAAGTACTTCAACAGGTGGTTACGTTTTGCTTATGTTTTGCATTTATATTTTACTTCTGTTTATACAGTGGTGAGAAAAAGAAGTGTATTAGCATATCTGTATGTGGAATAAGTTTAATTAAATTCTAATGAAGAAACAGGTTAAATATCAGAGCAGTTAAATCAAATGGGAACGAAATACTATAGGAACACACCCACCCTCCTTTTTTATCAAGGTTTTTATGTCAGCTGAGAGTTTGTCATACAATCTGAATAAACAGACACAGATTAGTAATTTCTACCAAGAAAATCTCATGAGGCCAGTATCAGCTGGTGTCAGTAAAGCCTGAGAAGAGGTAACCTGCATGCATTCATCATGGATTGTGTAAATCTTACAGTAGTTTTTCATTGAATAACTTGGATTGCCAGTATACAGTCTTTTGTATTTGATTGAGTTCTTTCACCACTGCTACATTGCAGCACTATCAGCTCTCAGTGGTGAGAGCAGTGTGGGGCACGCAGATCTTTTGATGCAGATAATGACCTTCACATTTCTTATGATGTCTATTTGGTGTTTATGTTTACATGCAAAGGTGACTGGAATTGGGTGACTGGAATCCGATGTTCCAGATGGCTGTGGCCACTTCTCACTCTGAAACATCAGAGATTCTGTGGTTCAGTGAACTTCTGAGACCTTTCTGGCTGTACGGTGTGAGTGCATTTGTGTGTGGGAATATGGCAGGCTGAATATCACTGATTCATTGAGGGAGTGTTACAAAAGTTTCTGTAAGGGTAAAGGACTGCTGGATTCCCTGTCTTGCTGCTCCTGTGACTGGAAGTCTCTGAGTTGGTCTGTTAAATATAAAGTACAAAATGGCCCAAATTAAATGTTTTATGTAGACCTCAGGTCATTCTCATTTACTATTATGAGGAGTTGAACTCTTGATCTTTTCCCAAGAGGATATAAGTTTTTCCTGTTGAACATTGTGTGTAATTTTAAATTTTATTGTTTCTAAATTAAGAAGATGATTCTATTTAATTGCATGTAAATACTAGTGAATAACAGAGAGCATTTTGGCTTTTAGCTATTGCAGTGGATTGTGTTATCAATTTATGTTTTTACACTTTTCACTATGGTGATAGTGATGATAACAAGGATGGTGGTAATGGAATCTTTTCCCTTTATAGCTTATGTAACAAATAACTCACTAGATTAACTTTATAATGAAAAAGCACATTTTTTACTGTTGGATATTCCGCCACACTGACAGACTTGTAAACTGCTATATCCTTTCAATGGACAAAGAGAGGATGGCTTAGTATACAGAATTATTTTGATATAGGACTGAACATCAGTTTTGCTTAAAAACCTGTCACAAAAAGAATATTTTCCATTGAACTTCCTTTCTCATATTATACTGTACCTGAGACTAGTAAAAAAAGTAACCAATTGCAATGAAAATTTATTTAGGCAGGTTGTAAGGGCAATAAAGCTTCACCCAAAGTCAATTTTCAATCACAGGTAAGGCAGATTGAAAGGGTCAGGAAGTACCTGCATATTCATCTCATTAGGTAACAGAAATTGTATCACATGGCTTGTCTAATTTACCGCAGCTTAAAGATCCTGTCTCAACTAGTTGCAGTGAATTATTTAAAAATTTATCAGTGAGATCAGATTGGCGACCAGGAGAAAGTTTCTCATCAGCAATGCAGCGCAGCACTGGAATGGGTCCTGGAGGTTTCCAAGACACAGCTGGACAAAATACTGGCTGGTTCAATGTAGAGCTGGCAATATTCCAGTGTTGGACAAGAGGACTTGCAGAGGTCCCTGTCGGCAATCATTTCAATGATTCTTAATCCAGAAAACTCTTCAGTAAATTGTTTGAAGGACAACATTATTTCCAATGAAAAAAAAGGAAATTCAGTTTGTTATAAACTGTTAATTTTGATGTAAATATCTAATAATATTTATGAAAGACACTACTATGCATGCATGTTCAATCTGCCCACAAGTTTGACAGAAAAGTAAATGCTTAGGTTTTCAAAAGTCTGATAAGTGTAATCTGGAGAAATTTGGCTAAACAGCTCACACCAGTACTCCAACGGGAACTGAGCAGGTATAAAACCTTTGTAGGATTAAACCACTGGGTTGATTGTCATCCCATAAAGAAGAGAAACTCTGTAAAGTAATAGGGGAAGCAATTTCATTTTTATTTACCTTACTAGTCACCAATGATAAGTTTTAATTTACCCTTAAGTCAATAGAAATAAATTCCAGCTGATACAGGATTCTGAGTGAATGCTTCCAGGGTGGCTTGATGGTGCTGGTGTCTGCAGGGTGACAATCCAACAGAACCACAGTTCTGAAGCTCATCTGCAGATTGCTGAGCTTTCGTGGATATCTCAGTGAAATTATTTCAAGGCTTCTAAAGTGCATTGTAATCATGGCAGACCTACCTGGCAGACCAAAAAATCAGATCTCTCCAAACATCTGGACAGCAATCAAAGAACACTGCTAAGCACTTGTTCCCATGCCTTTTCCCACTCATTTGCTGTTAAAGAAAGGATGCCAGGAAATTTTTTATATATGGGTTTATGTTTCAGGAGTTACAGTAAGCTCCTGCTTCAGCAAATACTGTTGGAGTTGCTTATAATCCTATGCAGGAGCCAAGGACTGAACAGGTATGAAATCTAAACATCTTCTCACATTTGCTTACAGATCACTTACAGATCTTTTACTTCCAGTGCCAGTTCAGTTTGGAGATGCTGAGGCATGCAGCAAATTTACTGCTATCCCTGTTGTGCAGATAAACACCAATGCTCCATACCTATTCAATTTAATATTCCCTTCCCTTCCAAAAATTCCACTACAGATTCCATTGCAAGCACAATACCTTTGATGAGTCTCTTCAGTGTTCTCATGTGATCTAACTGTAAAACTGATCTATTTTCCACTTTTAAATGCTTGATTAATAAGAAACAAAATAATCACAGTGCTGAGCTTGTATAACAATGAATGTCCATCTTTAAAACTTTTATTCTCCACTCAGTCACATTTATGAGATGTTTTCCTTGTATGGAGCTACAAACAAGTGCCTCTATAAATATGCCTGCCAGGATTACAGCAAAAGGTGAGTAATAACTCTTTATTCAGCAAGATGTTGGTTACAAATTAACTTTTCTATTCTCAGTATATCAGGGCTTGTCCCACATGTTTTTCAGGAACTGGATCCCGTTGCTGTTCTGTTGAGACATACGGTGTCATTCCTTTATATTTTTTAGATCAATAACACTGCTGGCATAATTCAGGGCAGAGAATGGGAGGGTTGTGGATAGAAGGTGAATGAGAAACCAGCTGCATAATCTGATACTTTGAAAAGTGTGATATCACAGGAAGACCAGCATTTACTTTTTTTTAACATTTAGACTATGTTTTAAATTCATTTAGCTAGAATAGTTCAGATAAATTAGTAACAGTAGAGTGATATGAGTCAAGATAGTCTAAAAGTAGAAGCCAGATGGGCTTTCTAGGAAGAGAGGCTACATTTTATGAGATGAGCTAATAAATTGTAAAAAGCATAGAAGCTTTTGGGTTCATCAGCCTTTGATATCATGTGTAGATTTCAAATAAGTTTTCAAGGGTCTTTGGCATTGATTTGAGGAGGACTTCTTTAATCTGACATGTTCCTCTAAGTGAATTACAATCCTTTTTCTTTCACACTAGATCCTAAAGACAAGCACCTATGTACTGGCATTCTCTGTGCCAGTTCACTGGAGCCTGTGAGCATGTGTCAACCTGGCCAAGAATTTATCATGTGTATGATCTTCTATAGAAATCTGCTCATTAAAATCCCATGAAGTACTCACATATTAGGGATACAAGATGACATCGTCATGAAGGCAGCTAAATTGCAACAGCCCGGTACTTTTTTTTGTGGCCATAGCTACAGCTAAACTCTGTGTTTACACTTAATCTGTGTTTACACTTATGTGTACAAACACTGCCTCTCTCCAAACACCCCCATATACTCACAAGTTTGGAGGGGAGGAGCAGGTTGGGGGGGGAAAAAAGCATTTTTATGGTTCTTATTACAGACTTCAGGGATAAGAATCATCCCATACTCAGTAACAGTCTGCTACACTGTTTCATTACCTCTATATCCAACGGATGTAAGAAAAGGGATAGAAAAGGGTTTTTATTCTACCAAGGACTTCTAGAAACGCATTGGCAGAGGAAAATACAGCTGTGGCATAAATTCAGCAATGTAGAAAATACAATGCTGAAAATATTTTGAATATATAAATATATACCTGTTACAGATTAAAGTTTTCATCTCTGTTCAGGAATTTGCCCTTTCTGTAACAATGTATTCTCAGGATTGCTTCTCAGGCAGCTGCGTGAGCTGCAGAGACAACAGCTGAGAGGTGTTTAACAACTGTCTTGTGATGTTCAGTGAGCTGCACCTGTGCAAAATTTCCTGCATGGCCTCTCTCAGGTAAATACTTACAACACATGAATTCTAAGATATTTCACATGAGACAGCATCCCTGAACTGTAGTTTATTTTCACTGAAATAAATGGAATTAGTCTTGCTGGTGGTGTTAGCATGGGGAATCAGTATTTAGCAGAAGAAGGTCCAAAATAACTGCTCTAATTAATCAATTGTAAAATTAGAATGTTAAAAGAAGATGAGAAAGTGTGATTTAATAATTTAAGCTATCAGATATTCACAGTTAAATGCCCAGCTCTGCATTTTCCCATGATAGACATCAGTAGCTAAATAGCAGCACAATTTTCATTCAGTAAAAACTCTATTCCAACACAACACTAATATTGAAGTATAAACAGAACACTTAATTAAACAAAAGAAAATTTATCACTAGTATAACTTGCAGCATTTGGCCTTTAAATATTATTAGTAACTCATCAGTGGTGGCAATAGGAAAAATAACGTTCAAAAGAGTTTAGAGGCGTTTTGATCTTTTCTGCTTTAAAATCAATTTGAGTCTGACAATATCTCTGGAAATTCTGTCAATCCCCGATGTTACAAATATTACTGCTGCTGCTGCTGTTGAGCAGGAGTGTTTTCATAGCAGCTAAACTAGGTGGTGATTTCCCATTGCAGTCTCACCAGTGGAACAGGAGAGAGGAGGGGAGAAAAGCTGCCCACCCTGGACTGCAGTTAATGCCCAGGAGACAGCTCCTTATTGAGCAGTTATAGGATACAAAATGCAGGCCTTTTTATTGCTATTTTGCAAAACTTCCTAGATACATCCTTTCTCAAAAAACCCCGTTGTTTTACTAGGATCCACCTTTACAAACTCTATGAAGAATTGGGCCTAAATTGCAAAGAACTCTCTGCCTGCAATATCCCTTAAAAATCCCTGCGGAATACTACACTTCCATTACACATTAACGTTGGCATCGGTAGCTGGATACACACACAGCAACGTGCACAAGAGGCAATTATTTAGAAACAGGTAAAGACTTTTCTTTCGCGGAATTCAGTGCTAAGTCATAAATTGTGTTTTAGCAACTGTACAGATCGATTCTTCAGATTCCCCTGCAAGCGGCGGTGGTCGGGGCGCACAGAGCCCCGCAGGCAGCGCCGGGCGGGATCCCGCAGAACTGAAAGCAGGTAGAGGCACTTCCTGCAGGCAGAATCACACAGAGAAAGGGAGTTTGCCTCTGATCTCCTTCAAAAACCAATCAGGCCAGATCAGCCAGGCGTTGATTCTCCCTCCGTCCCTCCTACACCTTTTCCAGAGGCCCAATGGCCTTGTCCCTTTGGGAGATTGACTAGAGTCACATGAGCTGCACCAAGGGCAGGTAACTCAGGAGAGGGGAAGAGGGAAGGGAAAAAAAAGAGAGAGAGGAAAAAAAAAAAAAGCCCAAGCCCAGACTGAGCTTCTGCCATGATGTCAGAGGGAAAGAAACCCACAGCTTGCTAATTTCACCTCCCAATCGGCCCCGGCAAGGAGATCACCGGGAACAGGTAGAGATGGGAGCTTTCTTTCTCCATGTTTTTTTTTCCTCAAACACCCAACCTCCTAAAGAGCTCTTTCTCTCCTCTTTATATTGTGACTCCTCGTTCGCTCCTTTTCCCTTTGATTACTTGGAGGTAGGGGATGAGCCTTGTGGGATTTTTTGGGGTGGTTTTTTTTTGTTTGTTTGTTAGTGTGTCTTTCTTTTTCTTTTTTTATTCTCTCTCTCTCTTTTTTTTTTTTTTACCTCTGCTTTTGATTGTAGTTGTTTCCCGCTGTGGTCATGACGGCTTCGCACAGTGACTCTTTGGTGGTGTTGTTTGGGGCAACAGCTGGTGCATATGGGGCTAAACTGGGTTCGGATGAGAGGGAACTAATTCTCTTGGTGTGGCAAGTTGTGGATCTCCCCAGCAAGAAGGTACGGCTTCGATGTGCGGGGTGCGGGCGCGTTCCCGGCGCGGGGCGAGCGGGCAGTGCCGGCCCGGAGCCGTTTGTTCATTTCACAAATGCACCGGGGGAGGGAAGCAGGGGAGGCGCGGGGCCGTGCCCGGGGCTCAGTCCCTGCCCGGGGCTCAGTCCCTGCCCGGGGCGCTGGCTCGCGAGCTCCTTTTTGTTCCGTCCTGAGGGAAAAAGTAACTTTTAAAGAAAGTTCGGCCGCTTCCACACCCCACTGCCCCGTTCGCCTTAAATCTTGTGTAGCTTCGAGGACGTCTACGGACTTTTGAAGCTTTAAAACAAAAAGCCGCCCCGGGTGGCTCCGAGCGTGCTCGCTTCCCTGGGAGCTGGCTCAGGTCACCGTTGGACCCTTTGGGCCTGCTTTTTGTTTGTTTAACCAGTGTTTGGATAACCTCTAAGAGAATATTGACTTCTTTTAATTTTTAGGCCAACGTATAAATCATCTCTAATCTTTTTTCTCCCCCAAAACCCTGTCATAAATAACCCCCTAGAGATGAAGGGCTTTGGTAAAACAAAGAGGACTATCAATTTCATTAGTGAATTCATGAAACCGCCTTGTTTTAATTCGAATTGGACTTCGTTATTTATGACAATATGAAGTGGTCTTCCCTTTGCGGTTAACTCCCGCAGAAGTCGGTGCCAACTGCAAAAGGCCTCCCACGAAAATGGGCTCGGATAGTCCGAAACTGAGCGTGGCTCTCCGGGGTGGGAGGGAGAGGAACCGCGGCCAAAGGTTTCGATTTGTGAAATAGACAAATGCCTTTTCTCCTGCCGTGTATCGGGAGGTGATACTGCCTCTTTCTGATTTTTCTGCAGTCTCAACACTTTGCTATAAAGAGCTAATTCGATTGATCCTCACTTTTGTCCATCATTTCTTAAATGTTTTCAGGTAGGGACACTACACAAATCCCTGGTGAAAGCAGACAACTTGGATTTAAGTGACCAGTGCCATGAAGTCAGTGGCTTAACACCAGAGGGACTGGGCAAAGCTGAACCCCTGGACCGGGTTCTTCAACAGGTGAGTTGCTGCTTTTGGGAGCAGGGGCTCTTCAGGGTGAAGCCTGTGAACGAGATTTAATGGATTTGATAGAGGAAACAGACGTTAATTTTGTCTTTCGCTTTGAAATCACTAGCAAGTTTTCATGCTTGTTTGTAAGCTAACCCAAAAGAGACCTCAACTATTTGCAATGGGAACCCCATAGTTCTGAAACTGTTATGTACAATACCAGAGTATTTGAGCTGATACTATTAAGTCCTATTAAGGAAGGGCTGACTTCTGGTTGTTTTGATGGGTCTACTTTTAATCCAAGGTTCTCTTAAGCCTCAGAAGAATAGGCCAGTAAGAGTACTGCTTAATAAAGCAGTGCTAATCAAACTTTCAGACTTCACATGGTGTGTTCTTATCTATGCATTCACTACTCTAAAGAGTATTAAAAAACTTTTTCTCATTTATTATTCTTAAAGTCAGCTGAAATCTTCAATATCTTTCATGTAACATCAGATATGCTTGTTGTGTATCACTCTTTTCCAGATGAGCCTAATTAGTGTATTATAAAGTGATTTGGTTTGATTTTTTTTCTGATTTCTGTAGGTTTGCTCTTTAGCTCATTTAGTATCAACTGAGACTGTAAAACTATAAATTTGTATCATACTTACGGCTCAAGAGGACTTAAGTTCAAAAAATTTAGTGCAAATAGTGTATACATAATGCAGTTCTCAAAAGTTTGCTTGCTTTGACTGTCCTTTCTATACATAAAATGTGCTTGAATGGAAAAATACAATAGTGCATTTTTGTGTAACATATAAACCTGGCTTTCCACACCTTGTCTGAATCACTCGTAGGTGTGTTTCAGCAAGAAACTTGCTTAGGCAGTAGAACAGGTTCATGTTGCTGTAACTTCTGGTGACACAGATAACTTGGCAGACTTGGTCCTAACCCTCTTTGATACTGCATGGTTAACACTACACTCTGCAGGGAGTATCTTTGAAAGTGTTAACCTTTATATGTCTTAAATTCTGTCAGCATTGGCTGCACTGGAATTAGTTCTACCTGCATTTGTTTTGCTGGAGCCCAGGACCAAGAGGTGATTTTCTTTCTTTCTTTTTTTTTTTTTTTTAAAGTTCCATAATAACCCCTGAGAAAATGTGCAGCTGCAGGTTTGATCTTGTCCCAGATCTTGCACTAAAGACATCTGGAACAGCTTAGCCTAGTACACTCTGTTTACCTTTATAACAGACACACTTTAATTATACTCAGTACTTTATGAGAGATTGTATCTTATTGCTGTAAATTGCACTGTAGGTGGGTCTGCTTTAGCAAATAAAAGGAAATACTACCTTTGTGTGTAGGTGGATAGAGACTCTTGAAAAACAACAATTTTTTTCCTTTTTGTTTGCATATCTATGCAACTAAATAATGATTTTGCTGTTAATTGTTGGATGCCAGTTGTGATGTGGCCAGTTCCATCATAAGTCTTCTGGAACACACCTTACCTAAACCCTTCTCCCTTCTCCTCTGTGTCCTGACTCCTGTGGGAATTAGGAGAGAATTAATTCAGCTTCCCACTTGCAGTGGTGGCAAAACCCAAAACTCCATATTCTTTAATAGTAGATCCCTTTCTGCATTTTTGAAGACAAGTCCACGGAATATTTTAATTACATCATGTATGGGAACGATGAGTCAGGTATTTGACAACACGTACAGGGTTTTTTTTTTTTCTTTCTCAGTTAAGCATTTTGATTAGCAAAAGCAACAGGTAGGTGAAGTGGTTATTTGAAAAGGAGGAGGAAAAGGAAGTAGACTTGTACCTTGATTTGAGATAATGTTATAGGGTATGTGAAATTAGCTTTCCACACCCTGCCGGGATTGTAGTAGGAAAATGATGATGCAGCTGAAAATCACTCCCTTTAGTACATATCTCAGTCAGGTAAATGAAAGTTTTGGTGCCTGCTTCTGGCTTTCACCTTGGGTTCCCAGTCTTTACACGTAGAGGGAAGTGAGACTCACTGAGCACAAATCCACTGTAACTTTTATCCATGCTTCAGAGGCCTCTTTCAACTTCAAACATTCTGTGGTTCTGAATCAGTGATTTGTAGCTGGTAAACAGTAGATCAGCTACTGTGGGTCTGGAGTTATTCCCCTGACCACAGAAAGTCTCCTATTATTGCTGGGTAGTTCACTTTCCAGCAATGATGGGGTCTACCAAAGGCCTCTAATCTGTGGTCTTTACTCTGCTTTTAACCAGGCACTTTAACAAATGGCACATCATTTCAATTTTACTCCATACTCTTAAAAATGTTACATCTTGCACAGCTTACTACTTGACTTTGTCTGAAGAAATATTCTAAAATAGGGCTCCTTATAAATAAGTTTTGGTTGTTGTAATTTCACAGGGTAAGGTCCTGAAGCACAGTGCCCCCAAATAAACAAGCTGTTTGCTGCAGTGTATGCTCTCTATGCTTTGTTGTAAGGTTTTAAATTCTATACTTGACCAGGGTAACTGGCATTTGATTCCATAGGTACTACTGTAGTTTTTGGATCCATCTGTATTTTCTCATAGGTGATGGGCAATGTTGTGATAGCTCTCCTTTGGGGGGGGGGGGGTGGAGTATGTACAAATATCAGGGAAATAGTTACCTGAAGTCATAAAATGTGTGCCCTTTGGGAGCAGCCTGCTTGATCTGTTTAGTTCAAAATGGCATTAATGTCTTATCTCTGGTGTGGGACTAGTAATGGTGAACTCACAGCTGCTGACTGAGATGTTGTAGAACGCTACTGAGTACAAAAATGTGAGGATTTTTATTTAACAAATTAAATGGGAGATCTCTTGTTCAAGTGTGTATTTGGAACTGTTTTGAGCCTGTGATCTAAGCCTCTAAACATGCATCAGCTATACCACATACCAAGGGGAACAGTTTTCTTCCTGCATCACTGGGACATTCTTGCTAGGTTTCATTGTTCAGATCCACAGATCACAGGACTGGCTTATTTAGCATGTTATTTATATTTTTCTAGCTAACTGCTGTAGCTTTATAGTTTCCCAGTTTCCAAGCTTTTAAGGGAGAGCAATTATTTTCAGGTTGCTCTCTGAAACCCTGCAGGAATGGAACCTTGCTTTTAAAGGGCAAAACCAAAATGAACTTTGCCTTTCTCTCAGCCCCATTACTTTGTCATCAAAAAGCTGACATCCTCATGTGCTTTGCTGATTGTAGCCACGGGGGTTCTAAGTAAAAGATCCCATATGAAGTTGAAAGTGTTGTGGATTTCTTAATCCTTCCCATACAGAAGACCTGGCTGAATCAGCATGACTTGCCTTAAGACATGTTACTTTCCTTTTGCAAGGCAATATTTGCATGTCTTCCTGACAAAGGATAAGTCTAAGAAGAGCTAATAATTTTGGGGAACTGTCTGCAGTGTTCAGCTGTAATTACCATCCTCCTTTGAACGATATACATAAAAAGGGAGACATTCTCATGTGAGACCTGGCTTTGCTTTTGGACCTATTGAAAGCATTCAAATTTAAACTATGGATTGACATTTAACTATTAAAAATCTGTTTAAAAGACTGTCCTAGTCTTCCTGATGAATATATTGAATTAAATACATCAGTGACTATTTTGATTCATATTCTTAAATAGAGAAAGACAAAGCTGGGCCTTTTTTCCCCCTACTACCCTAAAAAATACTCAAATTGAAAATACTGAGTGGTTGTCACTTTATCAGGTGATAGCAAGTTGCCAGTTCCCTCAAGCATGTTTGGATGCCTATTGATCATCCAGCTGAGCTGCAGGTGCAATTTATATTCAGCAAATTCAGCAAGAAACAAGCTGATTAAATGAGCATTTGGAAACAAATGGGATGGGGGGAGAGGCGGAAGAACCTGTGAATTCCTCTAACCTGATAAACCGGTTACAACCCTTTTTTTAAGAGAAACTTGTTCTACAGCTTCTTCTTCACAAAGTGCTAGCAGAAAGCTTTTTGACCGCCTTGCCAGCTGTCACACCTTCATTTTGGATGATTTTTAAAATTTATTTTTAATACATCTCTCAGTCTTCAAACTGCAGAAAAAAGCCTGAAAATGCAGGGTGATTTTTTTTTTTTTTGAGTCTTATGGTTGGTCTTTTAACTTCAGATTATTTGGTGACTGCATCACCTCCATAAAACTCCTAAAAGGGTTTGTAGTTTGGAATATTTGCTGGGTCTGAGATCTGACGTTTTGGAGCAGGTGTTTGGCAAACCTTTGGCAAATGTTGCTAGACAGGCTACTCTTTCCACAACAAATACTTAGGGTGTCATTTCACAAGATTTGGCTTCAGCAGCAAAGCCAGATTCTCTCCTGTGCCAGACTTTGCCATCTTTTTGTTGTGTCAGTAAAACCCTTTGAGAAGCTGTGCTGTAAACAGGATCACTGAAATGAGCAGGCGGGGTGGGAACTTTAATCTGCTTTGCTGTCCAAGCTCACGTCCCATGAAGCTGCACCCTTTGGTTGTGTTTTCATGACCCAACATGTTTGATGGCGATACCAGCTGAGCTATTTCTGCCCCTGCGCTGCGTGCTCGAGCTGCTGTTGTATAAAACCTTCAGTGGCACCTTCCACTTAGGCAGGTGCTGCTACATGGACCTGTCTCACCTGCATCCTGCCAGTACAAAAGTCTTTGGGGCTGCAGCCGGAACCAGAGCAGGGCACTGTTCTGAGCTGAAGCCAGCTCTGGTTTGGAGCAGTTTTGTGTGACGTACGTGTGGCAGATCAGGAAGTTCTCCTGAGGGCAGCCGCGGCACCAAGGTGTGGGTGAAAGGAGGGTAAGGTTTTCAGACAGTTCTATGAGCAGTTTATGTGAAACTGTGGCCTTGGTTTGGCATCAGCAGTGAGTGATGAGGATCTCCTGATAGACGCAATGGCCTCCAGGTTGTCAGGGTGGGTAGGTGATAGATGCCTGCTCTTGCAGGAGGGCTGGGTGTCTTCTGTGCAGGTAGACTTAGGTGGAGTTTTCACTTCTATTAACATCTAATAGCTCCCTATTTGCATTGATAAATTTAGATGAGCATTGGTTAAATTATGTTGCATACTTAATATTGGAATATTATCAGTGTTTACTGTGGGGAATCAAGGATGTGTTAATGCTTCCTGTAGCTGTAGGATGTTAACAGTGTGGATTTATATTTTTTTAGCCACGGCTAACTCTTTTTTCAGAACTTTAGTTGTAATTCTGTTGTTGATGGTATAGGTAAACTGTTTCTCCCTTTACAAATCCTCTGTGCTACCCAGCTCTGCAGCCCACTACATTACTATTGAAACACTCAAATCTGTTCCCTCAAAAAAAACCCAGAAAAGACTTGATAGCATAAACAGTTCCCCTGTTACCTGTATTATATATGTGTACAGAAATATCCGTATGTAGATCATGTGAGTCCATTTGTCATCAGCAGCATTTATTAGTTAGGTTGTGTGGAAAAGCAGTGACCTTACCTTCTCCAAAGGCTGCAATACTTTCATCTGAATTCCTCAGGTATTCCCTTTAGGAAATAGGAAAGTTGCCTTGCTTTGTTCCTGTATTTAGGTAAATTTCCCTTCAGAATGAGCAGAAAATAAGATAAAGGAGTTTGTCTAAAGCTGCATATTCTCTTCCATATAGGTATAAAAATGCAGTAACCTTGGCTAGCTGGGCTATCTTCTCTTAAAACTAGAAATGCCCATATTCACAAGAAGTGAATAATTTGGCCCAATGGTTTGAGGATGAGTAGGAGCAGACTTTTTTATGATAGCAGATGTTGCTACTTTTTCTGGTGAAGTTGAACAGTAATATTAAATTACCAAATCTGGGTGGATTGGCATATATGGACAAATAAACTTTACTATGGCTTGTCCAGAATAGCTTGAGGTGCCTGTCTTCACAGGGAGTAATGTGCTGTGTTTGAAAGCTGTGTCACTAATGCACTTGGATGTTTCCACAGCTATAATATTATATCTGAATACTTGAATATCTCTTGAAATTGTTCTTGCAGGTTTTTTTAAAGTCATTGAAAGACAGCAAAACAGAGGCTAAGGGCATTTTAATACAGAGATTACTGGATTGCATGATCCTCAGAGACTTTGAACTTCTTTCCTCTAACTTGCTCAATTAGCTACTGAAAATATCACTGAAAATGTGTTAATGAATTATTGTCAGGGTTTCCAAATTGGCTGAGGAATAAATGAAGCATAAATGATTTTAATGTGTAAATGTGGCATTTAGAGACATGGTTTAGTGGTCAACTTGGCATTATCAGGTTAATGGTAGGACTCAATGATCCTGAAGATCTTTTCCAACCTAAATGATTCTATGATTTTATTCTACTATTTTGACAGTAATTACATGTGCAAGCTTCTATCTGCTCTTGCTGTTAACAGGGTTGCACACTTCCTCAGTCTGTACATTGGTTTACCTGATCGCCCTCCACCTTTTTTCATAAACCAACACTCTTGAGTTATGTATAAAGTTCTTGGGTAGCTGAGTGCTGCCAAACGAGGGCACCGTCTCTGTCAGTGTGCTGCAGCACTTCTGTGCTGAGCAGTTGGGTTTCAGACTGATGCACAGATGTACAATGGCTACTGCTAGCAAAGCAGTGCTATGGCCAAAACTAAAAATGCTGCTTGAAGATTAATTTTTTTAGCAACATAATGTCAGCCCTGTCTCATTTTATAATTTCTATGGTTAAAATTGAGTATTTTATGTCTCTTAATTAGAAATATAAACAGCAACTCTCCCTCACATTCATGTCTTTACCATCTTCTATCTGCTCTGGAAAAGCTTTTTTCTCCATAATAGTTGCTGCTTTGCAAAAACCTGCAAAGATATCATGTTTTCCTGCATGATCCTTTTCTGTTAGCTACAACCTTATTCCAATAAAAGGGGGAAAATATTGATACTCTGCAAGACAACTTGACAGGTGCCCTAAGATAGTACTGAGTCAGAAGTCATGTTTGTTCTACAAACCATGTTTCAGTGCTTTGCTCTGATAAATCTGTGGTGATGTTCTTTAAACTGTTCACAGTTTGCTCCAGCATACTTCTATACAATAGTCTCTGTTCTTGCTTTGTTCATAAACAGTTGCTTTCCTAATTTGTACCTCATTCATTAAATCCACGTGCTGTGATGGTAGATGTGAGTTATGGGAAAAATATTACGCAAACGGTACTGAGAATTGAAATTCAAATGCTCACCCCTTGTGATGAGTGACAAAAGAAAACAACTAAAACCAACTCTCCCACTTCCCCCAAACTTCCATTGCAAAATATTTTAGTTTCTCTTTCCTCCTGCTGCCTTTCTTTATAAAGCAGCAGTGGGCAGAGTGTGGCAAAAAGTATTGAAAAATTGGTATTCTGTTAGCCCTAAAATATTGGTTAGAAAGTTAAGGTTAAGAAATGGTTGTATTCCTTTTGGCTCCTGTGATGATTTTTAAGCTAACACCTCTTAGCTTAAAATGAAAGTTTCAATTACCAGAGCTCTAGGACAGTCTCTGAACTATGTTATCATTCTTACTGAATTCAAATCAAAACTTAATGAGTGGGGGTTCCATTCTCTGGCTCTTATTCTAGAGAAAAGTAAGCATGTGCTTTAACATTATAATGAGCTGTGCAGACCTTGGCAGTGTGTGAAATTAATTCCGCTGTAACTTCTGTAAAGATGTTTACTTTCCTGATGAGTAAGTCTGTTGCAGTGAATTGCACTAAGAGGAAAGGAGAACTGCAGTAATGCAACTTGAAAATAAAAGTGCAAAAAACCCCTGTGGAAATTTTGCTGTGTAACCAGATCGTGTTGCAGCTGAAAGTCAATTTAAGGTTCCTTTGCACCATAAGAAATATACATGACCGTGTATTACAAACCAAGCCTCTTGAATCAAATACCATTGGATTGGAGGAGGATCGTGAGATTTAGAACTGGAAATACAAAATTGTAACAAGCGTATGACTGTGTCAGAGTTTTGCAGTTTGCTTGATTGATAACTTGAATGTCTCAGTGTTATTTCTTACAACAGAATTAAACTTGCACAGGATGGACTTTAGGTTATTGTAAAGCATGTGAAATGGCACCCTGTAAACATGAAGTGCAGAAGAAAACTGCTGTTCTTGTGGTCATGCTTAAAGAAACAAAAGAAAATATAAATCAACACCCTTTCTCTATAAGTCTCAGATACTAAGATTTGATCACAAGAAGCTGTGACTTCACACTTAGACAAACTCATGTCAAGTCTCTTCAGTCACAAGGAACTTGCTTTGGCAACAGTAAGTTACTTGAAAGGGAGGACACAGTTCTATAAGAGGAAGCAACACACAAATAGTGTCACCATTAATGTCCTTTTTCTGTGTTGGGCAGGTCTGAATCCCTTGGAAGGCCAAATTTTCATCTTACTCAGTGGTGAACTGCTAAAATCATATCTCTACTAATTTGTTACTCTCATTTTTCCTCATAGGAGTCATAACCAATTCTTGATGCTTGCCTTAATCTGTGACTTGAAAGTTTGAGAGATTGAAGGCAAGCTGATTAGGGATCTAATTCCACTTGTCCTTATGTATTTGTGAAAGCATGTTTGTACAAGAAAGGGAACACTCCCCCATTCAGGAAGCAAAGCAGAGTCAATTTTGAAAAGTTTGACTTTCTTTTGCTGGTATTTGTAAGGGTTTGATCAAGAATCACTTGGACTCCTACATAAGCAAAGATACTTCATAGATCTCAAGGCTGTTACTCAGGAAAGCCCATGCCTATGATATCCTTACACCAGAAGTTTAATGGAGAGGCAGGAGTATGAGAAAATCCTGCAGGAAACTGGATTGTGGATGATGGGTGTCTCTTCATTCTTTTGCTGTTGCCTCATCTTTTCACTTTCCCTGCGGATTACTACAGAAACAACTTGAGAAACAATCTACTAGAAAAAAATGCTTTAATTTTGCAGGCATGGGCTATTCTCCTCCAACTGGTTAAGCTTGCACTACAAACAATAAGGTAGTGTTGAGTAAATAGAGCAGTACCAAGCATTACAGTCAATAGAGCCAGTGCTAAAGATCACATTGCTAATGAAAGTTTGTCCTTGAAACAGAGGTAAGTGGCAGTGGGGGAGGTATGGAACACTGAGAGAGAGCTTGTGCTTCCATCAAGACTTTGGGAAATATTGCAGTCACGGCATTAATTAAAACCCAGAGTTTGGAAAGTATGTTCAGCCTTGTCTTTCAGGCCATAATGACTTGCTCTGTGAGTTGAGCTGATAGCAAGCAGCCTGAGGAGTGTGAGGCACCATTGTAATCCTGCTTGAAATGTAGGTAAAAGGTTGACAGAGTAGGGATTTTTTTGCATTAGTAGTATTCAGAATTTTCTTTTTGCTTAAAGTCAGACTCATGAATAATCTGTGCTAACAAATGATACAGTATTTTGCAAGATATGCATGTTTTTGCATTGTTTTGTTGGTTTTGAGAGCTATGGCCTGTTTCACACAGATTAATTTAAAGTGAAAACTTAGTTTATCTCAGTAAGTGTTTCTTTATTTAGCAGTTTCCTGACACATAATGTAGTAGCAAAGTAAGTCCACAAACTCTGGAATTCTTACGTTGCTGGACTGGGGTGCTTTGTCTTACACAAGGCTAACTTCAAGTACCTTATTTGTGGAGTACTCTGCATATTTCAACACTCTCTTATTAAAACAGGTTGTGCTTTTGAAGATAAAAGCCTGTGACCTGATTGCTGTGACATTCAGATGGCCTGAGCCATGGTCTTGCCTTTTATGCTTAATGCATTACCTGAATTAGATGCTGTAGATACCATTGCTGGAAAGCATGCAAATAATCTGGTGCTGCAAACTTCCATCTAAGAAATAATTAATCAAAAATGGTCATAAAATGCTCAAGTAGCATGGCTTGGACAGATCTTTGTCATGGCAGAAGGTTAGATGCTTGCATTCTTTCCTAGGAAGAATGAAAGCCTTTAGTTAGCTATTTACTTTGTCACACAGAGACCCAGTCCCAATTAAAATGAACCACAGAAAGAAATAATGTGGAAGCTTCATCTTCAGGGCAGTTTATCACAGCCCTGAGTTGTGAGGGTCTGTTTTCTATGCTCCACAGACCGTCACTGGACAGACAAACCATGACAATTGTTGCTGTGTTTCTGTATTTCATGTTCTACCTGTTGCTGAACAACGCTAAACAAACCTATTTTTATGCAGGAAATTAGCTGTAGGCTACTCTCACCATCTAAGTTTAAAGTTTCCAGTCCCTCTATTAATTCTGAAGGAGTATAATGAATTTTAAAAGACTTGACTCTGTTTTGTTGACTGGAAGGATGCAATACACTTGAAAAATACCTTCCATTTTTCTCCCTTGAAGTCTTGCAGTAATTATAAGAAGTGTCTGTAGGCCTTTCTGTCTTGAGAGACTTCTGGTGACCTGTGAGATGACAACAAGGAGGAGGACTAGGTGGCATTATTTCCCGTAACTTCAGCTTCCCAGCAAAGTAAAAATGAATATCGTAAATACATTTAAAAATAAAATTCTGTGGTTTTCACCTACTACTTTTGAAGATTTGTGGTTGGGATTGCATAGCAGAACCTGAAGCACAGCATAGTTGAGACCCTGTTGTCACCTTTGGTTCATGCCATGGGTGGAAAAGAGTTTCTTTCTGTGAGAGAGGCAACAATAGGAGTGTGTCTGGGTTCTGGGTACTGTGCACACGTCTCTCCTGAGTACATTTTTGGTGGCCTTTGTGACTGAGTGCTCGTTCTGTTATTTAATGCAGTTTTTAGGCCATCAAGAGGCATAAGGTGATGTGTAACTTGACTGGTCAGATTGAGCAAAATTAGATTCTCTGGCAAGCTGAAAATGAAACCCCTGCATTTGTCCAGGCTAGTCTGCAGTCACTAAATAATTTCAGGCATTAGTGTTCAGTAGAGCAAATAATTGCCTTCCTCCTAAAAGGAGGAATCAACTGGCAATATTATTTTTGAACATTTCTAGTGAATGGACCTGGGCTGCCTTTGTCATCTGCTGCATGTTTGCCCTGCGAAGAAATAAAACCAAGGGGCAATTTCTTTTTCATATTTATGTCTGAATGGTATCTAAATACAGTAATTTTTCCCTATTTGGCTAGAAGGGGAAAAGAAGTCATTGGTAGCTTGTGGCTACGCTTGAGCTTACACCTTTTTCTTTTATTTTCCATACAGCAATTTCAGTACAAGGTCACCATGTGTCCATTATCAGCCATGTGGAATATCAGTTAACAGATGAACAAAGGCAAGGGCTTACTATAGGATTCTCTGTTTAAAAAGTTACCCAGCACAATAAAGGGTTATCATACTTGTAAATAGTGCTGAAATGCAGCCTGTGCACCTCCCAGTGGTATTGACATGCTTTAAATTCCTCCATTGCATGGATAAGGCTGACATTATCACCAGGGTTTGAAGAGTGAAGGAGCAGAAAACTGTCCATGGAGAGTATTGTGAATAAATGTGAAACCCTCATGGGTGTAGGAACTGATGCACAAAGTCCAGGTGAAAATATTCCCTAGGCTGACATGTCACGGTGTGCTCTGTGTGTGTGCCAGCTTTGTACACCAAAGCCATGGCTTGTGTCTCTTGAGTTTTCTCCTGCTGGATTGGACCCTTTGAGTCTTCAGCCAGGCTTCAGGGTTGTTGGATGTTGTTTTTCAGTGGTGCTCCGACCCTGCCTATGCTTTTGTGGCAGACAGGTTCTGTTAATGAGATTTGGCTGCATCTCAACTCTTGATCGCCTTCACTTCCCCCCATCCCAGAAAACATCCTTTCCCAAACACCCTGCCCCTCACGGACACACCACGGTGGCATTGGTGCCCTGAACCTTAGTGGAGCTGCAGAGTGGGCAAAACAGAGTCCAAAGTGGTGAGAGTCACACCACAGCTGAGGCTGGAAGGCACCTGGAGATGCTGTCCAGCCCAAGCCCTGAGAGCAGGGGCACTTGAGCAGGCCACCAAAGACCATGGCCACTTGGGTCTTGAGTATCTTCAATGATGAAGAATCTGCACCTTCACTCAGCAGCCTCTTTCACTGTTCAGCTGCTGGAGGTCTTTCAGGAACCACACCTGCAACAGTGTAATTGGGTTTGGGTGTTCTCTGGCAATAAACTATAGAGGACTTAGCATAAAATCAGGCTTTGAGGTAACAACTGCAGTACCTTTGCCTGTTGAAACAGAACTGGGAGCAGAAAATCTTCAGAGAAACCTTTTTGAAGATTATCCTTTGCTTTCCATGCTGCTGTTAGCTGAAAGAAGTCTGATCATTGTTGCTGGTCTATGCTACAAGCAAAGAATGACTCACACCAAAGGCCTAAAAGGGAGCCTAAAGCTCTAATGCTGTGAATTGCAGTAATGTCTAATAAGTGATGATGATTTTTTTTTTTTTAATACAAGTTAGACTGGAAAACATCCATGCTTATAAACAGTATGGCTTTAGTCATAGGTTTGCACAAAGGAGATGTAAGCAGTGCACATTTATGTGACTCAGATAAAACTCTTTTCACCTCACAGTACTTTTCAGATCTGTGGAGTCTTATTTTCACTTTCTCTAGGACAGTTTCATTTTAGTAATATGAAGAAGGTTTAAGCTCAAGGGAATATATGAGAAGGTAGGGCCTAAGTGAGCCAAAATAACTTTTCTTCTAAGTTATTCCTGAAAGTGTTCTTTTTAATGACGACCAAAAGGTATCACTCCTGAAAACATTTCCGTGTGGGGGATTTTGTTTGTTTTGGTGGCTTTTATTTTGTTTTGTTTGCTTGGGGTTTTTTCGTGAAACACTGATCTAGAATGCTAAACCTGTTCAAAGTCTTTCGACAGGCTTTAGGCCAAATCAAATATCATCTCCCTATCTCATGTCTCCAACTCTGACTGGACCAGATGTGATCTGTTCACCCACCCAAGCCTAAAGATGTCATGAAAGTAAAAATGAGCACTTCTTGATATGCTGATCTGGCAGAAAGTAGACTATGTATTCATCTGCAATCACCAAATTGTGAACTCTGGGCAGTTTAATAACATCCTGTTGATACTACTGATTTGAAACCAGATCCCTACACTGTGAGGATCATTCTTTGTGCAAAGAATATTGATCAATAGAACTCATCTTTCCACTTGAAAATGGATTCACATCTAGCTTAAGTGCGGCTACAAGCTAAGCTGTTTTCTGGATTTTTATGTTATACTTGAGCCTGGCATTCTAGACCTGGTTGAACTGCAAGGATGGCTCTAATTCTGAAGCTCTGTGAATGATTTTGTCTTGTGTTAACTATGATAGGTCAGGAGGGCCGAAAGAAGCAAAACAGAGAAATTTTGTGCATGACTAAAAGAAAGGATCCTGTTTTAAAGACTCACTAGCAGATCCTGGAAATCTGATGAGTAAGATAAGTAAGCAGCTGAATTTTCTTTTATTTCTCAGAGGTGATTTAAAAAGAGAATCCCCCAGAGTACCATGGTGTTTTAGAAATGGTTCCGTTTGACAGCATGGGTGCATTCTATGACTGAATTCTCTCAGTATTTCATTACCATGCCAGGCACAGATATAGTGCAGATGCAGTGGCCTTTCTCAAGGATGAGAGCTATTTTTAGTAAGGGAAATGAGAATATCCAAATAGATAGATGTTTATTTTAGTGTTTCATGCATCATAACTGTAGAAAAAGCTTAATGAAGAATCTTGTTTCTCTGAGATCCACATCTTAGTTCAGCTATATTTAAGGCAACACGAAGGGGGCTGTTATTTTAGTCCCTTGGGACTCATTTGCAAAAAACACAGCAGCTTGTGCTGGCTTTCATCCAGCTTTGCTGCTGGCAAAACATGTCTCTTCAGTCTCTTTGTACTCTCAGCTACATGACCAAAATCCTGTTTAACCAGTTTTTCAAACTGGTGTTCAAAGTCTGTCCTTCCCTCTCACTACCTTTTCTCTAAGAACTGTTTTAGGTTTCATGGAGGCAAATATACAGAGCAGCTTGTTTAATTCTTCTTCTCTCTGTTCAGTTTTTAATCTCAGTGTGGAATTATTGAACATATTCCTTTAAACATGGAATGACTCTTCAGAGCTTTGCTGGAGAGACTGATCTGGTGGAATAAGCAATAAAGGTGGAGGGTGATGCTAACAGACTGGTTGTAGCAGTGGAAATGAGGGCTGGCTGCAGGGCGCAAACAGGTAATTAAGTGTGTCACTGCTGTGCAAGGAGCAGATGAGCAGGGCAGACAGGGTGTGGGAGCTTGGTGGGGGCAGCGTTGAGGTGGGGCAGCTGTGCCTGCTGGAGTGGGGGCGTGCTTGGAGGGCAGCAGGAAGGTGAATGACAGCAGGTAAATGGCTGGGATGGTTTTTATTAGCAGAGTGAAGAAGATGGGGATGGAATCTGCGAAATGACAGAGTTGTGGACAGGTTATTCAACATGTGAGACAGAGAAACGTAATGTAAATGTGGTGCTGGTCTTAACTTGTCCTTAGCTTGCTACACTTGGGTGGATGCCGGTTCAAGGCTGTCTTTTGAAATGCTGCCTGGAATCTGTGGTGCAAGAAAGGAGGCTGAGGATGGCTTTTCCTCGGGACTGCTGAATTGCTTAACTGGTGTGGCTTCTTATGCTGAACAATGTGGCTTTGCCAGCACTTCTGCCCTGGCTGCTCTGACACGTTTGACACGTGTTAAGTGTAGCTATCGCCTGAGAGACTTGAGGGTGCAGCGTAATCTCCAGCAACAAGAGCTGGTCCACAGCTATGCCTTTCATACTCAACCTCTGCAGAATTTGGAGACCTCTCATGTGGATGAGACATCTCCAAATTCAGCTAATCTCAAATATCTGTCATTCCTCTGGGGCTATTTTGCCCCATGCTCTGATTCTGGGTGAATCTTCCCATTCTCACTCTGCTACCCCTCCTGTCCTCAGTTAACCCATGCCGTAGCTAAGCTGTTTTGGATAAGGAAGGATTACATGTGTCTCCTGACTATTCTTCCCACAGTCTTTTTACCCTCTCCTGGAGCAGTACACCCCAAAGTTTGAAACAGGCTGTTTTTAAAATAGAAGTTTCTAAATAAGCTCTCTGCAGGGCCTGCCAGCCTTGTGGCAGTTTATCTAAGGCCCTTGAAGCTGCTGGCATCTGGTAAGAAAAGTAGAGAATTGTTTTGACATGTTGATTGTTCCATTGGAAAGGAGTTTGCGATGTTGAATGTTATCACTGACATTTAATAAATATGCAGTGCAAGTACTTACACTCAGTAAAAATAAAAACAAATGCTGATCCTTGGGAGTTCTTTAAACCTTAGTACACTTGGAATACTGGGCTTATCAGTGTCCTTACGCAATATTTTACTACTCTGGCATCTTCTCAGTACAGGCTTCTGAAAATATCTGTGTTGTCTTTTCAACTGTAGGTTGTGTGGGAAACACCACCTGGAAAAAAAGTGAATATTTCAGTGCAGCAGTCTTGATTATTACTAATTTGACTTACACCATTTGACCAGAGCATTTCCTCCCTTGTACAAACATTTTTCTCCTTTTGTTTTCTAATTTGATGAAGTCTTTTTGATCTACAGTTCTTATGTTTTATGTGTACAGCAGGAGGCTGCTTACACTTGCTGCTTCCTTCAAAATTGTGTGGGTTGGATTTCTTCTTGTATCTGATCAAAATAGCTCCCTAACTGCACTCTCTGTGTTGGCTCTTGAGCATCTTCAGAAGCACAGGGTACAAAGTTGAAGGTTTGGGGAGTGTTTTGTTACTGTTCATCAGTAAGACTCTGCTTCCTTTTGGCAAGGATTCCTCCCTGTGCACCCTCTGGAGGCTGATTCCTACCACCATTTCCAATCCCTTTTTACAAATATTTGCTCATCACTGTGCCCATAAGTTAAAAAAGAAACTAATAAGTTGCTACATGTAGTAAGAAGGCAATTCTCCTCATGCATGTTATTGTGGTGAGAATATTTGTTGTTGGTCTGTGTCTGTGGCAGTCCACAGAACTACTTTTCTCAAGTGGTTCCTCTGGAGTCCACTGGAATTTTCATCTTTTTCTGATGTTTGCACATCAACTGAGGTATTTTGAGCACTCTCAGATCTTAATTTTCTGACTTTAAATCATCCTTGAACAATAACTTGCTTTAAAGCCTCACATTCTTCAAGACTTCAGCTTGTGGTAGGAGTACAACCTGTACTAGCGATTGGCAGGAAATGGGCTTTGTGAAGCTGCAGGAGTTGGGGCTGGTTGATTTCTAGTTAGTTACTTTGTCTGTGTGTGGTGTGTTTGTTCTTTTTGTGTGTTTTGGTAGTGTGCAGAGAATTGCACTATAAAGGTTTTTGTTTTGGGGGGATATTCACCCTTCCTATAGTTTCAAGTACATTCTCTGGTATTAAATAACTTCACTGTATGGATGTATTGGTATCTATGTCTGTAAATATATCTGCAAATGAAGCAACTTAGCACAAGTGCTGAGCTGAGTGCCTCTCCTTACCCAGCTCAGCCCCTCAGCTCCCTGTTTTGGTGGTAGTAGCCACTACTGCAGGATCTGAACTCAACATGGGAGTGGAACTCTGGCCAGCTGGCCAAGCCTAGAAACGGGCCTGGGTTGGTTTGAGCAGTTACTGTGAAATAAAGACTGGGCAATCCCATCTCTGCTCCTTCTAAATCATGATCAGTGCGCGATTTCTCCCTTGGGGAGCCTTGCTTTGGGCTGCAGCATCCTTGCTCACACTGAGCTCTGTGTAGCTGTGGGATCAGCCATTAGGACATGGCCTTTCCTGAGCAGAGACTGCAATGATGTAAAGTGTCACAGGTGCTGTGATAAAACAAACCAACTCTCTTTGCTCCCCATACACAGGTTAAAAGACAGCACAAAGATATTGTCTGAGTCTCACGTCAACTTGTAATTTGCTTTTGGGGGTGGTTGTTCTGGAGTGATAAGCTGTTGCTGAGAGCAGTGGGTGGCTACTGCATCGTAATTATTGCTTTGTTTGTGTGGTGATGCTTTCCTGGGAGGGAGTAGCATCAAGAGTTAAGCTTAGAATAATTATATTTGTCCCCTTGAAAGTTAATTAACAAGCTACTGGTTACTGATATGATACATGTAGGTACTATATATGTTAGTTGACTATTATTATTAGGAATTTAACACTGGTATAGAGTAATAAAAGGCTGGAAACTGTTATACATAAGATAGCTGAAGCCCTTTCTTCTTGAGAATTAATCTGCTGGGGGTTACTCATCCTAGAGTTGGGAATAATATTTTTAAATCTAGTATTTGTAACACTGTATCTCCACCAAGAATGTTAATTAGCTTGGAAGGAACTTGATTATCATTTCACTTTTGAAGGTATTAGATCACTATTTGTTTGGCTTTTCTTAATAAATTACTTTTGAAACATTAGTAAATCCTGATGGGTAGCTTTTTTTTTTAAGTTTTAAAAAATAAATTTTTAAGGAAATAAAATCAAAGACGCCATAGGTGAAGAAAGGGTATTGCAAAATCAGTATTGTGATTGATCTTGAAAGTTCTTTCAAATATTTAATAACTTAAATTATAGTTAGAACAGGCTTTGTACTTTACCAGTATAATATGATGACTTTTCATATGACCTCATAATTCTGCTGTATCTTCCTAATTAATCTTTTTACTCTATTCTGAGTGTTCTTGTTTGCTATCCCACAAATGCATACTGTTTATTTGCTTACTTTTATCAGGAGCCCATATCTGTTCTCCACCACGTTTTTTCCAAAAACTTTTGCAAAATGTTGAATTGCCATATCTCCTTAAAAAAAAGAAGTGCTGAAGGAATGGTAAGTGCACGAAATTATCAGTCAGTACAATGAAATGTCTCTCTTTATTTTCCAGTTTAGTCAGCTGGTATCCAGTGACTTGAAAGTCCTCGGAAGGAGCTCTTACACACTCTGCAGCGATGGCCAGTTACTCATTCGGCAGGTGCTGCACCCGGAGACATCCAAGAAGGTACGGGGTCAGAACTGGTGTGCAGAGGCAGCTCTGGGAGGGCAGTGACACAATCCCACCCGGGGAATTAGAGTGCTCCACCACTACTGAAGATGATCCCCTCCCTGCCTCAGCCCTGAGTAGCAGAGCAGTTACTTTAGGCACTTGCTCTTGAGTCAGCCACACTGCTTGGATTCCCAGATGAGCACGAGGAAGAGGAAAAACAGGATAGAGACAGAAACTATACAGGTGCTTTGCATTCTGTGCGTGGAGTGGAGACAGAGGTACAGATCAAACCTCGGCAGCAGTGATGGAGAGCTATTGCTTTGCTCAGGCTGGTGTTAAACCAGTGTCCATGGAGGGCAAGCACCCAGGCAGTGATGTGGCCTGGCACTGGCTCCCCATCTGCATTTATTCAGAGGGAAGCAGAGCTGCAGCTCATTTGCTGCTCTCACATGAGGCAGCGGTTTCTGCTCCAAGTTCCTGGAGGGTTCAGAGCAGCCTGTCATGCACATGGGGGAGAACCTTGCCTTTGTGCAGGGTGGGGCTCTGGAGTTTGCTGGCTTAGCAGGGTCTGCAGGAAAGCCCCAAGAATAAGAGCTGCTGACAGGGAAGGCACTGGCAGTTGTAGAGGTTTTTTCTCCATACAGGAGTATTGGCTCATGCTGAGTTCCTACAAATATTAATTTGCTGTTTGTGTTATATTAAAACTTAACACTGCGACCTTTTATGAAAAGTTTATGTTTCTGGAGGGATGAGATAAGTAAGGAAGCAGGAATTACATTTATCACTAACTGGTTTTTTGTGGGGGTAATTCTTTGTACTTCCCTCTTTAAGCAAATGTACTACACTAAAGAAACTGATGGTGTGGAATAATTGCCCATACCAGATCAAGGAATGGAACTGGTATGGACAAATGGTGTCAATGTGGTAAAAATGTTCAGTCTTTTAATACTGTCTGTCTTTCTCTTTGTTCTTTTTTCCCCCTTCAGTACTTTTTCATTTGTGAAAGTTTATTTCTTTCTGCATATAATTTGTTAGTAAGCCTCAGACCTTAGCCTTTGCTATTCTGACCATTCTAAGAAGCATTACCTTCTCACAATTCTTATTTACAAAGGTGGGTGCTGTTTGACTAGACTGAAGTTCAAATTGTATACAGTAAAGCAGCTGGAGAGTGTGAGAGAGAAAGTAGTGAATTAAACCAAGCTATTTGTTTTATTCCTTGAAAAAATAGACTAATGTCTGGGTAAAGGACTGCTTGAATGTTTGTTTAAGAATGTTACATAATTAAAGTTCTAATCCAATACTTAATAGTAATGAGTAAAGATCATCAAGTTGCTGAAATATTTTGTATTCTGTAACAATAGTTATTTAAAATTTGTCATCACAGTTTGCTACAATTCTGCTTTTCTGTGTAGCCAGAAAAGAAAATAGAGTGTCCAAAATGGGAATTAAGCTGCAAAACCTAGATATTTTAACATATTTTTTCCCAGCCATCCTCTCCAGCTGCTTTGCATGGGTCTGACTCCCAGAGGCTATTTGTCTTTCTTCATGTAGAGATCCAGGTCTGTAGAGTTATGGAATTTGACCTGCGTTACAAAGAATCCAAACTGCTCCGTCACAGACAAGCTGGTGACGTGCAACTGTGTGATTTTTGAGAGTGCTTCATTCAGTTCAAAAGTATTAATTGAAATTTGATAATGTGTACAAAACAAACGTTTTTGCCTTCTTTGCAGAATTTCTTGCTGTCAGACTGCTTCTATTCCTTTTATGATCTGCGCAAAGAATTTCACACTTGCTACCCTAGTTCAGCCGCCGTGAAAGATCAGACTATAAAGACCATGGCAGAATGTATCCTTTGCTGCAGCTTATAGACCACAATCAGTTAAGCTTCCTCCAGTTTTATCTCTGTGATTGTTACAGAGTTTATAAGACTAAAACAAAGTGTGAGTTTTAAAAACTCACTGGTAAAGTGAAAGGAATATCTGCTTAAGTGTCTGTCAGGGGAACGGCTCTGCTTGCAGTTTTTTCCCCCAAATTAAATCTAACTAATTTTTAAACCATATTCAATAAATATGCCAAAGAAAAACATCACTTGCATTGGTACTTGATCCTAAAGGAAAAGCTGAGCTGTCAGTGGGCCTTTTCAGCATCAGCCGGCCTGCAAGTTTCCACTGTTTGCAGATAATAATAGTTATCTTGCATGATCCTGACTGAACTGAGTTTAAAACAAAGCAAAACCAAAACCCAAACAACATTCTACATCTAAATTCAAATTAGAAGGATTATTGTGGCCCATCTGAATGGGGTTGAAGTTCAGTTATGTTTAAAGTGATAGGAACTTACTCAGTTCTTTCCTTTATCAGACCGTTAACACTGAAATTATGTAAGCTCTCAGTAGTTTTAAACTGTTGACTGTTAAAGTGAATATTAACCAGTTTATGAGCAGAGTAACATGTCTAATAGTCACATGTCCCCGCTAAGACCAGTACATTTGATTACTAGTTCTGTGTTGATATCAAGAAAGCCTTATGACTTGTTTACCAAGGATTGTGCAAGTCTGTTATTTCCTATAATCACCTGTTTAGATCTAGGCCTGGGGACAGATGAAGCAGAGGAGGACTTTGGCGTGTGGCAAGTGAAAACCATGGTGGCTATCATTTTCAGCATGCTCTCAGAAGGTTGTAGTAAGTTAACTATTTATACAGAACACTGAAATCTTTCTTTTCTGAAAGAATTGGCAGTGGTACTGTCATTCTTAAGTAATCTCTGACCATGGTTATATTTAAACTTCCTGTTTTGTCACAGATCACATATTTGCTGAGCCTGAAACTGTGAAACACAAGTATGAAACAGGTCCTTGGTAAGTGCCCTTGTCACAGTTGTTTACAAACAAAGATGAGCCTTGTGTCCAGCAAGGAAACTGGTGAATGTTTCCCCACGGCCACGTGGAAGCAGGCTGGCTCCTGAGAACACTGCAGGGTCTGAGCAGTCACTCCAGGCACCCAGACTGTGGCTGGCACGCTGAATGCTGCACTTTAGTCCATCTCTTTAAAGCCACTGCAAGTTAAATGCTCTTTGTTCTCTTGCCTCTGTTTTACATGGCAGCCAGGCTGGCTTATCTTACCCAGGGTGAAGAAATATTTGTGAACTTTCCCTAAGTCAACAGCGCTGACGGCCAGTGCACCCTCTGTGAGCTGGGCTCTGTGGTGCTCCCCAAAGTGGCTTTATGGGCTGAATCGGCTGTTGGCTTTACGGTGGAAGGAGCAGAACGGCTCGTTCTTTACAAATGCATTTCAGTGACCAGACAAAGAAATATCTTAGTCATAAGTAATTTATACTCCTTGGATTGCTGAATTTTTCAAGTAAAATTAATGCAGTTCCTTATTACTTTACTTCCAGGCAGTTTTCAATTTTTTTAATTTAAGGAACTGCAATGTGGTGACAACATTGTGAATCTTCAATGTCATAGATATAGAGGAATTACCCATGTTATCTTCCCTTTATTGAAAAGAATAATGGAGATAGAAGAATCTCAACAGAAAATATGCTCCCAATTTACAATTAAATTAGTTGCAATCTGAAATTTGGTAAATATTGGGAAACCTAGATTAAAGGATTAAAGCTTACTTTGGCTTCTTTTTTTTTCTTTCTGTGCAGTAGTAAATCTGAAACTGTGGATAGTGAGACAGTAATACGTGCCAGAGGTTTGCCGTGGCAGTCTTCAGACCAGGATATCGCTCGATTTTTCAAAGGACTCAACATTGCCAAGTAAGATAAGGAGAATTTGCCTTGCTTTATCACTTTGCCTTTAATAGCAAGTTCCTTCAATATTTGCTTAACACACATCCCCCACACTCCCCACCAGAGTCCTTCAGTCTTTCCCCACTTGACCCCTTCCTACACCGTGGTCATGACAACTGAACAGGTTCACCAGCCTTAGGTGTGCAAGAAAGAGATTGGAAACGTGAGAAGAAGAATAGAGACTTATCAATTGAAAACCAATATCCATTCATTTATTCTAGTATCTAAAGGAAGAAACTCCTATTGCATTAATCAAAACAGTAGAGGCCAAGATATGAAAAAAACTAATTTTGTGCTAACTCCTTATTGTTCTACTATACCTCCTAAACAGGCCAGACTCAGAAACTGGTTTGGAAGAAATTTTCATATGACTGCTGTGTATACCTCTGTATAGACCTATGTGTATACATATATATGAAAAGAGAGAGAGTGAGTTTATTCAGCATACCTGTCATTTGATAAATATATTCCAGATCTCCAACACTGAGAAAATATAATTTTTAAATTTAGAATGATGAGGAAATTCAAATGTGCATTTCTGAGATATTAGGAAGGACATATTTGCATCTTCATGGGAGTTGAGAAAGTGGTGAAGAACATGAGATCCGCAATCTCAGGGAAGCAGATTTTAAAGTATAACTGTGTTACAACAAAAATGAAATTAAGTTGTGGATAGTAGCAATTTGTTTTTCAATCTGTAACCTTCATGTTAAAGTCTGATTCCTTTACTATTCTTACACGATTATATACTAAATGAATTAAAGATTCAGAGTAAGCTTATATGTGATGGCTTTCCCTTCCAGAGGTGGTGTGGCTCTTTGTCTGAACTCTCAAGGAAGAAGAAATGGGGAGGCTTTGGTTCGGTTTGTCAATTCTGAACAGAGAGACCTTGCCCTGGAAAGGCACAAGCATCACATGGGTAGCAGATACATCGAGGTAAAAAGCTGTGACTTGAAACAAATCTTTACAGAGAAACCTGAATATTTTAGGCTATGGTCTCATTTAAAACAAAAGTGCATTTCTGTTTTGCTCAAAGTACCAAAACACAATTCTCCTGCTTGTTGAAAGCGTGTGTGGTTTAAAGTTGAACATTGTGATTTTCATGCGGACTTTTTGTTCTTTCTTTTTAAGGTTTACAAAGCAACTGGGGAAGAATTCTTAAAAATTGCAGGAGGTAAGTGATGCTGGAGTTCAGTGTGATTACTTAAGTTCCTAGGAATGTTGTTCTAGTTTTTTTTCCCTTGAATGAGGATGCAAATAGATAATGAAGTAGCTTTTCCTGTTTTGCCTTCCAAGAATATTTGACCCTGTCAAGTTCTGTTTTCACGCGGTTGGAACTGAGCTGTGAGCATTTGAGCTGTGGTGTTCACAGACAGGTCATGGGAGGAAGACCAGCCTTTGCTGGGGAAGCATCTGTGTATCTTGTATCAGTTCCCACTAATCTCATCTTTGTTCCAGTTTCATTAAAATATGAAACACTTGCAGAGTAAGGGATTTTCTCCTCAAAATAGATTGCTGAGAGTTAGTAGTGTCTCAGGTCTTCTCTGGGTTTGTTCTGGCTGCTCACCTCCTGTACTCTCCCTTGCTGCTTTGCTGCTGCTGCATCCCTGGAATGGAGTGCCTGGCACTGACCGTGTGTTCTTGACTGACTTGTGCTGTTCTCTTCCGACCAGGCACCTCCAATGAAGTGGCCCAGTTCTTGTCCAAGGAGAACCAAGTCATCATCCGCATGAGGGGCCTTCCCTTCACTGCCACGCAGGAGGACGTCTTGGGCTTCCTGGGCCCCGAGTGCCCCGTCACCGGGGGGAAAGAGGGACTTCTCTTTGTCAAGTACCCAGACGGCAGGCCCACGGGAGATGCATTTGTGTTGTTTTCCTGTGAAGAATATGCACAGAATGCACTTAAAAAGCACAAAGAAATACTTGGAAAACGTTACATTGAACTCTTCAGGAGCACAGCAGCAGAGGTCCAACAGGTTGTAACCATTGGTTGTGAGACTCAACCCTTAACAGTTAAAGCATTTCTTCTAACACTTGCACACAAATATGTTGTAGACAACCATGAACGTTTATTATATGAAAAATGTCAAGAAAGGCCAATACATGTTTCCTAATGGGAATGGAAAATTGTGCAGCACTGGTTTTGCTTTGTTTGTTTGGGGGAGTTTGAGGTTTTTTTTAAGCTGCCACTGCTTGGGTGGGGTTTTTTTTACCATCCCTCAGACCATAAAGTAAAAATCATTGCATAATTTTCTTCTCCTTAAAGGTTTACTGAAATCACAAAAATCTAAAAATATAGTAGATTGATAGTATTGTAATGCTTCTTGAAATCTTCAGTATTGTCTTTAAATTCTAGTCTCTATGTACAGAATTTCTAACATTAAATCCAAATCTGGATGCATGAAATGAGCAACTGCTTTCCTGGAAGCTAAGAATTAAGAGGATGTATCTGATTTTTTGGTGGAAGGAAATGAATTTCTTTTCCCCAAGATAATATATTTCATTTTTTCCCTATCCTTCACCAGTTCCTATCATTACCTTCTTAAACGGGTAAAACCAATTTATTTTGTCACCAGCAGGTTGTCCCTGTGAAAAATGTCACATATTGCAATTTTCTCCCTGACATAGAATATACCTACACTGATGGCTCCAAGGGGAACCACTCTGAGATTTGAGCTGGTCTTTGCATAAAGAAAATGTATGAAATGTAATACAGTTACTGTTTCAGCCTGTGTGACAGGTTAAGCCTTTCTGTGGAAGGGATTGGGCAAGGGAAGGAATATCCACGCTTGCAGACCATTGCTGCTGCTGGGATATGGACATTACCACAGCCAGGAATCTGCTCTGTGTGTTGGGAAGGGTGGGAAATTGCATTGCCCCCTCCCACCCAGCTTCCCTCCTGGTAGAGAATGAGGCAAAACCCTCTAAGGAACAAAATCACTGTCACAGCAAACAAGCCTCTGCTTCCACTTTTTTTAGGGAGACCTGGATAAAACTTACATTCCACCAATATGTCATGACGTCTTCCTCTGACAGCTGTCTAGGCTGACACCCAAACTTATTTGCTGATTTCTTAGGAAATGACAGGCTACTTGTTTGAGTAATTATAAGAAGTAAAGCCAGCTCTCAACCACTTATTGTTAGTACAAAGTAATTGCAATATTATTCTCACAACTGAGAGAGATTTCTGACCTGAAATGTGCTGCAAGGAGGTTCTTGAAACAAACTCCCCAAGCCAAATCACTTTTGACAAAACTAAAGCTTTGTAACCTCTTTTTTGGTACCACTTCCAGTAGAATGTGTTTATTTGTGATAATCATCACTAAAAATGTTACTCAGCAGTAAGCCCGAACATGTGTCATATGTTCCCTTTGTCATTTGGAAATGAGTCAAGAGAAAACGTTGAGATCAAAGTCTCCTATACTCTTATCTTTAATTTTTATTTTTTCCTCAGAAACTCTGTACTTGGAGATGAGCACTGGGATTAAACAAATAAGCACCCTCACTTAACCAATCATGTTTTAGAATAAATTATAATTAGTGCTTTTACTTACTAGCTATTTCAGGTCTCAGTTCCTTTAAAATGACTGTTTTTAATTTACCCTGATCTAACTAAGAACTTTATGTGGCAATACTGGTTTATTAGCAGAGATGTGATTTCAGATGTTCCTTTTTGGGATACTATAAACTGTAATAGGCTTTCAACTTTTTTTATGTTGGCATTAGAAAAGTCTGTTATTAGGGTCTAGAAAAATGAATTTGTTAGCCTTCTCCTCTCCTCTTCTGAGTTTGAGACTCTCAAATGCCTAACAGGAAACTAACTGCAACAATTTGGTGTAAGAAGGGTTTTTTTCTCCGATGTTGGAAATAGTATTGTGAGAACTGCTCTGTGCTCAGAGAGGTGATTGTAAATCTCCTTTGCTGTGGGTTTTTTGCCAACAGGTACTTAACCGATACATGTCAACACCTCTCATCCCAACTCTCCCAACTCCCATCATTCCCGTCATCCCCCCGCCGTACACCATTGCCACGGGCAGCATCCGCGACTGTGTCCGGCTCAGGGGCCTCCCCTACACTGCCGGCATTGACGACATCTTGGAGTTCATGGGAGATGCCACGGGCGACATCAAGCCCCATGGAGTTCACATGGTCCTCAATCAGCAGGTAACAGCAGAACTGGCATGGGAGGAGGGACTTTGCAGTTCTTGAAGAGGCTGAAAGCCAGGGCAGCTTCCCTGATCTTGGCTGTGCTTTCGTCTTCTCTAACCTTGGGAAAATACAGTGTTCTCTTTGTCTGTCCTTGCCTCATTTCCCTTCCCCTTTTACAGACACCCTTGCTTTTCTCTCTGCATGTATGCATGCATCAGCCTGGGGAGGAGGAAGCTTTTTCTTTGAAGGATAACCTCATCCTGGGGGCTGCTTAAAAAAGCCTTCGTGGTTCAGCCAGAGGCTGGAGACAGTCATGACAGAAACGTCTCCTGTTGGATGGTATAGCTGCTCCGGCAGCTTCAGTGTTCCTACTGTGTTCTTTGAGGGCTCTTTGTGTCAAAATTAGGTTTTCCTAACTTGATTAGCAGTTGCTCAGGCTTTAAAGGAAGTTGATAATTAAAAATTGTGCTTTGGGTATATTTTAATGATGTGATCATAAAGATATCTCTTCCCTGTTGTCCTGTGTTAAAAATAAATTCTTAACAACAGAAATAGTGAGGTATTAAAGAAAACAAATGAAAGAGATCTACTATATTTGTTAAGGTTTGGGTTTTTTGGTTAAGGAAGTTTCTAATATTTTATACAGACAGGTATATCTGTTGGACTGCAGAAAATCAGACCTGGAAATCAATTTCTGATGCAGCTATGGACTTCAGTAAAGGATCTAGAACTTTGTGCTCTCGTACTATTACCTCGAAAGTAGTTGTAGGGAAGGCAAAACCAGGCTATTCTTAGAGCTTCACAACAAAAGAATGAGAGACAGTGTGAATAAACTGCATAAAAAAAAAATTAAATCCAGTTGGGTGAAAAGGGAAAAAATAAAATCACAAGGAGAAATTAGCTAAGTACCTGAACAGGTTCCCAGAGGGATATGGAATCTCCACCCCTGGAGATGCTCAGGTTTCAAGTGGAGGAGGCCACAACTGGCCTGATGTAAGCTGAAAGTTAGTCCTGCTTTGAACAGCGTTTGGATTAGAGACCTCCAATTTTTTTCCATGCTACATGATTCCCTGTTTCTTTCTGCAGAGGACTGAAGTAGCATTGTGTTAACTGGGCACTTGTTGCATGAGTCTTGATTTTTCGGCTCCCAAAAAGAATTGTTGAGCTGTGAGTCATTCGTGCCAGAGGAGGAATAATGATACAGGCTTTCAGTAGATGTTTGATCTTACTCCTTTCTGCATTTCTTGTGAGCTGGGTGATTTAATAACAGATTGACCTGCAATTATTTCCCCACCTCCCCTAGGGACGACCGTCAGGTGATGCTTTTATCCAAATGAAATCTGCTGACAAAGCCTTTATGGTGGCTCAAAAATGTCACAAAAAAATGATGAAGGACCGTTATGTGGAAGTATTCCAGTGTTCAGGAGAGGAGATGAACTTTGTTTTAATGGGTGGCACTTTAAATCGTAGTGGCTTGTCCCCACCGCCATGTAAGTTACCATGTAAGTCTCCAATTCTTCTGCTCTCTGCTGCTAAAGGCTGATGTGTGGTAGGTGCTGAAGCTTTGTGGCCTTTCACCTTTTGACTCGGGTTTTGCCATGATCAATAATCATCCATCTGTGAACATGCTAAGATTGGAATTGTTCCCTTTGGGCAATAATGGGACTGATCAGAGGCATTTTTATTGTATTTTCGGTGGTGAGTAGAGGGCAGCAAGGCCTTGCCAGTGAAATTGTTGCACACTTCGCTTTTTATGGGTGTACTGTTCTTCTGAGCTCTGCAGTAGACTTGCCTGTAGTGAAACCTACTTGGAATGAGAGGGATTTTTAAAATGGGGAGAAGTTCTGTATTCCAGCTGCCGATGAGTGCTCTTGCTATCTTGCCTCAGAGCATTGAGAAGGTACTCTTTGGGCTTATTTTTAAAGGAAAAGACCCTCTGGGATGATATACTAACTGACTATAGAGTGCTGAAGTTGGATGGATTTTAATTTTTTTATTTTAAGATTACAGTGAACCTTACTGAGGAACTATAACGGAACTTTACTGTACTGTTCTAATTAGTCTCACTACCAAATCACAAAGCAGATACTGATGTGTATTTGCGAAATAGTAAAAAGCTGCCGAATATAGTATATAAAACCAAACTGACTGCACACCAAGCCAAGTTTAATTGTCCTGTACAAATTAGGTATTTATTCATCAAAATGCATCAGACTAGTGATCGAGAGGGGTATTCTCCCTTCCATCTGCTGTATCCTAAAAATACTTTTGAAGTCGCAGGAAGCTTGCCTCATGGTCAGCAGTTATGGATGCCCATGTGTAGCTGCCATTATGGTACTTTTGTCCCACAGAGTACAACTTCTGTTAGAAAAACACGAGGGTGTGTTGGTGTGCACGCCTGCTTTCTCTATGCACATGGCTTTATGCTTTCTTTTAATAACTCTGAAGTTCCCTACTTTCCATTTACATGTAGATAAGGCTGCTCAGCTCTAGGAGCTGTGAATTTTAGGAATTACTCATTCCAAATGCCCCAGCTGTCATTCATAGCGATGTAGCAAAGGTTTCCAGG
Organism: Pomatostomus ruficeps; assembly: GCA_013400735.1. NCBI lineage: Eukaryota > Metazoa > Chordata > Aves > Passeriformes > Timaliidae > Pomatostomus > Pomatostomus ruficeps. Next base: position 173,051 of record VYZT01063309.1, read on the forward strand.
GGAGCAGCTAGAGAGCAGTCTTTGCTCAAGTGTTCATCAGTCATGCCCAGATGGTTTTAATCACAGTGCTGTAGGAGAGGAATTGCTCATCCAAGAGTTCTCCATTCTGATTGCTTTGTGTTGCTGTGTCCTGGTTTGGTTTTAGGTCTTTCTCCACCAGCTTATGCTGCTTTCCAAACAGCAGCTGTGATCCCGGCGGAGGCAGCAGCACTCTACCAGCCACAAGCCCTCTTGCCAACCACCAGGACGCCCCAGGCCTCCGCAGCTGCTCCTCCAGCTGTTACCTACTACCCAGCCCAGGCTGCTCAGCTCTACATGAATTACACAGCTTATTACCCCAGGTAACCCCTCGAGAGACTCGGCTGCTTCTCTTGCCCTTCATCCCAGGGCAGCAGGCGACTGTGGGCTCACCCTTGAACAGCTCTTAAATTCAGACTTCTGGTGTAGATAATCCTGGGAACTCGATGCTCAGCAGCAGAGGCAGAAACTATTTTACGTGTTTCTCTGTGGCCTTGTAATAGGGTTCATCTCCTCTGTAGGTTCTGCTTGCATCTCATGATAATGTTGGCCTAATATTTAATAGGGTTATTTTGGCACTGGGGCAATGGCATCAAGGAAGTTCTATTTCTTGGCCAAAAGAGAAGCTGTGTCAATACATGCCTCTACCCTCACCTCTTAGCTTGTTCTTTCGCTTACAATACTGTTTTCATACTGAAAGACTCATCATAGGTGTGGACTAGGCTTGATTTTGTATATCAGCGAGACCAAAGAATATTTTTACATGTGAAAGCAAAGCAGATCTCCACCTTTTCCCTTCCCACCGATGGTATCAGCATGAGTCACTGAAGTCTGGTACGCGGGTTGTGGGGAAACAGCTTGTTCACTGGTAGTTCCTAGGCTTGTGACACTTGCTAGCTTGAGTATCTGGTAATTTGCTAGATGGGCCCTGACCAGAGAAGGAGATGCTAATTACTCACTATTTTGTGGCTCAGAAATGCCAGATTTGGGCATTTTCCTCCTTTTCATGTGATGACACACACCTGTCCTTCTTTGTTTTTATTAATGATCTTAAAACAAGTCATTTGCAGCTACTTTTTTCTACTCCCCTGTGGAATAACAATGCCACTTCTTATGTCTTTAACTACAAATGTTAGCTATTTTCCTTTCCTCCCTTCTCTCCAAATAGTTTATGAGATGCCGAAGAAGAGAAATTAAGGAAGTCCACAAGACAATCCCCATCAGGGCTGTTTGTTTTTCTGTGGTATTTGGATTTATTTTCAAATCTAAATTTTCAGTTTCATCTTCACCTGTTCTCAGTAGTAGAACGAGTTATTGGTATTCATTACTATTTTGCTCCCTCTTTCTCTTTCAGTCCTCCAGTGTCTCCTACCACGGTGGGGTACATTGCAGCTCCTCCCGGAGCTGTGGCCGCTGCTGCCACTGCCACCCACACTCCGATCCTGCCCCAGCCTGGAGCCTTAGTGCGGATGCAGGGCTTGCCATATAACACAGGAATGAAGGAGATACTCAGTTTCTTCCAGGGCTACCAGGTTAGTGTGCAGTCCCCCTCCTTGAGGTCACATTTGGACCTCTGAGTGTTGATCAGTGGAGATCAAACTGAGCACGTGAGTGCTTTGGAATCTGCCAAACAAGTGTGCGTGGTGTAACTGGCAGACTGAAGTGTAACACACAATTTGCCTTACTTCTTATTGAACAAATCCTAATTTGGAAACAGTGATTTGGTGTTTGGGGTTTGAGTTGGAAACCTCAGAGCCCTAGAGCGAGTGGGCTGCAAAGGGGCTGCCACAGGAAATTTATGGCTGCCAAAGGTTTTCAGCCCTGGCCACTTGGTGGTGGGAGTCTTTTGGCAGGGTCAGTGTCTGACCTTCAGCACTTAAAGCTAGCAGATTTCTAGAGCAGAGAGCTGTGAGCTGGGTGTGGTGAATTGCAGAAGGAGACAGACAGATGTCTTGGTCAAACACTGTTTCGAGTGCTAATTAGTTTGGTTGCAGGCAGGAACATCTTTCATTAAAGCTGTATTACATTGCAAACTAAAGGAAATACGTATTATCCAGGATGTCTATATTGATGGCAAATATACTATAGGTAACTTCAGTCTGTATGGACTGATCGAATGCTCTCAGGTGAGCAAACAAACTTCTTGATAAGTTTAAAAGAAAGGGCACCATCTACAAACACTTTTCCAGCAGCACTTATTTGACTTCATGGAAGGGCTCTTTCCATGTCTTCTGCCTTTCGTGTCAGAGGATGTTGTATCTACATCCACGTTTTGTCATGGCATGTTTGCTAAAAAGAACGGTAATTGGATATGGGATGTTCTGGTGAGTATTTAACTCCCGTGAGTAACAGCACTTACATAGAACTCTGCCCTTTTGGGTACTACTTGGAAGCCCTGACCTCAAATCCTCTTTGTGGCTCTCAAACCACTGCAAGTGCACAAGTGATTTGTGTCAAAAGGTGACAACTTTTGCTTGTTTGTCCTTCAACATTCTGTAAGCTGGATAACAGTGATATTGCTCAAGTTAATAGGAAACATTCAGGCATATGTTTTCTTTTTTTATTTCTTTCTTCNCTTTAAGCTGTTTTTAGCTTTTCTTGAAAACATTTTTTTTTTTTTTTTTTTTTTTACCTTAAGATTCTTAAAAGACAATGAGCTTTAATTTCTTGAGCCTGATGTCTGGTGTGCAAATGAACGTAGACTGAGAACAGATGCTTAACTGTGCATGCTCCAAGTTTGGAGTATTTGGAAGATGCAGTGCTCTACCTGTTGTGTCTCCTTTTTGAGTGTTACATTTATGTCTTGAAAGCAGTTTTGCATACTCAATTTTTGATCGTCACATAAAAAGTGGTGAATTTTGACAAACAGTAAAAAGAAACCAACTATTGTTGTATTTTAGGGCTTTTTCTTTCACAGATATTTCCAGAGTTCAAACCAAGTTCAGTTATTTGTGGTTTCCATGATGTCCAGACAAGCAATTATCATTCAACCTATTGTTTAGCCATCAATATTTTGCCTTTTAGTTGTTTTCTACTGACTGGAGTTTTGGTAGATAGATGGTGGATATATTAAAAGCTTAAGGGGGGAAGCTTATTTGCTAAATTGAAATTCAGCTGGAAGTGTAACTGCACCTTTGAAAAATGTGGCCTGAACTTGTCCGTGCATGGAACAGGTCAGGGATAATCTCTACCACCTCTACCTTTCACTAAATCTTCAGTTTAGTGAATCTGGACTTTGTGTCTGGTGCTCAGTTTGCCCTTTTCCTCACTTCTGCATTTGGAGGGCAGTTCCTGGTGTTTGTATTGCACAATGACATGGTTAGATGAACAGAAATTTTGCCACAAGGTGAAAAGTATATTCTGCTGCTGCTGCAACCTCCTGTCATCATCAGTTACTGTTACTAAATTGGTCACCTCTTTGATTTCTTTAGAAGATGTTGTTTAAATGAGATCGGGTTCAAAATCTTATAAAGGAACCTAGGAATTCTTTTGAATTGTTCTTGGAATCCCACATGTCGTAATGCTAGTTTTGTACTCATTCATTCCTTCAGGGGAAAAAGAGATGGTGACTTACTGTAATGGAACAATATTACAGCTCTGGAGCAATAACTAATCTTTTTTTTCTTTTTTTCTCCCCTTTCCTCACATTGTTTTTTCATTTTCTGCTGCTGCCCAAGGATTTATTGCACGATGCTTCTGCTCCTTCATAAAGTGAGCCCTTAATTATCATCAGTGGTTTGGGCATGGTTTTAATCTGTGTGTGACTAATTGTTGTTGGTATTCAATGGACTTCAGTGTTGGCATCCTGGGAACCAGATCGGAGATGCTGAGATTGGAGGGTGATTTTTGTCTTTGTGCGTCCTTGTCTGAAAGGAACAGGGTTTAAGTTTTAGTTCTTGCTTTATTCTCCTCTGGGTTTTCCCTCCAGGCTTCATGGGCTCTGTACATTGCATGGGTGCACATGTTGCTACTTAAGGGAAAGCACTTTTCATACCAGACCTGCCTCTTAAGAGATAGACTTTGCCTGTCATGGGCTTCCACAAGCTGGTCTCAACACCAGTACATGCTTCTAAACACAAATAATTTAAAAGTCTGCAGATCAGCATTTTGATTTTCATTTAATTTTATTAGCATTAGCCTCTTGTTTAGTGTTTCAGCAGCTCTATTTCTTCTTGTAGTTCTGTTTTCTTGTTTTTATTGGTGAAAATTCCTTCCAGCTTGCATATACCTATTGTAACTTGGATTAAGCACTTGATGGTAAATCAGGGAGATGGTAATTTCCCCCATCACCTTTCTGTATAATATTGTAGTGTACTGTAATCCTCAAAAGGGATTACAGTACACTACAACATTATATAAAGGGATTAGTTTAGTTAGTACTCTCTGATTCAGTAATTCACATTAAACTGCTTTTTAGTTGCACTGTAAAGCAATAAGGCCATTGATTTGAGTGCAATTATATGCTGGATACACAGCTAAAGAATAGCTAAAAAAACAACAAAACCTAAGCCAACTGAAACCACATTGAAAAAACAACAAACCCCAAAATAACCAAAACAACAACAAAACCTTCGCCACGAAATTCACCAGCTGCTCAGCAGATCCTGTCTCTGGGCATTGTGTTGAAGTGAGGGATCCATGGATGGGGTTGTGAGGAGACACTTCAGGAATTCAGAAAAATAACTCATATTTTATGTTATATGGGGTAAAGTTTGAGGAAGAAGAGGTGCAAATATAGCAATAACCTACAGGAAAGCTCAGTGTTACCTTAGGCCATCGCTCTGTGCAGTTGTAGAAGCAGTGAGAGAACTCTAGTAAATAATGAACAAACAAGGGTAGTAGTTGTGATAATTTATGTGAAGCTGGTGCATAGCAGAACAAAATTTTTTACTGAAGTATTTTTATTTTTCTTTATTTGGTGGCTAAATACTTAATGGGTTTTACTATTTAGCCACTAAATGAATCAATGAGAAATATTTTAGTATCAAAATACTGACTCTTTTGGGGTTGGGGTTTTTTTGGGGTTTTCTTTTTCTGTTGTTTGGTTGTTTGTTTTGGGGGTTTTTAGTGTGTGTGTGTTTTTGTTGGTGTGGGGGGTTTTAAATTTTTTTTTAAATGAGAATGCAAATAGTGACAGAGTTGGTATCATGACAAGAACTCTTAGGTTCATGTAAGAGCAGATGCAGTTTAGCAGTGCCCATGGCCTTAGCGGACCAAAAATGGGTTCACAGCTGTTGTCTTGGCTAGGATTCAGCTTGCATTTAGCAGTACTTGCCCAGTTTCTTGGAGACTGGCATGAATGTGAACTCATGCCTGCCTGAAAAAGACCCTGTGGATTAGTTCTTAGAAAGCAGACTTGCTATTTAGGTAGGTTGTGTGTAAGTAGAATAGTAAAAAAAAAACCAAACTAGAAGAGTAAAAAAAACAAACTAGAAGATGACTAAGATTTAGGGGCCGTGGTCACCATCTGAACTTTTTTTAAAACCCCCTGAATTTGCTGAGAAAGGTTAGGATAGAAATGCAGGGACTTCTTTGTGTACATGTTTCTACGTAAGAAAAACATAAAATAAATAGTCTTCTTTAAACCTGTGCTGGGCTTAAATGTCTTCTGTCTGCAGCTGTAAAGAGTTTTGCAGTCTATTAATCCTCCGAGTCTTCAGAGACCCAGAATGTAAGGCCTGCTGGTGGAGAGGAGGAGGGTGACTGATGCTTAAAGCAGTAATAAGGAAGTGCAGGGAAGTGGATGGATGGCTGAATTCCAAGGGCATTAACGACATTTCTCTCTTGTATCAGGACAGCAGACTTCATTGTTAGTGACTTTTTAGGGATTAGGGTTTTTTTCTCTGAAATGCATGCTTAAACAAAGAAGTATTCTCTATTTCCTTTGGGTTCCTTTTGAAATCTGATTCTTTGTAGTCTGAGAGGAGGATACCCCATCATCCGTGTGCCAATCCTAGGCACTGCACCTTCTGACTAGGGCAGGGAAAGGGCATGTGGCAGAGGAAGAATTTGAATCCCATTTGAGATGGGAACTCATCTGGCAATACAGACGCTATCACATGCTCACCCTCAGAACAGAGCAGGCTGCTTGGTTTGCTTTATTCCTGAATTTATCTCCCCCTGGAAATGTTGCCTGTGTGGAGAAAGCCTCCGTGAGACTGGGATGGGTAAATGAGTGGTTACAGTTTCTGTCTGATGCCTCCCACGCTTGGAGCAGGAGACTGAAGCGACACCCTGTGTATTTTTGGGAACAGGCATGACCTGTTTCAGTCTCTGATACACAGAACGCTCAGGTGGTGTCTCTTCCTCAGAGCATCCAGGTGCTTGTGGCTGTTTGTAGAGGCAGCCTTAGGGAACAATTGAGGTACCTGCAGGGGCAAAACCAGTTCAGGGCATTTCTCCTGACTCTTGAGCTAAAGCTTGCAGTTACCTGCCATCAAATCTGATTCTATATTCCAGGCTTAGTCTATCTGGGCTTTTTTCCAGAATCTGAGAATTCCCTATGGGAACTGTTCTACGATGAAGTTTATGGGTAGTTTGGGCTAGAATTGCAGCTGCTGTCCTGAAATGGCCATTTTGCCTCTGATGTTTTCCTTTTCTTTTATTTGCTCCTGTTTTTTCCCAGTTGGAGTGTGTCTAAATATACTTCCTAGTTTTAATGTTGGGTTGGTCTTTTTTTTAGCTCTGGGTTATTTTGTCTAGATTGCTTTGTATGTGCTGTTTTTAGACTGAGCTTTGAATGTTCACTGTAGGAACTGCAAAAATGAAATGGAAATCAATCACTTGTTGGTTAGTGACCTGGTTAAATCTGTGCACAGTCTGTGAGGGGAAGACAGTCCCATATTTCTCTCAACAGAGAAGAAAGAAATAAAATAGCTTGAAGAAGAAGAAAATTCAAGGAGAAAATATAATATACCATGTCCTTATTAACCAGTTTACCATTTTTTTGGTCCTGTGTGGTTGGAGGTTTCTGTTCTGCTGTTATGGGTTCTGAAATGCAGACAGAATCAGAACGATTCACAATCATGTACTTACTCAGGCAAGTCAGGGTAGTTTTCATTTCATTTGAAGTATTCACTGTTCTATAGCTTGTGTTTTAATTGACTGCTGTCTCTTACCTATCCTTGTGATTAGAAGCTACTTCTATTTCTGGGTCTTTACATGAATTTATTTTTCTTCTTTCTTTTTTTCTCACTTTCTTTAGGTCTCTGCCTAAGCTCTGACAACTTTGACATTTCTGTGCAGGATATTTTTCCAACTTTCACGTTTTCCACATTGTTTATTGCATTTCAAGTGTAACCTTTGAAATACTGTCCCTTACCTGAGTGAGGCTGTAGAACTTTGCCTACTGTACATCTTCTGATAATCTAAAGTATGTACTATCTTGAGACATTCCTTCCAAAGAGTAAACTTACATTTTGTAGATTTGTTTCAAGGGCAGGTCTGGGAACTGATAAATCTAATATTTGCACGGTCTGGTTGCCCTGGCAGAGACTATCTAGAAAATACTTCTTATATTTGTTTTTTACTTAATGGCATGGGTTTAGATGTGGAGGTGGCTAGAATTCAGTAGTAAAAATCTGGGGGATTCTTTTCTTGTATGTTCTCTGGGCTCTTGGGTATTGTTTTCTGTGGAAGGTGTACACTGTGATGGTTGGTATTTTTCAACTTCCTTTTGGATGGATACATGTCCTGTATGACCAAATATAAAACCCTTTTCTCCCTATGCTGGCAGGAGACTTTTTGTATTATAGAAATATCAAAGGAAAGGCAGTATAGCACATCTACATTGTGCATTCGGCAATCATCTGAAATGTTAGTGCAAAACCATTAGTGTGAGTCCATCTGGAGGGAGACTGGAAACTCTTCTGGCCACTGAGAAGATATTCTACAGCTCAGGTTATGCTAAACATTCTTGTCTTCTGCATTATAGGAGCCACTCAAGTAGTCTTTCTAGCATGTGAGAGACTGCTCAGTCCCTTTCCAGGATATGTAATTTGGAAAGATTACATGCTAAGAACAATGTTTCATATTCCCCAAGATGTATTTTCTGACTATAGATGTCGTATTTGTACCAGGCCAATAGTATGAGAGATTACTGTTCAGATTCAGGATCTCAAATGATTCTTAGATCTGATTCACATGTGAGGTTTTTGTTCTAATTTGTTGGTGTGACTGTTCTGTACGGTCACTCTTTTTATTTTAATATACTGCTTCTACAAGTCTATCATGATGCAGTTACACTGTGTAGTTTATTTCTTTTTCCAATGTAGAAATACACTATACTAGTATAAATGCTATTTTACCTTGTGAACACGTTCGTGTCAGGGCATGGATTTTCTTTCACGACATTGGTGTAGTCTCTGTAGTACAAGTATTACATGCAGCTCAGGTGATTGTCACTCTAGCCCAGGGAAGCTGCACTTTATTTCCATGGGTGCAGGAAAGGTCTGAATGAGATCCACACCCCTGTTCTAATCCCCCACTCCAGCGTGCAGGCTGGAAGATGCTCGTCTGTCCCAGGGAGAGCCATTACTGGGTGCACGATTGCGCTGATGGAAACATAAGAGTTTGGTTACCTGATGCTGCCACCTCACGAGTAGAAGGAAAAAAGGAGCACTTCATGGTCTGAGCTATTTCCCTTCCTTGATAAGGAACAGTTCAAACACACAGTTTAGAATATTCCCCACAAGCATTCACTTTATATCTATTTCTACAACAAGTAATACAATCAATGTATTTTTTATCTTGCACAAAAATAGCTCCTGTCCAATTCAGTGTCTCCTGCCAGTTATTATAGCTGATGCTCTTGACTGTGGTTGCAATGACGTCTGTGTGGCTTGCAGTGCCAGCCTGTTCCTTCTCTTGCTGATTGTCCCATGTCACACTTGTACTGTAGTATGCACCTGATGACTACAATGGCCTAATTCAGCTGAGCGATCAAGCCAGGAGTGTGTTACAAGCACCGAAAGAGTGGGTCTGTTTGTAACTCTTTGTAACTTCTGAAGAAGGTAAGATGTGCCTGCCAGAGCCTGGGTCTCCAGAGGTGAATGGGAAGGGAAAGCAGGGCTTGGTGATGCAGAGATCTTTGCTTGTGGCTTTTCCCCTTAGTAGCTTGCATTGGGATCCTGGTGTTAGTCTTTCTGCTTCAAAAATCAACTAACCTAAGGACATGGGCCAGCAGTGATCTGCGGCTGCTGGGGCAGCAGCGGTGGAGGTAGTGTGATTGCCTAGTTCTGTTCAGATGGTGTTTTAGACTTCCAGAAGGCTTTGTTCATGCTTGTATCTCATGTGAACCTTTCAGTCCAATACTTTCCTTTTAGTAGAGTAGTAGAAGATGATTTTCCCCCCTGATATTGCTACAAATCACACACAAATGTGTGTGCAAAATCCCCCAGCCCTCTGGCTTTGTCTTTTCTGTACCCTGTAACTGGCTAGAGATTAACATCTCTCTTTCATGATCTCCCTAATGCAATGTGAACTGTCATATCATTTTTTTCAGAAGAGGTTTTTTTGGGTATAGTGATTTTTATTGCAACTAACCAGATTTGCTAACAGTAAACTTGCCTGCATTTTTGGCATTAACACATAATTCTTAGAGAAATTGTATTATAGGCTGTGTGGAGTACATGATGCCCCAGTACTACTGTGCTCCATGTGTTTTCCGCTGACTCTGAGCTGCAATATGAAAGTTCAGTTCTGGACTGATGGTAAATGAGTTGCTCCCATGTGGATTAACAGCAGAGCTGGTTTAGGGCAGAGCATCTTTTAGCTCAGATTTGCAGCTCAACCTAAGCTGTGCACAGCTTTCTCTTTGAGAGAGTGTTACTCTGAAATAAACCAAGATTGCTTCAGGCTTGAAGTGGGCTTTAGACACGATGTTATTTGTCTGGTTTTGGATTTCTTTCTGCATGCTATTTCTTGACTAACTTTGGTTCTCTAGGAGAAATGATAGAAAGTTTGTACTGACTGTCTTACGCATGCTTTTGGTTTCTAAAGTGTTCTGTTGCTTATATATTAAGAACATTTTTACTGCCTGCTCAGTGTTTGGGTGAGTGAAGCTCTGGCATGTATTAGCTTTATTTTCATGTTTGAATGTAAAGCTGATGTATGATATATGAATGGCATGCTATTGGTAATAACTGAGAAGTCTCCTATTTCTTCTAGTATACCAGAAACACATAAATTCTACAGAAATGAAACATTTAAATATTTTAACCTTTTGTAAACTCAAGAGGACATCTCACATGAACTGAACTTGAATTTAGTTAATATTCATAAAGCTGGTTAGTTTTCTAGCACAGCTTTGTGTGACACTGTTTTCTCAAAAAAACTAACCTTGTATGCTGAGCTTTTGATTCTGCAGTCGCTGGTTTTGAAACTTCACTGAGATTCATTTCTATCCAACAAACAGGAGTTCCAAACTTAGCTTGGAAGGATTTCCTGCATGTTATTGAAAATCGATGGGGTACAGTAGGGCTGACAGGGATGTCTGCTTTGGACTCAGCAATTTGGAACTGCCTTGTAAGGCTTTATGAGAGCAAATGCCCTCCAAAGTAAATCAGCTCCAGTGACTAAACAATCTCATCTGCTACCCTGCTTTTTCTTAGCATTGTTAAAATGACAATAAATGTTTATTTAATTCAGTTGAACTACACCAAATTTTACTTAATTTTTCTGGAAAATCTTCCATGCACTGTATACCTGTGTTGAGTTCAGCTCAGCCTCCCAACACAGTACTCATACAGCTCTTTTATTTTTTGCATGTGTATTGGGTTTTTTCAACTTTGTGTGTGAGTATTGACATGCCTTAATAGCCTTTGTTGCTTGGCCAGTAGCCCACATAGTGCAAGAATTATTCATTGGCTGCCTGATTTCTTGCTCCATTCACCTCCTATTAACATCTAACTCTCACCTCTTATCAACCTTTAATCTCAATTGCTTCTCTAGCAAATTTTTGCACAGAATGATGTTTACGTCACTGTATTCAGCACACCAGCAGAATAAGACCTGCTGCTGCTTGCCAAACTAAAAGCTGAATTTCCTTTAATCTTTGATTTCTTCTCCTCATTCTTAACATCCAGAATATTTTCAACATGGACACAGGAGTGGAGTGAACCCAATGCACTAAAAAATGCACCAGCATTAAAAACTACCTTTCCAGGTGTTGTCTCTGGTGTTACAAATTTTTTCCTTTTTCTTGTACCATTGCAGCTCCAAGCAGATTCCATCCTCATGCTTTACAACTTTAGTGGCCACCCCAGTGGTGAGGCGTTGGTGACTTTTCCAAGCCTGGATCTAGCTAAGAAAGCAGTGGCTGAGAAAAATGGGCAGCTCCTGGGAAGCCGCTGTGTGCAATTGTACCTGGTCTAAGTGAACTCTCTGGAGGATGAGGAAAGGATGTTGCACCCAACACCGTGCCTTCTGCAAAATAAGAAGTCTTCCCTTGCCGCCCAGGCAGCAACAAATGTGCCTTTTCAGCATAACATGTTGGAATGCAGAGTGGTGCATGTCCTGTATTTGATTTGAAAAATGGCGTATCCTATGCCAAAGATAAAGCGAAACCAAAAATTGTGCAGTTAATTTACTTAATTTCTAAGGTACCTGTGTAAAAAGAAGCAAAGCCACTGCTGGCATGTAGTTAAATCTGAAGACAGTCCAATAGCACTTCAGCTACTGCAGCCACGGGCGGAACTCAGCAGCATTTGAAGTGGAAAGCAATGCTTGAGTCATTCAGATCCTTCTGTGTTTAGTTTTTAAGAGTTTACACTTGACAAAGTGTCTCGTTCTTGTAGAGTTTAAATGTCTTCAGGAAAGTCTTTTGGAATGCATGGCTTACCCAGTTCAAAGCGTAGATGATATTGATTTTTGTTTTGTTTTGTTTTGTTTTTGAGTGGAAAATATCAGGATGCTGGATGAATCCCGAATGCAATTGTGCTTTTTCACATCTTCATTAGACATTGTTTTGCAAAAGCCATATTTGACCTTCTTACCAGTGTACTGCTGCCAACATGTAAAGCAAAAAAAATAAAACCAACAGCAAAACCAGAAAAATCCTCTCTGCCCACCCATAACTCCCTACTCCCACCCCAAATTTTTAATCTCTACAGGACAAAAATGGCACATAAACCTGAGTACTAATAAGTTATATTTTTTTATTTAAGCATAATAGCTTTCAGATACTGTATTAAAGATTTTGCTCTAGTTTATGTGCATGCAATTTGTTTACATCTTTAAACTACTTTATTTGTATATTATGAAACAACAAGATGTGTTGAAATCTGAATTCTCTAGTGCATGCTTTTTTCTTTTTCCCTGTGTGTATATACATAAGCTAGAAGTACTTTTACGTCATGTAGCATGTGTTTAAAAAAAGACATCTGCTGTAGAAGCACTAAATGACTTTGTTTTTACTGTGCCTTACTTCAGAACCATTCCAAGTGCAATACCAGCAGAGCAAAATGTAATGAATTCTGTTGTTGACATGTTCATGGATGTCTGAATTGATCTTTTTTGTTAGTGTACAATTTGAGTTGTACTTTAAAGAACTGAATTATGTATGCTTCTTTATATTACAATAAATAAAAGAGATGCTTACGACGTGCATTGCCTTTTGAAAGTAACATGCTTTGGTTTAATGTATTTTCACAGAGCATCAGTCTTTGATAAATAGCCTTACACATTTTTCTCTTCTCCTAGGTTTAGATAAACATTTGCCAGTGGTGTGGCTTTTCTGTCTTGGTGGGGTTTTTTTGTTTGGTTGGGGTTTTTGTTTGGTTTTGTTTGTTTGCTTGTTTGGGTTTGTTGTCTTTCTGCATGTTCTGGCAAGCCAGAAATATGTATGATGCATGTTTCTATGTTTCTCTTGCAGTGCAACGCTTTTTAGGCAACATGATGTAACTGTTTCCATGCTTAGTGTTCTCTTTCTGTTGCCAGAGGAAACAAAGTATTGAGCTTGAAATTGCATTCGTGTTTGCGTTTAATTGACCTGATGGGTCACTCGCTTCTCTGTGCAACCCAAAATGCTAGGTTTAAGTCAGGATAGAGCCAGTCACCCTTTTTGTAGTGAAAATGGAGAAAGAGGAGGAAATCATATCAAGATAAGCAGGTTTGTTTCTCTCTAGTCCGAAGCATCTCATGCCAGATGCCATTTCATCATCAAAACCTCCCAAATTAAGTTTCAGCACAATTGGGTGGGAGTGGAGGGAAAGATTTTTTCATTATTTTGAAGTGGGAGTGTTTGCATTAATCTGTTTCCAAGATTTGTCTTGGTGAAGTCTACCAAAAAATCATACTTTAAAAGTAATTTGAATAGTAGAAAGGATTGCACAGTGGAATTAACATTCTTGCTGTGCCTTAGAGGAAAATTTGGTAGCTATGTAGTCCATTTATTACACACTTACGGTCTGGCATGGTCCAGCTGGTCACAGCTTTGCAAGCTGTTCAAACATTCTTACTTTTCCTCCTAAAAAACCCATATGGAACTTGTGGTTTTCTGCTTCCTTGGCAAGCTGAGGCAGGGCTGGAAGAGAGAGCCTCAGTCACATCAGCCATGATTTAGATGTAAACACTTCCTCTGCTCGTTTAACATCTTTATGGCTCAGCTGACAATGATCACAGCTCTGCTTTCAATCTAGCCCCGTGTCCCTATCACAATCTGCAAACAGGCTCTTCCTGAGCAGAATCTGTGCCTACCTATCACCCACTGCTGTTTTATTCCCTGTTTATCATGAGATGGTGGAAACCAGTCCTAGAAAGTGAACTGGTAGATGTTTCAGGCTGTGTGTTTTTGTGTGTGAAACCTAACTCATGAGACATGGACGCGGTGTATAATTTTGAGCAGTTATGTGTGTGAAGTGACGGTAAGGGCAGTGACAGCATTTTGGGTGGGCCAGAGCCTTCCGCGTGGGGGTCTGACAAGAGGCCAGACCTGGAGATGCTCTTCCTCTGAACTTTAACTTTGTTGCTCGTATTGAAAACGCTGTGGTCTTGTCTAAAAGAAGAATAAAAGAGGGACGGGGGAAAAAAAAGGAGAAATGGTAAAAAACAAAGTGCTGCTGATACAGGGCGGTGGATGGGGCAGGAGTTCATGAGGATCACAGAATGTTCCGAGTCGGGAAGGATCCCCAAGGACCATCGAATCCAACCCTTCGGGGGATGGCCCGGAGCCCGGTGCTGCTGACCCCGCGAGGGACGGTCCCGGCCCGGGCACGGGGGATGCAGCTCGGCCAGCCGCCCCTCGTTTGCCCTGTTGCTCGGTAAGGGCGGCACGGCCGTGCCGGAGCGGTTCGGTTCTCCCGGGGTTCGGCTCCGGGGTCGGGCTGACTCCACACCCGGCCTGTGAAGTTCTCTCGCACTCGCCAGCGCTGAGCCCGGGCCGGGGCTGCCCTCAGGGTTTGTGCCTCAACTCGGGGGGCTGTGCCGGGCCCCCAGGTGAGGCAGGGAACCACTGGCAGTTCAGGGGTGCTCGCTGTGACCCCTCAGTTTCGCCTGTGCAGCAGCAGCAGCCACCGGCAGCGTCCCTTGGGCGCTGCTCTCCGGCCGTTCCGCTGCAGGCGCTCTGGCCCTGCGGGGCTGCCTTCCAGCCAGAGCTCTCCTCCACAAATGGAAGATGAACTCTTGCAGCACACGTGTTTGGGTGACGGCTTCCATCGCTGGAGAAGGCTGGGAACTTGGGGTAAGGCCGGTGTTGTTTATTCTTGAGTGAATGCGCTTACTCCCTGTGACTGAGGTTTGAGACTATGCTGTGTTGTAAAGCCTTATCAGAGGAATCGCTGTCTTTACGTGCATGTAGCGTAACAGAAAAATTTAAAAAACATTAAGCTTTAACTGTTTCACCAAAGAAGAAGTGAAGTTTGGTAAAGAACTGTGATTTGACTTTTACTGTTGCTAAAGGAAAGGTCACAGCCACAAAACTTGGTTCTCAAAGAGCAGCTTCTTCCGTGCTTGGAATCAGCAAACTCCCTCACCTGCATTTGTGTGGCCATGGTGTGTAACTGAGCAACAGAATCACCATTGTTTGTATTTCTTCTCCTAGTTTCACACTTCTGGTAGTGCTGGTTTGGAGATGATTCATTTAACCATTTCTGTTCCTATTCTCTTGATACTGATAATTTTACCTAGAAATGGTTTCTATATTGACCCATCCCCCGGGATGTTCCTGCCCAGCTTAGAGAGAAGATAGTTTATTCTTATTTTTGTTGGAGATGGGATTGAAGAGTTTGAAATGGCCATTCTCTATTTCAGTAGTTGCAGCTGCGCATCCAGATCAGGTGTTTCTTGTTGGAATTCCTTCATTAGCAGAGCAGACTTGTCCAAGAGACCCTTCTAAGTTTTGCTTGTTTATGTGAACTAAGGTATTTTCAACAAATATTTTATTAGTGAAATTTAATTCCTCGGTTTTAAAAGGAAAAAAAAAAGCTTTTCAGCATCTTCTTTTTTTAAATAGTATTTGTTTCAGTCAGTTAAAACGGACTACAAGGCTGGCAGTTAACCTGTTGGGTCCTCCCTTATACAGAACTATATTTGACAAAATCTGTTATAATGTATTTTAAATCTACCACTAAAAGTGTCTTCTAAAATCTGATTACATCTAAGGATAACTTGAAATATTCTAAATCAGAAAATTCCTGATGTGTCAAGGTTTGTCTGTAGTCAATTTAAAAATTCACCTTTTTAGATCTACTTGTTAAAAAGTTTTAAACTAGAGACCTGATTTTTTCCTCTTTTTTTTTTTTTTTAATATAATCAGGTGAGGGCGACTGCATTATTTAGCTAGATTGCAGTTGAAATGCAAATATTCAAACACGGACAGTGTATTAATTTAACTTGTTAATTGCCATTTCTTCTATTGCTGTGTTATTATATTAATTTTATTTAAATACATGATTTTTTTAAAAAAGCTATTGTTTGTTGCTTTCTGTGTGCTTCCTGATAATAAAAAGTAGAATTTAAATAAAATGCCTTCCCTTCTGTAAACCTTACTAAGGTACTGCTCTAATTTTGTCGGTTCAATGTTAGCTGTGTCTTTGCGAGAATATATTTTACTGCCGGTAGATGTCCCCTTTCCATCGGGGTTCGCAAGGAAGGGGATGGAAACACAACTGCTTTGGAGCCGGGAGCTCCCTGTCACCAACTGCAGCGGGAGCTTCAGTGCCCGGGAATGCTCTGCTGCCCAGTAGCCTTAAAATCGGAGCTCATTATGCTGCTCATAACGTTGTTAAGTTTGTTGTGTAGTTTTTTCGTTTGTTTTCTTTTTGTTTTCTTTTTTCAAATTTGTTCTTGTTTTTCTACTCTGAATGTTTTCTATGTGTTCATTGATATTCAATACAGTTGTTTTGAAATGTACGTTTAAAATAACAATATTTAAAAGTGTGCAAGAGCAAAATGAAGGAAATATTGTTATATTTCTTTTTGCTACTATCCACAAGAACAAGAGAGAGGTGGAAGGAAACAACAGAATAACTGAGGAGAGGAAAAATGAAGTATTTTGGGGAGGGGGAGTCTTACAGGAATTTCCTGCAAGAAACTCCAAAAAACTGATGGTGGTTTGTTGGAAAAATCTCTATTTTTTGCAATGGAACAGCGTTAGAATTTAGCTGTCTTTGCTGCATTGAATAGAAGCTTTTGGGTTTGTCAGGAAGAGTAAGATCTTTCCCTGCTGTTTTCTGAACTAATTCAGTGTTGGGGGTCTCTCTGGGTGGGTACCAGCAGGCATGGCGGGCACACGGGGTCCTGCTGGGGGAGAAGTGCGAAGGTGAGGTGCACCTGCACGGGGGGAAGGCTGGCAGGGAACAGCTCCTCCCTCGTCTCGAGTCGGGGTGTGAGAGGTTAAAGGAGGAAAGGACAGTCTGAGCCTTATCTGGAGTGCAGCATTTGTCACTACGACTCAGTGCAAGGAATTCTTAGTTACACATGCCCTGAAAATGTGGGGCTCAGTCCCATTGGATTAGGTGTGTCTTCCTCTTGTTTGATGCAATGCTGTCCTTGTGCAATTGTGAATTTTACTGTGAAAATCCACACAAGCTACATTGAATATTAACTGTAGTAATAGCATTAAATTAAAATATCCTTGAAAAGGTCAGGACTTCTTTGGTTTTGGGGTGGTTTTGTTTGATTGGTTGGTTATTTTGTTTTGGTTTTGGTTTTTTTTGAAAAGCAATGAAAAACTTAGAAAAACAATCAGTTTTGCTCAGTTTTTACCAACAAGGAATCTGTGCCTGGGAATATAAACTGTCAGATTGCTTACAGTGCTGTGTTGGAGTTATACCTGGTGGTGCTCATGACAGTAATAGACCATTTCTCTTGCTTGTGAGGAGGAGAAGACTTATAAGGATGGCAGCTTCCATATTTTCAATGAAATGTGACTTCTGCTTGTCTCTAAAGTTAATCTTTTTGCTCAGCTCAAAGATATTGGTGACTGATAACAACATGTCCGTGTTTTTTTTTTAAAGTGACCTTGATCTTACCTTATAAAAAGTAAGCCCCCAGAAAAGAAAGGATTCCAAATTTTCAGGTTATGGGGACTATTTTGGAGATGGTTTGGGGAAGAAAGAAAATTGTAAGGCCATGGACCTAGACTGATAGTACATCCCAGAGAGGACAGGGGAAATTGTGAATGCAGTGAAGGCAATATTTTGGATGTGTGGGTTCTTTGTTATTTTTTTTCTACTCTGTTCACTGGCACAGGTTCCACCAGTGGTTCCTTTGCAGATACAGTCGCTCTGGAAAACAGCACAGTGCTGCTGCCATGCAGGAACTCACTGCTGAAGCGAGCCTGGAGACCTTCCAGCTACAGAGCAAGTTCAGTGTTGGATATTGCAGCTTCCAGAGGCTTGCTAATGACTCTTGCAATGATTTAGGAGATGGGATGATTTTCTGACCTGTTTTGAACAGGAAAAGCCGGTTGCAAAGTGCTGAGGAGGCAGCATCAGCCCACACTGCCGGCAGGCTGGGATGAGCTGGGGCCAAGGACAGCACCGCTGGCAGACTGCTCTTGGGGCAACCCTGGGAAGCCACAGACACAAAAATCAGTCAGAGTGTGCTGAGGATTGAACTAAACCAGCTTTGGGCTGGGCACCTCCAGAACCACAGGCAGCACAGGCTCAGCTGGGTGCAGGCAGCACAGGCTCAGCCCAAAGCAGCTCCAGAACCACGGGCAGCACAGGCTCAGCTGGGTACAGCTCCAGAACCACGGGCAGCACAGGCTCAGCTGGGTACAGCTCCAGAACTGCGGGCAGCACAGGCTCAGCCCAGAGCAGCCCTAGAACTATGGGCAGCACAGGCTCAGCCCAGAGCAGCTCCAGAACCACAGGCAGCACAGGCTCAGCTGGGTGCAGGCAGCACAGGCTCAGCCCAGAGCAGCCCTAGAACTATGGGCAGCACAGGCTCAGCACCGCCGGGAAGCTGGGCAGGCAGGAATGCGGTTCCAGCACAGCTCTGCTCGTGTTGCTGGTCTCATGAACTGTAGTCACAACTGATTATAAGTTATAGACTCTAGAATTTTTTGAGACAATTAGGATAAACCGAAGTGGGGGAAAGGAGGGGTTGCTGGATACAATTGCAGTTTGTTCATTGCATGGCTGTCATTGAGCATAAATGAAGGTTTAGCCTCTAGATACAGAACAGGAAATTGGATTTGAAATCAGAAGGAAGAGCCAAAGAACAGTTTTTCTTATGCCAGCACCTCAGTTTTCATCCCTCTAAACAAGGTTTAGTAAGAGGTAACATGCAATATTTGTGTAGATGTCACTGTAAAAAGCACATAACTTTGAGGAGCAATTATGGAGCTAGTAATGAAGCAGACACCCCTGGCACTTGAAGCCCTTGAATTTATAACTCTGGCATTTGAGTGAGAAATCCCTCAGAAGAGCTGTTACAGAATTAGAGTAACTTTTGAATTGTATTTAGCAGGCACAGCATCTCTCTTCAGAAATTCTTCTCATTCCTGTGTATGTTATTGATTTCAGAACTATTCAGTTTCATTTTTGCTTTAGATATAAAATTTGTGAAGTAGACAGGGAAAAATGGTTGCTCTTTAGCAGACTATGCCACTGAAAATTGAACTCTGCAAACTCCTTGTGTAAGAGGACTTGCATTTTTTCCTGAATGCTCAAAACCACTGCCATCCCCACCCCCACTTGAATGGTTTTCTCTATTGTTCAGTGTACCCAGGAAAAATAAGATTCTGTGGTTTATAATTCATTTTTATTTTTTACCCACATAAACCATAGGGTGTTTTTTTAATTTTTGTATTAAAAACACTCCATCATTAGTTCCCCAAATCAACAGTGGAACACTGAAACCTAAGAGATGAGCTTTTCAGTACCTTTCTTTTTGAGTACCTTTTGAACATGCAGTGCTTTGCAGATCCCTGTTCAGATGGTGTTGTGAGAGAGCAGCTGTGCAGAGTGGTAACTACTGTGACAGTCCCGTCACTGCAAGATGTTGGAGAGAACACCAGTTACCCTCTCTTCTCTCCTAAATGGGTTTTGTTGTGCTTTAGGAATTACATAAAGACCTTTAATGTTTGCTGCCCTTCAATCACTCCAAACTTGGTAGATGTTTTTCATGAATGGCAAGCAAAACCCAAGATCTGAACCTCACTTCTCCACCAGTGGTGAAGTTCTCAAAGAGAACCATCAGTAACATGGAAAACAATCCAAACCAGTACCTGCCACTGTGGTGGCTCTGCAACTCCGAAAGGAGTAAAGTGTGGCAGGCTTGGTTTGGGGTTTTTAAATATGAAAATGAAAGTGGCAATTTATAGTGAGGATGACACAATAATTCAGGTGTGAAAGGGGCACTTTTGTCCTGCCTTGTGGTGCTCATGAGAGCTGCTCAGACTGTGCTTCCAGAACGCCTTTGTGGCATGGCCTGGACCGTGTTCCCCATTCCAGGGTCTTGCTCTGGTCTGGTTTTTGTGTTTTCATTCCCTCTTCAGAACAGCCCCTGTTCAGCACGGGGAGCACTCTGTAAGCTCTGTGTGGGGCAGTTATCTGCTGCCGGCTGCCCTTGAACCTCTCCCTGCAGGGATTGCACACACACGCTGGGCCAGCAATCTACCCAGAGCAACAGCCCAGGTTTGCTCTGATATGCCCCAAGCACAGATTTTGTTTGTGGAATGAGCTCATCTGGTTTTGGTCACTTTTGAGTACATTTGAAGCATGATGTTAATATTTAGTCTAAAATTATCTTTGTTTTCCACATAGTATCTCAACAGTGAATAAGATCAGCAACTTGTGATTTTTTTTTTAACTCACCCCCTTCCCCCTCACATGAATTTCACTCTGAGGCACAAAGAAAGTTGTTGAGTTCTTTGAAATAATCTTTTGTGAACACAGTAAATGCAGTTCACT
Organism: Pomatostomus ruficeps; assembly: GCA_013400735.1. NCBI lineage: Eukaryota > Metazoa > Chordata > Aves > Passeriformes > Timaliidae > Pomatostomus > Pomatostomus ruficeps. Next base: position 193,426 of record VYZT01063309.1, read on the forward strand.
TCAGACCAATAATCAAACCACACATACAGCCTTTTGTCTCAGCTCTATTAAAGTATTGAAGATAATGTTCTCTTGATAATGCTTCATGATGGGAAAGCATTCCTCTCTTTCAAAAATGCCTTTGCATTTCTCTTACTGCAGCGTTCCCTGAAAGACTGCTAATGTGGAGCTTTATAAATAATCCTTTCTGCACCGCTGTAAAAGTAATTTAATGGACACTTCTGGGAGAACAGGCTGATGGGAAGGTATTTATAGGCAGTATCAAGGGGTGCCTGACAGAGTGAGGTGGATGGTTTGTCTCTCAGGGGGAGCTGGGGGGGAGCTCGGTGTCGCTGCTGGTGAAGAGAGGGCTCTGCTGGGCAGGGTGAGCACACTCTGTGCCTCCTGTTCCAGCCCACCCAGCCTGTTCTGAGAACAGCTCTGCTCTGCAACCCTTGTAAACACTGCTCCAGCTGTGTGAAGCCACTGGAGTGGCTACAGTAGTTGCTGGAAGGCCAAACAAGGCCAGCCTTAATTATGCAGACAAAAAAGAGAAAATAATTTAAATGTTCCCAACGCTGAGCAAACAACAAATATTTCCTCTTAACCCTACTATAGCAGGAACACCTTTTCTCTGAGGACACATCTTTTTACTTCCAAAATGGCTCCTCTGCGTGAAAGCCTTCACTGAATCATCAGTCCTACCTGGCCATGCCTCTGAATCCAGCCTCTTTTGCCAGGTATCTTCTTTGTTACAAAGGATATTTTTCTGTGCAAGATTCTGCACCACCTTTTAGAAAATAAGTCTATAGAGGGTTGTTTCATTTTGTTTCCTCTCAACTTTTTTTTGAGACATCCAGTGTGGGATACCAGGAATCTGTTCTGTAAGAACTAATGCTGCCTTTCTTAAATATGCCCTCATGTGTCCTTTTCTTTAGTTTTGCATCTGTTTTTGCACCAGCTGTGCAATACTGTCTTTCAGGTAGTACCTTTTGTGGCAGGGGCAGATGGAAGCCTTTCTGGGCAGTTGTGCATGGCTGGTGTTGGAAGCAATTGTTTCATGTGGTTTGGATGCTTTTCGACTGCTGTGAGAACAAGAGAGGGACATCAGATTAATTGTTTATGTATAAATTATTCATTACTTTTAAATTAATAAAACTAGAAGCATGTGTTAAAAATTTCTAGGGTTCAGCAGCTGCCATCTGTTAGTGAAGTGGATGTGATGTTGGGGCATAAATAAGGCATTAGGTGAACCTGAGTGTCTTTTCATAACAGCAGAATTTTGAAGCTGGATAGGAGGACTTTAAATATGAAATAACAGCAGCAGAATGGAGTGAGATAATGCTCTCTAACCAGCAACTGCCACGAGGTATTGCTGCTATCGCAGATGAGAGCTGCAGATAAGAAAAGCCCCTGAACAGCTCTGTCCTGCCCCCTCCCCACACGATTTCCTCCCCTGGGAGTACAGGGAGAGCTGGGGCCGGGTGTGAGCACACCCCCAAACCCACCTGATCCTAACTGGGAACTGCTCCTTCTCTTCTCCTCCCAGGTGGAATCTGATATGGACTCACTGACTAGCATGGAGGGGGAAAGAACCAATGCAGCTTAAATTTCCTTTGGTTTGGGGCCAACTGTAGATGGTGAATTTTTCTGGGAGTAGGGAGGGAAATTGCTGATAAAGCTGTGGATGGTTGAAAGTTTGAGTTACGGGAAAGATCGGTGACGGAACAGCTCATGATCAATATGCTTGCAAAGACTGGGACTAAAAGGTGCACTTTGTAACCAATAAAACTCTAAAATGCTTTCTATATGTGACCTGAAATGTCAACCAAGACATATATTGAGTTCTGGGAACTGGAGATCACAGCACTTATCAGAGATTTTATGTTATCTCTGTGGGACATAGTGGAAAATAACTCAGAGTTCAAATGATGATTGCTTAAGAAAAGATTTACCTTAGTGGCCTGCACAAACCCAGATAGTTACGTAATACCTACTTGAAACTCACCTTTATTTCAGTTGGCTATGGTATTTCTTCAATCTTGACTTTTTATTATAAATATTAAACACTTGCTGCATTCCAGCTGAGTGGAAGCTGTCCTCTTGGTGACTAACATGATTTTTTTTGCATTTATTTGAAGTACCTCATGATAGAAAGTGAGTTAAAACAAAATTATAGCACAAATTGTCTATGATACTGAATTATTAGTACATCCTAAGATACCCATGTATTTTACCAAGGGTGGTTGAGTACTGTGATGTTCTGCCCTCTTCTGCCTTGGAGTTCTGGTGTATTTTCAAAAACTCAAGGCCCAGCGGGGAGCCTCCAGAATGGCCAACAGCTACTAGGAATTATTTGTGCTTCTCTGGCACGGGTGTTGCAGCTCTTCCTGGAGCTGTGCCTTTTGCACGGGGAACCTGCTCTGTTGGTAGTGCAGTTGAGTGGATGCAGGGCTGGGTGGCTGGGTCACTTGCTAAAATGTCCTGAGGTCTCAGTTTTCAGATTCACTCTGTGTGAGGATGAGGAATGCCTGGCTGTGACCCAGATCACTTTAACTAGCATAAGTTAAGTGTGATGTAGATTATGCATCTGTGTTTAATCACAATGCTCAGAGCAATAGGTTAGTTGTTGTTTTGTTTTTTAAAAATTACATAGGAGTAGAAACAGGTAAACAGCCAACACCATGTTTGGTCTGGTTGCCTTTATACTGTGTGAGAAAGCTCTCTTTTTGTGCAATATTCAGCTTTGTTCTTTCCCCTTCTGATAACCTTACTAAATGGTTCAGCCTTTGTGTCTTTCACCCTTTTAGTGCGGTATATTCAGCTTTTACAGGCATTATTCCCTTTCAAGTCTTCTAGAAGATTTATAGAGGTTTAATCTCACCTGATGCCCCCTTTCTTCCAGCTCCTACTCTTTTCTTGAGCAGGAGAGTTGGGCCACCCTTTTCGGTAGAATAAAGGCTGTTTCCCTTCCGTATATATGCAAACGCTTCAATCCATTAAGCGTCAGTTCTTTTACTAAACTGCTTGGGTGTTTTGCCTCAGTGAGGTGTGGAGTTCTCTCCTCTCCCTTCGACAGACGCTGTGGAACAGCTTCACCGAGGCCCTGTGTCAGTGTGTGCACTGAAAGCAGCGCTGTGGTGATATCCCCCTACTGCTGGCTCTTGAGAGATCAGGCACTACCGAGCACCACTCAGGGGCAGCAAATTTCCAGCCTTTTCCCCTCATAGGCTTCCCAGCATCTCCTTGTTCTATGAGCAAATCTCTCCTAAACTCGCCTGTGGTCAGCCCTGTGACAGAGTGAGCAGTGCTACCAGAAATTCAGGCTTTGCTTTCACTTGGATTCACTGTATCTTGGTTAGCTGGCAGCCATTCTGTCACCTCCTCTGGAAGTGAGGCAGTGCAGTCATTGATGAGAAGTGGAAGCAGCAGGGACCTCTCTGCAGTTGGGTGCAGAGGGACACTGGCCAGGCTGTGTGAGGAGCCCTGGTTGGTTCAGTGCAGGCAGACCAGAACTGTTTCCCTCAGTGACCTTTCTGCATGTGAGATTTCGTCTCCTATTCCTGCTTGCTTATGTTTGTTTTGTGGGAGTCCTACTGAGAGTGAAGTGACTCAAAATACACAAATGGAGAGAAATAATTCAAACTGCATGTGATCTTAAACCTCCTTCTCAGCTGCAAATAGAACGCTAAAGCTGGTTTGCCATTAACTTCTTGCTTTAAGCCAAATGTCTGTGCCTTTGGGGAGCTCAAGAAGTCTAACCTGGATTCAGGTGTGTGTTTCATGAGCACTCACACTTCATTTGCCAGAAAAATAGACTCCAGAGAACTGTCCCTTGTCAGCTTTTTTTTACCCCTGCCTTTTCTTGGGGGGAATTAGCGGTGTGTAGGCTCTCTACATGAATTAAATGTTATAACACCCCTGGCCCCACCTGCAAGCTGCAATTTGCCTTCTAAAATTTTTTTTAAAAAGTAATCCTAAAAAAAGTCCTTTTGCTGTTGAGAGAAGGATCCCGATGGTATCTGTGTGACTCAGAGAGTGCCATAACACCGCATGAAGGTTTGACTTGGTTGCTTGTTTAAACAAATTTGAGAGCGTGGGGGACACTTCCAGAACAGCTGAACAACTGAGCTCCTTGGATCTCAATAATGTGATTTCTTTCTTGTTAACTTTAGTCCTGAGGATGTTTTATGTTGCATGGAGGCAGTGCTGATTCTGCTTGCTGGGCCCATCTGCAGCACATCTCTACTGTCTGCAAAGTGCCCTTCAGTGATGAGCAAGCTACCCAAGTGTATCTGGGATGAAAGAAACACCAGGTAGCTTGAAAATTATCTTACAAGCTGAGTGTAAAGACAGAACTTAACTGCTTTCTAAATTTTTTCCACTTTGATAATGAAAGATTGAGTCTCTGTTTAAATGTAATATTTCATGTCACTCAGAATTGTACTGATTTTAGGTGGTGTCCTTCCAACCAAACAGGATTTTTTTTTTGTCATAAGTTATAGAATTCTATTTTACTCATCTGGTCCAGATGGTGTTTGACCTGCTAAGAGTTCATGTCCTGTTGGAAAAAATATTGAGCTTAGTGTAATGTATGTGAAAATGATACAAAGTCATGAAGGCACAGTCCCAGAGGGGGGTCCAGGAGGGAGGGCACAAATGGCACAGAGAAACTGAACAATTAACGTTAGAACATGCCCTGCTTAGCCAGTGATACTTTTAACTGTTGCTTATCTAAAAGATGTTTTTTGCAGGTTTACTGCTATCTAAAAAATGTATCTAAAAAGAACTTTGTGAGAGATTTTCCTGCTTTCTACTATGAAGTAATTGAGGTCAGCCTTTTGTGGGAGTGGAAGCCTGTAATTGGAGACAGACCTGCTCAGTAACCAAAATATTTTCTCTTTTTGCTTTTCCCCCTTTTCTCTTTTGTATGTTTTGTATTCCTCCTTTAGCTAAGGGAACCTTATTGGTCTCCAGTGTCATTTTAGCAGCTGGATTAGTTCCAGAGGGTTTAGGCTTGGGCAAGCAGCATTTGAGTCTCTCAGCAAACTCTGCTGACAGCCACAAAATGTATGGCTGTGCCTCTCCAAGCCACGATGTCATTCAGCCCAGGATTTGGCCAGTGTTGGATTGCTTGTTATCCTTCATTGTTTGTGCAACTTTTCCATTATAACTTCTGTCAGTGGTGAGGTCAGATGGCAATGATGACATTCTTGGCATAGCTTCTTTTTTCATATCCTTAGAAAAAAATAATCCCATAGTAGCACTTAATTCAGTTTCAGTATTGCCTTATTTGTCCTATTGGCTTGGTGGCTTGTGCTCCTCCAGCTACTGTGACTACAGCCAGGCAAATGTCACAGGGTGGTATTTGCTGTTACTCGAATAAAGTTATCCTTGACCTCTCATATTTGCTTTCTGTTGAAGATTTTATTAGCAAATTTTTATTCCTGGTAAGGGAAGAAATGGTGGGAACATGGAAATACAGAAATGCATGTGCTGGCACAAGTGTGTGCTGATCAGTGCCCCCGGAGACAGGAACAATTACAGCAGGACCTGATCACACTGCAGGGACCTGAGCATGGACTGCTGTGACAGGCAGCTGTGAGGATTGATGTCCTGGGAGCAACCTTCCACATGGAGACCCCGCCTAGAAAACACACAGGGTACAGCTGAGCCAATGGCAGTTAAACTGGAAATCTTCACATCTGCTGACAACTGCAACTTTCTCTGACCTGTAAATGGTTGTTGCACCTTTATTATGATGCAATCCTTAAAATGGCAAACCTTGAAAGTAAACCTTAATTCATTAAATCATAGAAAGCCAATGCTTTGGACAGGCTGTGCAGCAGCTCTGGAGGCACTTGTTCAAATGATGGAAGACTGGAAAAATCTGTTCTTGCATCATACTGAGAGAATTTCCTACTTGAAAATAGTGACATACTGACTGCTAAAAGTTTGTCTTGTCCTTTTCCAACACATTGCAAGAACGACTTGGCTGGTGGATACACCAGGGAGTTCATGGGATATTTACAAACAGATCCCTCTATCGTTGTGAGAAAAAAAATATGATGCATGTAGGACAATGCTCAGCTATTCCTTGTTGTGTGTTTGTTGCAGTGTTGTTGCCACCTTGGCAGAGAAGAATCCACCACACCTTTTGTACCAAGCTGGAGTAAGTTCAGGAAGGCAGCCCTGACCTTTCATGCCTCGTCCTAAAAAATGCTCTATGGCAGCCTAAATCCCCGATGTTGGTGTTACAGTCAGCACCGCTGGTACGTGCAGAAGTTGGGCTTAGGAACTTTTGTCTTTGCTACCAGAATCTGCAGTCATTAATGTGTAGAGGTGTTTACTGAGAGATGCTGCAGTTGTTAATGTGGAGGGTGGTTATTGTTTTTTATAATTGCCTATTTTCTAGAAAATATTTGCCTTCCCAACTCTCAAGATTTTCAGCATGCTGCTTCCTTGTCTTTCCTGCTTTTTATTACAAGAAGGACCTTTCTAAGTCATCAGTCATTTATCATTCCATTGTCACAAGATCTTGGAAGAGTAGTTTTTCTTTTTCCTCCAACTTATTCCTTGTGATTCCACTGATCACTGTATTCACAAGTAATATTTTCATATTGAGTCGTCTTTAGGTGCATCACTTTTGTTTGATCAAAAATTACAGAAAAGAACAAGCACAAACATTCTTCCTGCTCTTACCAGCAGGTGTCACAGCAATGACAGTAAGGAAGAGGTATTTTTTTTTCAGTTCCTAGTAATAAAAAAACCTCCAAAAATTTAAATTTGCAGTAACAGCTTGAGAACTTATATAGCCTGGATCAATCTCTTCTAAAACAAGATCCATGGAACATCCAAGTCTTTGCAAAGTAAATATTCTTTTTCTATTGCTTCAGTATCTTAGTCTGGTTTTTTCCTTTTGTTTTCTTTTGCATGTAGCAGACGTTAACAAAGGTAAGAGTAGGTTATTGCAAAATAATTTCTTAGAGGATCTCTGCAAATGACAGTGCTTCCTGTGTGTTAAGAATGACTGATTGATAAACATTATCCTTTTATCAGGCAGAATAAAGCTCAGTGTTAACTTCCTTTACCAGAGAAGACTGTAGGCAAAACTATGCATGAATTTAAATATATTGAAAATCCTTTTTTCTTTTCTATGGCCCTTTTACATACCTTAATACTTCACTCACTACATCAGCGGCTAGTTCCTGAATAGTATTATTGTAAATTAATTGAAGCCAAGGGGCAAAGAAAAAAGATGGGAAGAAAAGAGGACAATCCTCACCTTATTCACTCCAGTGGAGCACATGGTGGATTCAGAGCATACAGTGGCATTTTGAGTTAGGCAGGGGGAGAGAAAAGTCCAGGAACAAGCAGCAGGAAGGAGACAGCACAAGTAATGCTGTGGAACATAAGGAAACACTGGCTACAGTACGAGAATTAAAAGGCCTTGATTTCTGCCAGCATTTCCTTTGGGTTTGGGTCCTAAAAGAACAAACTTCTGGTTACTCTTCTAAAGGAACTGACCTTAACAGGGCATTTCTTCTGATTACCAGCAATACCAAACCAGTGTTTTGCAAGGTAGAAGCGACGTTTTTCACCCTGCCTGGATCAAAATCTCATCTCTGCAACAACAGCCATGTGCGTCAGCCTCAGCTTTACCCGCCGGGCCGAGACTGCAGCTCCTCTCCCGTCCCACCCCAGCAGTCCCAGCGGAGCAGCCCCCAGCCTATTTGCATCGGAAAGGCGACTTGAACCGAGGGCAAAGGAGCCGCAGTCAATGGCTCATTGCCGGTGTCGGTGTGTGCTAATTATACCCGGGGTACTCACCCTACAGAACACGTGAGCAGCCTTCAAACCGCCCGGGCTATTTTTACTAAACCTCGGCTATATTTACCGTGCGTTCACTTGGTGGCACTTCAGCATCCCCTTTCGGGTGTATTTTTAGCCAAAAGCACCGCTGAAGGTAATCGGCCGGGACACGCTCCGGGAGAGGCTAATCCCGCCCCGGCCGCGCAGTCCCTGGGAACGGAGCCGCTCCCGCTCCCGCTCTGCCGGGCACGGGCAGCCAAGGGCCGCAGCTTGTGCCCCGTGCTCGGTTTGGAACGGTCCCACACGGCACTGGGGGGTGAGGAAAGGGCCCGGGAACAAGAGTGCAAGGGACACGATAAAAACCTTTTCAGCAGCAGCAAGAGCGCCGAGATGCGACACAGATTGTAAAGCCTGACTGCCCAAAGGGACTTCCCGCAGTACTGTTTAGTCAGCCAGGATATACAAATACTTTAAACTCTGTAGGAATTTCACATTTATTTCAGAAACAGTTTAACTGCATCTTATCTATGATAATATCCTTTCAGGAACGGAAATTACTGTTTCTGATGAATTCCCTTGAATAATAATTTCTGGAAAAGTTTTTCCAAATAATCTTGTGATTGTCTAATTGAACAATGACACCTGCAAGCAGGGAAGCGGCAGTGTTGTGCAGACTGATACCCTGCCAGCACTGCTGACCACCTCTTATGGAGGGGGAGGTTCACTGGTGCTGGCTCTAATCTGAGCCCCAAAGCCTTTACCAGATTGTTCAAAATCCCCACTCTTCCAGGGGGAATATCCACTGTCCCTCACTTCCTGTGTCACAGCTTGGTTACCACTGCATCACAAACGGAGTTCCTTCCCACTGCCTCTGTGTCTGCATTTAAAATAAATGACAATGCATTTGCATTCTTTTTATTTATTTGAACACTATGATTTAAGAGCCTAAATGCAAGTTTTTCCCTTTATTTCTGCAAGTAGCACTGCAATCATAACTTACAAAAATGTTTAAAATACAAAATGTACATGAAATTACAATACAAGGCTCTGTAAACATCTAGAACTTAATCTTTATTGTCCCACATTTTTAAATATAAAACTTCAATTTGAACGATTTCTGAACCTCAAGGAATGACATCCATTATGAGTATCAAAAATAGAGTTTCAAAGCTTTGTATCAGAACAAAACTGTTATTTTCATTCTTTGGTTTAAAAAGGGTGGCAGTTCCCCTGATAACAGGTAAGTTTTACTACGGAAATTCAGATTGCTAGTTTATGGTAATTTCAGAACTCACCCCTGTCCCCCTTGATGAATATGCTACCCCTTTATTTTTTTTTCCTAAACATTGATCTTTGACCCTCCTTATAGAAAAGCTACCTCATCATTAAGGCTTTCCTTCAGGATAATCTAAATTATTAAAAATTTTTGGAAAAGTACTCAGGGAGCAGACAGGACTTAAGGGCAAGGAAGTGGATGCCAACAAAATATTAACAGTTGCCGGGTTCTGTTGTTTAATTAAATTTGCATAGTCCAATAGAGATTGTGTGCTTTTTATACCACTAAAATTATACAAGATTAACAGTCTTTATCTACGTTATCACACAAGCTAAAATAAAATTAAGACCCTTGTATTGAAGCTTTTACAAGGCAAATACAAAACTGCTTTAGTATCCAAAGCTATATTTTTTTAAATTTCATTTTTAAATAGGAAAGCATTTCTATGTCTACAGGCATCAAGGTATTTAAAGGCATCAGAAAATTTAGTGCATAGCAACTCCGGATTGTTTGGGCTCCTATATTTTAGGTACAGTGTGAATTCCAGCTACTTGGAGAACTTGCAAGGAGAGTCTGTACCAGCAGGATAAAGGAGCATAAATCCCATACAATATGAAAAGCTTTTAAGTCAGAATTCTCCTACAAACAATGGTTAATGCAAAAGACCCAATACATGAATGAAAACTGGAACACGCCTTGCCACCAGCACACACTCTGAGACAATCACCGCACTGTGTGGTTCGGTTTGTTTTGAAGGTGTTGAAACGTAAGCGGATGTATTTCTGAGCATGTGAGTCCTTTCTAGGATCTTTAACGTAAATGAGTAGAGGACAGAGTAAAGCACCATTGCTGAGGGACAATTACAAGATCACACTTTTCAGATTCCAGCCCTGCCAATTATTTCCTGCAAATGTCAAGATGTGCACCACTGAACAGTACATTCACAAAAAGGATGCTTAAGATTCCCAGCAGGTACACAGTGGCCTTGCATTAAGTTGTTTTAAATAATTATGAAGCATCAAGTTAATAGCCTCAGGCTGCACTCTTAAAAGGAAGTACCTGATGAAATTATAATTTTACCCACTTAATACATGGTCTTTAAAAGTTCATCATTCAGTTATTACAGAAATGCAGTTACAGCTGGTGTAATGGTATTGCTTGGGCACTGACTTCAGGTGTAAGGTTTTTGCCTGCAAAAGGCTCAGTGGAAAGTTTTCCCCATGCCTGTTTGCCAAAATGCAACCTCAACAGAAGCTGTGTTTACCCTCCCAGGTGTTGTAAGTCAGCACTGCTCTCCACAGTCAGACCTTTCATCCATCTGAAGTCTGCACAGAGGCATGTGTTCCCCATGTGCTGAACTGCTCAAATGGCCACACTTGTCTCAGCCAATGCAAATACACTTTCAAATTTTCTAATTCTATGCATTAATTCACTCTTAATTTTCCTTAGACTGCCATGGCTCACCCAAATGAACAGCTAAAAGGAAAACCTTGGATGTTCTGAGGTTCCATGCACTGCTGCCCCTCCTTTGCCATGACTGTGGTACCCTGTCAGTTCCATGGAGGAAGGCTCTGTAAACGAGTGATTCCTGGGGGAGGGAAATGTGTGTGGCCTCCACAGGCAATGCCAGATCCTCTCCACGGTGTCTAATTGTAAAGGCCAGAGATTTTTGAGTAACAATGTAAACAGAGTACTTCCAATTCATCAGATAATGCGGATAAGGGAGATGCATCCTCGGAGCACAGCACAGAGTTTACTGCTGCTGTGATGAATCTGGTGTATTTCTTTGGTAGCTCCTGCTTCACACCTTTACAATTAAACACGGACACATTGAACTGCCTATACACTATTTCACAGTTAATTACTTTTTAGCAAACTGTTTATAAACAGCCTGAATTGAAGGAATTGTAACTGTCGTCTCCTTAGGACTTCCAAGTGGCATGGTCAGGCATACAGCATATAAAAGATACAGATGTGACCAAATGATTTATTGCATGAAAACTTGAATGCCACTGAATTGGTGATTTCAAAACCATATTCTGCAGGGATAATGGGAACATTTAGATCCTCAGCAAACATTAAATCTTCTCCTGTATCTAACATGGCTTTGATGTTGCTGTTCTTTAATCAAAAATCCTACTGCTCAAATTTGACTACATATGTAACTTTTTAAGAAAAAAGCTATTTCAAGAAGGAGCCTGTGCTAATAAAGATCAGGAAGATTATCCACAAAGTTATAAAAGTTAAATTTTGGAATGTAATTTCTATCCCAACACTTTCATGATGGAATGGTCTTTTCGCAGCCTACCAAGTAACATTTTCAGTTTATAAACAAGTGCAGATCTACATTTGGCTTTGCTTCCTATGAATCTAAGAAAGAAAACACTACAGTATTCATATACACAATGGCTTCCGTGGCATTGGCTTCGGATGACAGGTATGATTTGCCACTGGAAGATCTTATTAAGAAAAAAATTAAACAACAGAAGCTTTAAAGGCTTTCCAAAATGACCAAAAGGTGTTACAAATCATCAGTTACAAACTATACTACCTCTAAGGGCAAGCAGCACACCGAAGATGTGCATGAAATCTTTTTCCACATTCAGGACTGTGAATATTATAAGAGCAAACTAACATCTCCACACATCTGAAGCACTTACAATATAAAAGTATTCTATTTAAATGCAAAAAGCGAAGCTTGTTTGTAACTTTAAAACAGTTAAAATATCTGGTGTAGATTCTGTGTGTCCATTTTAAGTCTCTTTACAGCATCTGAGGAACTATAATTAAAATGCTCTGTCTCTACATCAAAAATGTAACCCACTAAAAGGGCTTTGCAAGGATCCACTGTTCCAGTTCATAAAGGCCACAGAGTTGGAAGCACAGTAAGTCTAAAGAGGAAGAGGATGAAGAAATATTCAGAGAAACCGTGAAGTTTTCATGGATGTTGAGTCGTTAGCTTATCCGTTACTGGATCCCATCGGATATTCTTGTCTCCAGAGATCCAGGACACGCACGTGCAGGCTGGCTGGCCACTGTTGTCCCATGGGACACTGAGATCTGTGACATATCTCTTCCTATGATCTCATTCACTATAAAAAAAGAAGAAATGTTAAAAAGTGACAGTTTTTATGCTTTCCAAAAGGCAGAACTCACCAGTGTAACCCTTTTAAAAAGAAATACTTTCAGTGCTAAGCCTCGATGCTGTTATGTGACAGACGATGAATGAGGAGCCTGGCTGCTGCAACTGTTAAGCGAGGGGGAAGAAAATCCTGCCATAATCCATGCTGGAGACTCCCTAAGCCCCTTGAAGAAAATGAGCACATGTGTATTCATGACATGCAGGTGACTGAAAGGCACAGCACAGGTCAGGTTAATACAGATTTCCCCACAGAACTCCTGTTTGAGAGCATTACGGGCACAACAAATAACAACTCCTATCTCTTTCAGGCCACTTACAGAACTTCCTCAGAACTTAGATTTGGATCAACAGAATATTCTTTTTAAATACTACACACCTACTAATGGGCCAGTTTCCTGAATACTTGCATTTCTGAAACCACAGTAACTAAGTTTTATCAGTCAATTCCTCTATAATCAAGTTTTAGGATGGACTAATACACAAGTCAGTTTGTGTGTCCATGCGTGTCAACTTCAGCAAAGTTTAATCAACTTCTACTATTTAAAAGTGAGGAACACCTCCATGAATGTGATAAAGTTAACATAAGTTATCAAGACTTTTGGAGTCTTACTCTGTCTTATATAATTGATTGCAGGACAATTGAGGTTAGAAGATGATAAAAATTATTATTTTGATGGCTAGTTGTAAAAGTAGTGATAGAAATGTCTATTTTACAAAAATGAACCTTGGTGATGTTATCAAAGAAAACTGAATAATACTCTACATGGAGATGAAAAATATCACATTAAATAATAATGATATATTTTGAAAGATATTGGATTATAACCAAGATCCAAATTATTCTTTCGTTGCTAGAGACAATCAGTCCCGTTGATTCCCATGACTGAGTGGGCAGTAGGTTACAGTATCTCTTACTCAGCAAGACTTTGAATATGCTGAATATATTATAGAGGCTTTTCCTTAATAACTGGCATAAGTTTGCTTGGACCTTCTATAAACAGGTATTTAATAAGATCCTTTTGTTGACTAAGGACCATTCTTATGTTTAGAATGTTTTGTTCTGCTGATAAGCTGCTTCTATTGAAAATCTTAACAGATTTGGAACCCAGGCTTTTGCTACTTTGTTCTGCACTGGGTAACTTTACAGAACAGTGTTGATGCACTTCACCACCTTTTTTAATGCTTCCTTGATTTTCCATAGCAGGATGTAGCTTCCTACTAACCACTCCTGTCTGGTAGAAGCATAACAAAATCAATCTACAGGTGGTGTAAATTGCTTTGTATTTATAGCACTGACCGCCCGAACACTGCCCTTCATGGCAGCAGAATCCTAAGTGGTTCTGAAAGAAAATGTATTAATATTGTGAATATGCTTCAGTCTGTGTAACTTATACAAAACCCAACTCTGAAAAGAGGTTGTGTCTGTATTCTTTTAACTTGCTCAGGAAAGCTTTAAACCCCCCTACGGCACACACCTGTGAGCAATGGAGGAGGTGTTTGTTATCCAAGAGTCCACCACCTGCAGTGGTTTTCTCCTCGTGAATGCAAGGACAGCTTGTCATACCACAGTACTGCAGCCCAAAGCTTCCAACAGCTCACACAAGCTATGGAAAAGCCAATTCCCTCAAGCATTGCAAGATTTGCAATTACTTGGCTTCAAAAAAAGCTCTCATTCAATGAACTTAACTGCACTAAGACACTTGAAAATTGTGTGACTGCAGGTAGGGCACCTTCCCAAGTATTCTTATTAGGCTAACACAGTGCGTCAGTAAACATCTGCTAAAAAAACCCCAAGACATTTTATTTTTTATACAAAATATAGAGGATCATTTATAAGAAGCGTGCTCCACCAGCTTCTGTCAGGGCATTCATTCGCTTGCTCTAAGGACCTCCACCAACTCTTATCTACTGAACACTACTGAACAGTAGCTTTGTGCAAACTGAGTGTCCCAGCTGTTCAGCACTGCTAAAACTTTAATGAGTGGTACAATAAAAACATTAAAAATAACTTTTTGAAGTTCAGTATTTTGAAATTATTAGCCAGTTACTTCTCTTAGGTTTTGATGGCTGATCTGTATCTGTACTAGCACCATCAGCACAAACTGGTTCAGCCTGCAATGTTCTGTGGTTCCCACAGGCAGAGGTGTTCAACTGAACAGCACGTAGCCACTGGCACTGCATTCTCCTTAAAGCACATTACACTGAAGACAATAGCTGGTCACATGGGGTCTTATTTGCCAAACTTCTGCAGAAGTCATTGTGCAGAGTATTAAAGCTACAGGTTAGTTTGTGCTACTTTGTTCTAAATAATCATTGATTTGTTTAGAAGAAGCTGTTTGCAGCTTACTGCTTTTTTTGGCAACACTTTTGGCATGTGGTGAATACAGATTTATCTGGTTCATATGGATTTCCATTAGAAACATCTACCATTTTTGAGGCAAATGCAGGACCATGTCTTCATTCCAACAGAAAATTCTAGTGAAGTCTTACTTGTCCCAGTGACTCTGTGAGAATTGCTAATTTATAAACCCAACCAGTATTCAAGTGTGTTTTCTTCAAAGTAAGTATGTAAATCACTGTTCTGCCAGAGCACCTTGCAGGCCTCCAGAAAAGGCCAAAATGCTCTTCCTGCTGTCTCTGGCCAAGGTGTTTTCTCACAGACCTCAGCCTCCCAAATAACACATCTTTCTCTTTTATACTTTTCAGGAATGTCCATTTCAGGTGTCTGGAACTCTGTATCCAATAAATGGACTGGGGGGAGCCTGCAGACTCCAGAAGACACTCTCCACTGATTGAATGAAGTACAGATGATGGTAAAAAATAAAATGCTTCAAAGAAAGCAGAATTTGCAGAAGGCAGCAGCTCAGATCAGTCTCTAACCTATCATGGCACACATAATATTCACATAATACCAGCATTATCAGAACTTGTCTTTCTGATGGGGAATGGTGTAAATTAAAGCAATTTAAAATGTAAATCATGTAGTCAGTAAGAAGAGATAAAATCCTGCATAAAAATGAACAAGGCTGAAGGTGAAATCATACAGCATTTTCCTTTTTGTATTAAAGAATAAACCAGAAATCCAAAGGTCAGTATGTGAATGTGTGACATGTCACCTTCTTCCACTGAGGGGCCAGCACACAACATGGAGTAGTCTGTGATTAAAACTGGAAACCTAATTCATAAGCATAAATACAGGTTTTTCTAGAATATTGTCTAGCAAAATTCAAGTTCTTCAGGTGACAAATGGGGAGGACAAATAATTTCATCAATTATGAGAAAGGACAAGCTCAGGCTCTGCTGCTTATGCTTTACAAACAAATGAAAATTTCTTTCTTTTTAAAAAAACTTTATCCCACCTCTCCTAGTTTTGACAACGGCTGCAAGGGCTACTGTGTCCTAAAAACAGAGCTAGAAAGACTTCATACTCCCTTTTGCTTAATCTTAAAAGCCATCCCATTAGCAACTAGACCCTGGGAAAGCAGCATGCATGGCTTTGTTAAGCCTCCTTGTTTTGATACCATTTCCTTTCTTCAGCACAAGTTTGCAGGGGAAGGCTGCAGAGCTTGTTTGGGATTCAGCAATACAGATGTTGAGGATGTTTTTCAGGTTCCCTGTGCTCTGCCTGCCAGGTTCATGGGTGTTGTGTAGTTCATACTTTTGCTGCCTCTTTGGTGAGAGCCAATTTCATCAGACTTTAGATGGAGGTGAACACCTGCGCAAGTAGGACCTTGACTTTTCAGTCCACTGCCTGCTCCAGTTAAATCCTTGCCTGTTTGGTACCTGTGGTGCCAGGAGTTGACTGCTGCTCCCATAGCCTGGACCTCTACCCACTCCTCAAGTCAGGAGGAACCAGAAATGTCATACACACTAAATCATTACAGAGGTCTTGCTAATATTTAGTATTCATTTGGTACCTCCTGATATCTAAAACCATTCTGGATGATCAGTGTCAACTGAGTGGACGACATCAAAAATGTTACAAAATGTTTCCTGTGCTAACACTCCAGGTCACTAATCCTGAAATAACGACTGGAGCAGATGAAAAGAGAGAGAGATGCACACACTACACTGTACACACGTGGCATATTCCTCCATACAACAGTGGTAGCTGCACTTCGAGAACCTGGTTGTCAGATACTGCACAGATCAAAAGGTGATACAGGCTGGTTGGGATTTTGTTTGTTTGTTTTCCTCCTGGCCTGTGAAATGGACGTGATTTTAACAACTTTTCTCTATGTAATTGACCTCTTTGGCAATTTTCCCAGATTTCAGCATTTCACCTATTACTTTATTTGCAATAGTTTCACCTTTTCCTCCCTTAGTATTTATCTGGAATGTAAGCTGGCTGGCAAATTTATACTAACAGTTAAAAATAGATTGTGCAGAACTGAAGTTAAGTTGGTGGGGAGAAAATCTGCTACAGACAGATTAGATTGGCCTGGTCAATACTGGTGATACTGCAATATTGCATTGCAAAGCTTTTTGTGATTATTACTATTTTTTTGTTTGTTTGTTCTTCCCTCTCTGTGCTGCATTGAAAAAGGAGCAACACATGGCATTGAGAAAGCACTAAATGTCAGATAGAGTATCCAGCCTACAAAATTAAAAATTGCAAAAAATGAAGCACCATCCTAACATCAAAATGGGTGGAATAGAGTAGAAGTAGCTCTGACTTTTGGATCTGCTGTCAAGCTGTAAAATAAGAGCAACCACTTACTCTGTTTCACTGGGTTCGTCCCATGGTTTTATTTCCCAGTGTGCTCTGTGTGCCTGTTTCCAGCCCCTGCTCACTGCACAAGTGGGAGCGGCCGAAGCACAGAGGCCTCCCCTGCCCCTGAGGCCGAGGGCTCTGCCTCCGGTCACTGCAGGCTTGCCCTGGACAGCTGACAAAGCCACAGCCCCGGCTGGTCGGGCCTGACAGCCACACTGCTCAGGAGGAGCTCTGCAAACTCTGCAATTTGCAATCCAGAGTTTGAGGATCTGAAGTTAGGTTGAACAGCTCAGCCATTTGTGCAGTGAGTGCCACCCAGGGCTATAGGTGCTGACCTCATCAGCTGTTCCAGCACTGACCAACCCTCCGGAGCAATTCCCACCTACAGAAAGTGATCCATGTTCACTGATTTGAACAGAACAGAGCTCTTGGGTTATGAAATAGGACATTATAACGAAAGACAGTGCTTCTAATAATAAATTCCTGAATGTTTTGCACAAATTAAAAATGAACCCAACTATGAACTTACAACAACAAGCTCTCTTTAGGTGTTTTTAAGGTGTTTGAAGTTCTAATATCAAAAGTAAAGGCATTATCTTTTTTAATCAAATGCCAACCAAATACTAACATACTTCTGAGTTGCTCTGTATTTAATTTCCCCTCTCACTGTGCTAAGAGACAAATATTTTGTACTGGAGCACAAAGGAAAACAGAAGTATATCTAAGTATATATATATTATATAGGAATACAAGAAAAAGAAATTCCTGAACCTACAGGCTTTTCAGGGAATAATGCAAGTAACCTCTTTTTCCTTGCAGGAAGCCGCTACTCTACAAACAGCATCTATACTTTCTACAGGACAAGCAAATCTCTTTAATAGGCAGTTACCAAGCATTTTAGGTTTTTCTAAATCAAAGATACTGCCTGAAAACCTCCATGGAGAACTTCAGGCAAACCAGTTCAGATTATAAACCACGAGGTCTGCAATGGGCAAGAGCAGTGACATGTGCAAAACACAATGATGCTTCCCTGGAGTGTTTCACCAGCCTCCAAAACGTGTTTTTCCCAGAGAACTCCTGAGTTAGAGACAGTATCTTTTGCACCAAGTGGTCCCATTTGGATTTTTCTCCCTAGGGTCTTTTAAGGTCTGTGCAAAATTCTGTCACCTGCAACACTCTGTGACAGCAGCTTCCAAAGCCTAACTGCCTAGAGCAGTAGCAATGCTTTTTAGATGTGCCAAACTCACCCCTTACTCATTTTATTATACTTGGCATTTTCTCCTCATTCCTTTTTCTGGCTGCAGAGTTCTAGCAGATCCAACAACAGGAATTCACCTAATTCTTTTATGGCATCAGGGACAAAATGTGGGCACAAAACAGACCTGTGGAGTACCATTTTCTTATTCGCTGCTGTTCTGTAGACATTCCTAGCACTTATTCACCCTTTCAAGACTACTGCTGACACTACTGAGCAAGTTTTCATAGAATCGAACATGTTAAATTCAAGACAGCTTTAAATGAGAATAGTTAACAGAGGCTGTCACTGTATGTATGATAAGTGCAGATTTTTTCCCTTACTCTATTTTCCACTTTTTCTATATCTACCTGATTTTGTTTAATCCCCAGATTTTCCTGTGGAGGTTTCTAGACAGCTTTTGGTCTTCACCCTTCTTAACAGCTGAGCAGCAGCAGTGTCACACTTACCCAGGCTCTACATCAGGTCCTCCATTACAGTTGATAGTTAACTATTCAGAGCTGTTGTCTGGCATGTAATCTACTTGAGGACAATTGTCACTGTCACTACTCTGAAACCTTTTTACTGACCCCTCACCTTGAGACAGGTCCTGCAACATGTCTCTCTTTCAAAGGACTTTGGGCATGAGAATCTCTAGTTCCTCAACTGTCAACATCAACACATAAAACTTTCTATGATCACTTTTCTAATTTAACTGAGTAACTGATTTGTCATCTCTTGGTCACATTTCCCATTTAACTTCATAACTTTTATGTTCTTTTCTGATTTCTGCATTTGGAAACAGCTTGTAGTCTCTCCCACTGCAGAGTAATTACACAGTTGATATGAACCTTCATAAATAATCTACGGACTGCTTGCAACTATTTGACCCTTTTGACCACCTATTATATCTTCATAAACCTGATTGTTCTCCTACAGTATCAAGTTTGTCACATGCTGAAACTGCTACAAAACAAAGATTTAATTTTTCTAATAAGTTTTTGTACACTTCTTTTGACCAAATAAAGAGACATTTCCTTGTGTGGGTTCTCCTCATGTTTTGGTCATCACACTTACCCCTTCTATAAAGGATGACTCAAGTATTCCATTAGTTATTTCCTGCCTTTGTAGATGCTCTATCTCCTGCAGCACACTCCAGTCACAGTTGCTCTTCTCTTCAGCAGCATTATTTACAAGCTGTGCTCTTGCTCATTTAAGCCTGAAAGTTGGCTCTGTAAGAATTCTGTACTAGCAGTGGATACAGTGAGCTTGTCTGACCTGACACTAAGGATTCTTCAGGGTACAAAACCATCCTACTTGCTGTGTACACCTATCTCTTGTATTAATACCACACGACACTACACTAAATACATAAAATACCCATTATTTTAATTTTTAAAAATGTTGTGTTTCTCAATGGTATTTGTCACATGCTAACATTTGTGTGTAAACGTGTTTCTCTCGAGGTCTGGGTTTCTGTTTGTGTGCCCTTTTTAAAAGGGACCAGTCAGTGTACATTTCACACATCTAAATTTGGGGGTTGCCACCCTGTGGGTTATTTTTTAGTCGATGATACTGGTATTTGGGGGTTATTTTGTTATTAACCTGCATTTTCATTTTCTAAGAACTCATGCTCTTCAACAATTATTCTGAACCTACCAGATTCCTAGCTGCACAGGACAGAGCATAGGACACTGAAATAATCTAAGTTATCACTTGTACTTTGCTAATTGATTTGCTGTTTCAAGACATAGGAATGTCAGCTTGGTGTAAAGTCCTTTCCCTGGCTTTGCCATTCCGAATAGGAGCTACTTACCATACTAATAACATTATGACAGGTAAGAAAAGCAGAATTAAGTTCCTTGAAAGCTGGCAAAAGACCAGTGTGATTTATTTCAGTTTCACAAGCAAACTTAGGATCAGTCTAAACAGTAATTATGTGAAAGTTTTATGAAGAGCTTTGTTATTTTACTGTTACCATATCTACGCCACATTTACAGCTACTAC
Organism: Pomatostomus ruficeps; assembly: GCA_013400735.1. Taxonomy (NCBI): domain Eukaryota; kingdom Metazoa; phylum Chordata; class Aves; order Passeriformes; family Timaliidae; genus Pomatostomus; species Pomatostomus ruficeps. Next base: position 213,590 of record VYZT01063309.1, read on the forward strand.
CCTTTAAAAATCTATGGAGAAACAGAATGTGTTATATGTGTTTGTAATATATTTGTATATGTATATATATTGAAAAAAAGGGGACAGTATAGTTCTTTGGCATTTTAGGCATGTTTGTAATAAAGTGAAAACCACTAAAGTCTAAACACAAGCAAGACCAATATACCATGCAGCAATTTCTAATATCGTTAGTATTTGGAAGAGTCATAGTGCATAGTTATCTTACTTCTATGTGAAATGAAGAAGCTGAAATAATAAATCCAGACGTTTTTTCCCAATTACAGTGCACATTTAATTTTAAATCTAGTTATGAACCTGTATTCCTAACACTCTGACTGGTGGTGCACGCCACTGGATTCCATCTATTTAAATTGACACTGCTTCATCTTCTTAAAAAAGAGAAACATTTAGATTTTCTCAGTTAACTGATCTGGCCACTCTTCTACCTTGCCCATATTTGGCTTAAGATTTTCATATCCTCTTCTGCTGTTTTACTAGATCCTACAGCACTCAGGAAGTTCTGTGGCAGCTCTGTATACTTTCAGTGGAGGTTTTTATTCAATGAGTGCACACCTGGTTCAGAAATGCTGAATTTCCAACTACTTCAGAATACACAGGTGTCTAGTTATAGCAATGCTTCAGTATTACACAGTGCTTTTCACTTGTAGCTCTTAAAACTCTTAAAACACTTTCCCCTTTCCTTTGTGCTCCAATTTCAAACATTGAAGCATTTCAGTAAGCAGACTCACCCTCTAGATTTTCCACATAGGAGTTGGACATGAGTGCTGAATGTTGAGTCCATTTCTCTGTTGAACCTGATGGCTGGTATTCCAGGTCAGAGATAAAACTGTCTGTGTCAGAGAAGAAGACAGACATAACTACTGACTGGACTAAACCAAGAAGTTACAGTTCACTCAACCAGGAAGTGATTTTCATTTTTCTTTTAATAGCACTAAATTTAAATACCCAGTTTCATTCACAAACACTGCGTATGAGACACAAGTAACTATTTATAAGTTATCAGAGTGTCTATTAAAAACAGTATCACTTATGTTTAGTTACTTTTCAGTTAGCAGCCAGAGCCATAAAGGTAATGGTTAATATATTGGATGTCTGCCTAGTTGTATCATCATGAATTTATACTACTCAAACCTGATTTCAGTATTTGTGTTTAGAACATTCCTCCTGCAGTTTTTTCAACTTGCTTTACTTACTGTGGTCAAATTAGAAGTGCTTGCGGCCCTTGACAGCAACTCCAAGGTAGGCAAGAGAGTCCTAGCAAACAAACCTTTTCCTGCCATTCTCCCTCTCCCCCAGACACGGAAGCTGTTGCTGCTCCCAGCTGCCGGCTCCCCTCTGCCGTCCCATTGCACACCGTGCCTGGGCACTACTCTGCCGTCAGCCCACCACAGCTCTGTTATAACCAAGGGTTTTCCTGGCACAGGTGGCTCCCTCAGAGCAGGGCCCTCTGAGACACCCTGCAGGTAGTGCAGAGCTGCATTTCATGGAACTGCTTTCCCTAGAGGAAAAATCAATGTCAAATAGCGTATTCATTCTTTTAACCAACAAGGCTGTGTTTATTCACTTGTGATTAGTGGCTATGCAGAGCTTACAACAGGGTTGGATTTAGGTTTTTTTCCTGCCCAAGACAGGGTTGCAAGTTCAGTAAATTAGGCTTTAACAGAATTAACAAAATTACTCTGGACCCTGGCTAATTTTTGCCTTGTGGATAGAGGTACACACTTGTTTCACCAGCATGGTTTCAAAGCCCTGCTTAGGGATGACTCCTGGGAGAACAAAGGATCTACTCTTACTTCCTTCTGAAATTCAAGCAGCTCAAATTACCTCTTTGGGCGACTTCTTATGCTTAATTGTTCAAAGTGTAAAGTTACATGTGTTTAAATGGGAAGTGGAAAGCATTATCTGGGTTTCAATGAAAATGTCCGCTGCCATTGTGAAGGAAAGGAGTGAATTAAGGACAACTTCTTGTCAAATAATAGGCGATAGGAAAAGAACATTTTCCCCATCAATTACGGCAGAAACAGCAAGAAAGTGATATTTAAATAAAGATCTAATGAATCCAGGGAGATGGGCAGGCAACTGCCTTGTGATGAAGCAAATTAACTTGTACCAACAACCCTCTTGGTAAAGGTGAAGCTTTCAAAAGACCAGACAACAACACTGACAAAAAGCCTCCAGAGAGAACAGTGGAGTTCATTAGCTCGTAAAGCAACAGCCTCTGCACCATAAAGACCGCACAGCTTATACAGCAAGGATTACATGTCACTCTGGCAGGGAAATACGTTTCTGAGCAATTCTTCTAATTAGTTTCATACTTAGCAAGAATCTGAGGTTCCTGTGTGTGCTACTAAAGCTGCTGACAGTGGTGAGTGTTTGCTTTTACCAGCCCCTTACAAACTGTGCCATGCACAGCGCACACATCTGCAGCCAGCACCTTCTGGAACAGAGCATGCACTGCCCTCGGGCACACGCTGCCTCTTGCTTGGGAAACGTGGGACATAAAGCAACAGCCTCTGCAACTGCGTGCTACAGCATAAAGCTTTTGTTCACCACACACACATTAGACAGAACTTGAGGTACCAGAAGAATATATATTAAAAATACCTTTCTACTTTCTAATATCCTAAACATTTGAGAAAGCTTTTTTCTTCTTTAAGCATTTCTAAAATGCATTCTGTAACCAAAGAAGATAAAGCCAAAATGAAAACTATTACGTTGAAACAAAAATCAAGAAAAATCAAGAAAAAATTGTTTAACTGAACAAAAATTCATACTTTTTTGAATGACCTCTTTGTCCTGACTCAGTCTTTAAGTAAAGAAAGTTTAAGAAAAACTTTAAACCCTCACTTATCAGCACTTGGCTCGGGTCAAAGCAGGAATTCAACTTAAAATTAGAGTTCTGTCAAGGATACAGGCAGACCAAAGAGCTCCTGGAGTCATCCCATTTGGTTTTCAGGATCTCCTCCTACAGAAGTCAATTAACTTCCTGTTTTTGTAGCACTATCTGATTAAAAGTTTAGCCTGTGTATCCTTTACTGCTGCTGAACTGAAGCAGGATGTGTGGGCTGTGGGACATAACCTAAATGTACTGGTTTTAGAAAAGTAGATCTCCCAAAATATTCTAGAATGCATGATTGCCTGCAGTGTTGCTTCAGTGAGTAGCACAGTGGAGTTTTTTTAAATATGCTTCGCAAAAAGAAGTTTGATATGAACTGTGTGTTTCAGAGGACAGAGGAGTGAATTGCTCTCCTGACAGAGGCAACAAGGATCAGCAAACCTCAAGGAAAACCATGGACAGACTGCAGCACACACTTCCTGGGACACACACCTTCTGTCAGCTCCGGACAGAACTCTGGCAGCTGGATTTATGTGAAGAATCCCTGCAACTACGTCACATTGCTTAGTGCAGTATATTTAGCCTGGTTTTGACTCCACATGACCAGCAAGTAAGACAGTGTCAATCTTCCCTAAAAAAAACCAAAACAAAAAAGAACCTGCCAGGCTATAATTAACCCTCAGTCTTCTGTGCTGGAGCAGCCAGCTGATTGTGCTGGTATGAGACCAAACCAGTCACACGTCAGGCCATGGCTGCGGGGGCAAACTACCAAGGACATGGTGCGTTGACTTGCAAGTCACCATTCCAAGCCATAGGCCAGGCTTGCTTTTAGTAATTTCAGATTTAATGCTTATAGAAAAACCAAATGCACCTGCAGACTCACAGCACAAACTCTTCATTTACGTGCTACAGTACCAAACACCCTGCTCATGTCTTGGCTATGCTGTCCATACACTCTGCATTTCTGTATCCTGGTGGAACCAACTCCTTTCAGTCATGTTCACCCCTTTCTCCCACACAAGAAGAAAGCTGAGTCCAATGCAGAATTCAGCGTGAGCCTTGGCTCCAGAGCACGTGGGCTGTGCAGTGGAAGGTGGTGCTGAAGGGTTTCCATGGATTTTTCCAGGGTCACAACGTGTGCTGAGCTCCTCCCAGTTCTGCTGCTATTGCCAGCACCCACAGCTTGATGCAGAAGTGCCACCTGCACTCATGGAAGAAGTCTCTAACCGCTTCTAATTCTTAAATGGGAATCTTTTTGAAGTGGTGCAGCCAGTTGAGTTTACTCTGCATTAGCTGTAAGATGTTCTGTGGCTCTCACAGACACCTGAGGATTTAGCTGACATTTTTACACATTAGAAGTCTGTGACTGATTCTTCTCAAGAGATGCCTTGCTGACACAGCTTTTATGGACACAGTGAGTGAATCTCAGAGCATCCTCTGAGTGCTGACAACCCCTGATGCATAACATTTCACCTCTGCTCACTGCTCCATCCTTCAGCTTTTAAACTACTGCTCAGTCTGGATCTTCATTTCATTCATAACACACATTTTTAAAAGTAGATTTCCATTCTCTTTCAATACATTTCAGGTTCTGCCTTATCATCTCAACATCTCACTGCAGGACTGCTTTTTACTGCTGTCTCATACTGCTTGACAACACAGACTTAATCATCAGAATGCTAAGAAACGAGGAGTTTGAACACAACTTTACTAAACAATTTACACTAGCACAGTTTTCAGAATGCCCTTTTATCAGCGGGATTGTTCTGAGAGTTCCAGGTACGGTGTAGAGTCCTTGGCCTTGCTGGGCACACTGCAAGGTGCAACATTTCATTCTGTACTCAGGAGACAATAAAAACACCTTGGATTTGAGGTGTACATCTCAAGTTTGAGCTGCTCTCCTCCATGCTACATCAGACTTCAGCATTCAGTACTTTTCTCTGCTGCAGACCTTCAGTGGCAGGATGCTGCCTTAATTAACACTGATCTGTTAATGAGTAAGTTTTAAATATAGACAGAAATACAGAGTACAGTCCCACGCCAGTATTTTCTTATTAGTCACTACCTTGATTCTCCAGAAATTAAGCTGAAGCTACAGTAAAAAAGCTGCCTGCAAAGATGTACAAGTCTTCTAGCCAAAATCAGAATAATCTGAGCTTCTCAGCAAGAGAAATTATCAGCTAGAGAGGTATCACAGAACTATTAAAATGAATGAATGCTAATGGCTTAGAGTTCTACATGGAATGTGTCTGACAAAGCAGCCTTACTGCTTTATATACACAAAGTGCTTAGGGGATTTCTAGTTATGATTTACAGTAAATGCACATACTGGATTTTCTAATCTCCAGCTTTATGTAATGGAGATGCAATGAGTAACAAAATGTAAGAGGATTAGTAGAAGGTCATCCTGACTTGCTGAATACAGCCAAACAATACCTTAAAAATGGTTAAATACAGGTGTACATGTTAGAATTCTCATCACTGTAGAAAGCCATGAAATCCAAGGTAAACTCCCTCCTAAACTGCAAACCACGAAAGATTAAATTTGAGATCAACAGTATTAGAACAATTTTAAACCTAAAATTTGACAGTGGGAATAGGCAAACCACCACATTAGGAGCACTTTTTAAAAACAGAGGGGGTGGAAATTAATTAGACCTCATCATATAACCAGACTAAGTCTAACTTTGAGTAGCTTTTCTTTCAAGTGGGGAAGAAACTTTATGAGGTGAGTGTGCAGCAGAGCCCAGTATGGATGACGGATACGGGAAAGGCCAGAAATGACCAGCTGCCTGTTTCCTGTCACTTCAGCTGCCTTGTTTACATCTATTTGCAGCCCTAAACATTCCACTGTCTATCCAGGGAAATGTTAACCTGAGGTGTTGGCCAGAGGGCTGACTTGCTGAAAGATGTTAAAGGAAAAAAGGTCCAACACACTGGGGGATAGAAAAAGCAGAGGGGAGAAATAAAAGTGCAAGAAGCTCCTTCTACTCAGTTTATGAGCTTGTGCAGCCTGACTGCTGCAAAAACCTAAGCAGAAAAGAGAAGTTTTTCAGAATACCCTTGAAGTAGTAGCATGTAAGAGTACTTTGAAATTGTGTCATGTTTCAAATATTCTTTGTAATATAATTTGAATTTCGTGTCTATGTGTCCTCATGCATTTTGATCCCTTGTTTCAAGTGAGTTAGAAGGTGTTTCCTGTAGGAAGCAAGGATGGGAAGAGGGAAAACAAAACATAAAAGCAAATTCAAGGTGGGGATTAGAAAAGCCTATGGATATCAACAAGGTCCTGCTGAAAAACAAGATAATGAAGACTCACGGGAACTTCAGTATGGGGGGGAAAAGGAAAGAGGCATCTCTTGTGCAGATACAGGGGCAGGATCTGCCTGTCCATCGGGAAACCTGGGCTCAAGCACAGCCTGAACAGAGCCCAGGCAAAGGGCAAAGGAATACAACAAAATTCAAAGATTCTCCATCTGGTCACTGGCAAACACCTGAGACTTTGCAGGGAAGCTAGAAATGTGTAACACTTCCCACGAGATGCTGGATCAAGACTAATCCAGATGCCCTTGGCTTGAGCACTGATGGATGAAGCAGCTTTGTAGTTCTCTTTCACATAGTGGATTTGGAGGGTTTTTGGTGTGCTTTTAAGAAAATGAAGGCTGGATGAAGAGGCACAGTAAGAGTCAATTCCAAGGGTCTTAAATGAATTTATGTAACTATTATCCAGACTGCCACATCTGGAGGTGGGGTGGGGCTTTCCCAGTTTTGTGGTGGGGGGTTTTTTGGTTGTAATTTTGTTTTTAAAGAATTTTAAATCATATTCTGTCAAGCTACACAGTAATTCTGGGATTAACTTTATCATGGGGTAGCACTTCCATGCTACACTGAAATTTTGTAAGATAGTTCTTGAAATATTTTCTTGGCAAAGGAATATCTACTATTTTAATTTTGACACAGTGTACATCAGTTAAAAGAAAGAAGGTGATTTATGGTCTCAGAGTTTTTTGTTTATTTTAAGACTACTGATTTAAATATTTAAGCACAGTAATCCAGAAATGATTTAAAGAATTTTCAATTGGCTTTGCCTTAGTGTTTTATTTTGAGAGGTTTATTTGCCTTAATTGGTAACCCTCAAAAACCTATTTTCCAACTAAGTAGAGCTTTCAGGTTTGATCTATTAGCTGGGAGAACATAATGTATCAACACTCATTTTATGTATGTAATTATATTTGGATTTTTTCCCTTAATTGTTATAACATTATTGTAGAATAACCGATTTGCTATTTGTGCCTGGCTCTATTTGTACAGAAACTAAAATTCAATTATACATGAAAGAGAAATTTTAAGATTATTTTTAAACCAGAATAATATGTTAGATAAATTACTGAAAAAAGTGTTCTTGTCTAAACATGGGGTTTTTTTCCTTAAGGCTGATTAAGCAGAGGAAGTATTCACTCACATTGAGAGAACTGAGCAGCTTTGCTTCTTGTCACTGTGCCCTCTCAGACTTTTGGAACAGCAGGTTTCATGCTCGACATCTGATTTGTATTTGCAGATTGGAAATGCGAACAACCCCAAACCCAACCCCCAGGAAATCCTCGCACGGCAGCAACATGGAAGGGAAAGGCAAGAATCTGCTCACAAACCCCGTGCTGCTGCCAAGGGCAAGTTCAGCATTTAAATCCATGTTCAATTTTCCATATATGAAATATGTTGTTCAATCAGCAGTTATCAGAACTTCTTTAATTTTCTATAGCTACCATTTAAAAAACAAAGTTAATTAAGCTGTGGCCATTTGACTCCCATGTACCTCTCACTCTCAACCATCAGCAAGGGACCACGCTTTCAGTGGGGCTCCAACAGCTTCTCCAGTGATTCCCTGGCTTTGTCAGCACGGGAACAAGTCAGTACTTTCAGTGTTCAGCAAACGAAATAGTATCAAAAAGCAACAAATATTTGTGATGTAGAGAAAAAAACTGACTGATTTTTTACTGTGCATCCACTTTAATTTCTGAACAATTATAAACAAACTGCCAAGATGCTCATAAATGCTAAACACTTCTGCTTACATTGTGAACAGTCTAACTACAGTATTTAGTTATGTTTCATTTGTTTCTACTTATTTTTTTTGTGAGTGTGGAAGGAAGAAGGATGAGAAAAAGGTAGGTTCTAACTTGACACTTCTTGAAGCATTAGATTTCTTTCTATGTAGAAGTATAAAATGCTATTTTTTTGCTGCATGCTGTTTCATAAAGCCTTGCTTTTCTCCCCTCAGCAAGCCCTTGACAGAATCAGTCTCCTCCTTCCTTTCTAAATAAACTTAAGTTGATTGATAAACAGTGTTTCTAAAAAGAGAGCTTTGTTTAATTAACGTGGCCATTGAACTGAAAGCTCAACTAGATTGGTTTCTCTCATTTTCTTCCTACTATGCCATGTCTTTAAAGGCATTTCTTACTAAATTTTATTACCACTGTCTGGAGGTAACAATAGCAAAGCTCCATTTATGCAAGGAGCTGAGACTGACACAGTTATTTAACAGATGGCCTACACTTAAGTCTTTATTCTACTGCTGATGCAATTAAGTAATTACCAGCGATGGTTAAAAAAACCCCAAACCACAACATTTAAGGCTGCTTTAGAAAAGAGACACTGGTATAGTCCTCTTCATCAAAAACACACATTTCACACAACTTTTAAGGCCACGCCTTCTGTTCTTCCCATCTTATTAGTATGACATGTTCTTTAAATTGCTTTGCATCTACACCTTAAGTAGTCTGATGTTTTGGATCTGATATTTTTCTTTTTTCACTTGGATGGAAAATTTTATAAATAACTATTTAACTAATAACCAAATTTTAAAAATTGCCCAAGTATTTAAAGTACAGTCCTTTATAGTCTGGCCTTTAGCATTAGAATGTCCTTGTTCTGTTTATGTTAACAGGTGAACTTCTCAAAAAGGTAGCCAGAGTGGAGAAAGCAAACAGCCACTGTGAGCAGAGGTGCTGAATGATGACAGGTATCTACAGAATGTCTGTGAGGAGACCAAGACAGTGCCAAAGTGCATGTGACAGATTATCAAAACACCAGCCTGCTCTTCAGAACTGGGACAACTCCAAGAAACAAGACTTTAAACTACATCTATGCAACTTAGATATCTTATTATGATTTTCATTGAAACATATCAGTGAGACAATCAGAAAAGTCTTCAAATGACTTTCCTGAATACAAGGTGTCAATGTGTAGCAGTTGATCCTCAAGCCTTGTTTTATGACAAAACCAAAATCTGTGGGCAAATAAGACTAAAATGCTTGAACTGTGTAACTACAAATTAACAGCTCATATAATTAATTTTAAGTAACTTGTTGCTTTTGACACAAAATTTCCTTCTGTGACGAGCAGTGTGTTCTAAACAAAACAACCCTTCCACACCCACTTCGTAGTTTAATGCAGATTGTACCCCAGTATTGCAATATTATATCCACTTACCATCATCTAGTGTGATATCTTGTAGTCCTATAGTTTGAAAATTCAATTCCCGGTCTTCAGGCTCCGGTTTGATGTGAACAGCTGTCCCCTCGGGTGTAAAGGGAGACGAGTCACACACGGGGTGGGACCCCAGGGGCGACACCGTGCCCAGGGCTCCCAGCACGGGGCTGGCGGCCTGCGGCGAGGGCTGCCCCGAGCAGCCCCCGGGCGGCGGCGACGGGGCGGGTCCTGAGCTCGGAGATTGGTAAGGCAGAGGCTGCAGCTGCGGCGAAGAGGGGCCGGACAGCGGCGAGTGGCCCAGCGGGTGCGAGGCTGTCGGGGACGGGGAGGAAGTGGACGCTGCGTTTGGAGAGTGGTACGGGACCTGCTGCAGCTGGGGAGAAGCCTGGCCAAGGGAGCGGCTCATGGCAGAGGGGATGGAGCCCTGCCCGGGGCCCGGGCAGTGGTATCCCATCGAGGACAGGTGAGCAGACGCCTGCCCCGAATGAGCTGTGTGTGCCAGCGCGTGTCCCGCTGGACTGGGTGCTGACACAGAACCTGGATTTGAAGAATGGAACTGCATTGGTGGTAGAGCTTGGCAGCTAAGATTTATCAAATGAGGTACAGCCGTGTCCTGCGGAAATGAAATCGCATCAAAACCTTGGCTGGAGGCAGAGTTCATAGGAAGACCAGGCTGTCCATTGTACACATCGTTAGACTGCATAGGCTGGTAAGAAGGCCTCACAGGAGGTGCCGATGTTACCTGAAAAGACTGAACCACAGCAGGAGGCAAAACGTGACACTCTTCACTTGGACTAAGGTTTCTAGCCTGCATATGTGGCAGGTGTGGCACTGCCGAGGTCACCATGGCCGTGTAGGGTGGCTGAACCGGACACACGAGGCTTCGGGGTGACGTAGACAGCAAATTGTCATGGGGGTGCCCTTGCTCTGGTGAAGGCAGTTGGGTTCGCATTGCGTGCAGGCCCTGGACGCTGCCTGCGTGCGGCAGGGCCAGAGACGGAACAGCAGACAAATCCACCTCATCTCGGTGCTCTTGCTTCATTATAACTAGAAAAGGTAAAACACTTTTACAATTCCAGCCCATCTGCATCCTGTGACAAATACACACCAATTCCTGTTTAACAACAACCACAATGGCACTGTTAGAGTAGTTTTTTCCCTTCTTTTGCTCTGCCTTCACCTTCTTTGTTTCTATGCCTGCTGTATCAACCCTGCAAAGCCAAAACAACTCTCCCAGCAGGTATTCAGGGCAAGTATCTTCCCTTCCAGCACACCTTCCTAGGCAATGTATGTTTTCAAAGCCATTTGCACCCAGCCAGAGAAAGTCCAGTGCGTTTAAAGGACATTCTCATCACCAGAAGGAGGGAGCTGCTGCTGGGCTCCACCGAAAATAGGCAGATGTGAGTTCAGTATCATGCACTAGGAAAAGGTAAAGGAAATTTTTAGCAGGCTTCAGCTTTCCGTAGCCTCTATCACGACGACAGCTGAATTTTGGCAACACACGCACTAGTTTGAGTAGTGCACCTTGTTTTAATTACAGCAGCTCTTTCAGCACATCCCCTAGGTTTCAGTGATGGCAACAACTGTTCTTATAACAGAATTGCAAACTGACACACTTTGAGTTACAGGTTTGGTTTTTTTTAAACTACTTGTAGGCTTATGACAAGATACTGATCTTAAGTACAAGCAGTAGAAAAATGCTAACACTTAAATCCTCATTTACTACTTTATAAAATACAGTTAACTAAATATTACAGTCAAATGAACTGTAACACATATAGAGTGTTTTAAGTGCTTGTGTAATAACAGCTGCAGTTACAATTAAACTTGCTTCTTATTTAGGTAGCTACTGTCATTACTTCATTTCACCATTTAAATAATTTAAATAGAGATATTTCAAACAAAAATATAGTTTAAGATGTCTAACTATCTTAGGAGCTGATATTCTTGAAAACCAGTTGACAAATGCCACAGAAATCTGATAACACAGTTAATGCATACTTGGCGTACCAGACACCTCGGTAACACTGCCTAAACTTAAAAAGTAGGTAATTTTAGAGCACAACAAGTGAGTACAGCTTATTTTAAACTGTGTTAACTAATGGAAGTTGGCTTTGTCAGCATAAACATGAGTTTAAAGAAGTTTATATTAATATCCATATCCAGCTTCAAGGACTCCTTCAGATACCTGACTTCAAGGCTCCAAGCAGCACCAAAGGGTCCCCACCACCACGGGCACCTTGGGAGTTCTGACTGCTCGAAATGGGCACGCAGCTCTTGGACAAAGCAAGAGGCAGCAAAGGAGGAGGCATTGCCTGTCTTGTGCAAGCTCTTCCTCACAGCCAGTGGGAGGAAACGGGCTGCTCTACCTGCCTCTGCAGTTAGCACGTCCTGCTTTTACTTCTGGCTAAGTTACAAACTGGTTTGTCTCAGTAAGCCACAATGTGTCCAGAGCGGGGGAAAAAATATTTTGACCTTCCTTGTATCTAAACCTGGTTTTTTTTTTCTTTTGTGACATTTGAGAGTGGAAAAGAAAGCATAAATCTGTTCTTGTATGAACTCACTACCCTCCGTGCTATCACCAGGGCTATTTAAAGAGCAGTTTCTGAGATTCATCATCATTCTTAAAGAAAAGCAGAATGCAAAAATTATTCTGTAGAAAGTGTAATGAAGAAATAACTGGCTGCAGTCACAGCACTGGAGCTTCTTACTCTATATTTCAGCTTTTTAATTAGACAAGCTTTAATAACTGTTTTACAAACAATTCAAAGCTAATCTTATGTACCTGTCAAAGGGACAAGACTGACTGGAGTATTTTTATATGTCTCCTTTAAAAAACAAAATAAAATGCCACTTTTGTATTTTTCATTTGATACCTGGTGTGTAAGTAAAACGTTGAGATTGGCTTTTTTTCCTCTTGCCATTGCAGAGATAAAACTGCACCTGAACTGCAGCTGTGATGGTTTTATTATGGTATGGAGGAACTTCAAGTATGATGTTTGCCTATAGGAAAGTTAAAATAAAAGAGTTTTACCCATTAAATGCAAATGAGACTATTAATTACAGAAAAATGAAAACACTTATTGTAAAGCTAAAGCACCCTAATATTTTGAAATTGGCAGACTTCAAGTTTATGTACATTACACAGTGAAACAGTACTATAAGCAAACTTTTTTTGGAGAGTTTTATCTTTTTTTATACACAAGTGCTCTGAAGATAATGCTTTAATTACATAGACATATCATCTAAAAGATGCTTTACTTATCTGCCAGAACACAAAAAAACCCTCCAGCAGTTACAGAATTGCATTTTGGATCATTAAGTTTTCTAAAAAAAATGTAATGCGCTGGAAGTAATTTGTCACATTAGCAAAATTATCTTAAGTTTCCTTTTTTTAATTTTCAAGTTCTTTTTTCATTGGTTTCACAACAAGCATGCTATTTCCAGTTCCTTCAAAGCATCACCTTAATGGCTACTTTATAGTGTTAAGCCAATTTAGAAGTCTCCAATTGTCTGTCTGAATTAGCCAGTGATCTACTTATTATAATAAATGAAGTCTAAATTTCAGAACAACAATGAAAATATCTATTTTCACTTTTTTAAAAAAGCAAGCTTTCTAAAGTAAGAAAAATTGTTTCTCACCCCTTGACACTTTTCCCTAATTATTTTCCCTTCTACCTCCCACTGAGGTCGTCCATCTGTTGAGAGAAATGTACAAATAATTCAAGCAAAAAGCATTTTCTTAACACTTTAATAATTCATCTTAAAAATACTTAAATACTTAATAGAAAACTGGATTTATTTTCAGTCATAAAGAGGCTGTTAAACCGGCAGACACACTGTAGACAAAGTACAGAGATGTTTTAGGAGTTTCCGCACTACAGCAGTTGCCTGTTGTGCAGACCCTGCACTGAAACACAGTGTGCTCGTCCCATACAGGGCCTGAGCTCCAGAGGAGGCTGTGTGTACTGCTAAGTGCACACAGGGGTTTTCCCTTCACTCTTCTGGAAACGCTTCTGAGGGGGAGTTAAACTGCTCCTGCCACTTGTGCTTATGCAAACAAACCCGGTGGTGACACAGGCTGGGTCAGCAGGCCAGACATGACCCCGGCCACATGGCCGTGCCCAGCCCCAGGGCTGTGCGCTGCCCACAGCCTCCTGCCCCGGCCCACAGACCCCAACTACTACTCAGGACTATTTTTTGTTTTCCTTTTAAAACATCCTTACTTCTTAAAATCAAGCTCAGGTACTGAGCCTGGTTTGAAAAAACCCAGCAAGACAGTATTTACCTTGTCCTTTTTCAAAAAATATAATTTTGGATTCTGGAAGAAAATTGGATCCTGTCACCACCATTTCATGGCCTCCATTTACTGAGCAGCTGTTGATGCTGTACTTCTCAATCTGAGGGAGTTCTTGCGCAGATCGCTGAGCTTTAGAAATATTAAGGGAATAATTATTATTCACAATTTTAATCATAGTGACATTTATTTTATGATTCTAACTTGAAGATTCAGGGGTGAAACTTAAATGACCATCTGTTTACATAAACAAATCATATTTGTGTATGATTTATCTTTCCTTTTAAAATGGTTTTGAAATTACATAATTACAGAAAAGAAATACCAAGAAGACATGAATGCCAACAAATTTTTAGTTTAGGAGTACTGGTTTAAAAACTACTTTAATAATTTCTAGACAAAACGAATTCTAAGGGAAATTGAGATTAAAGTCATGTCTTGATTCCTTAGTGCCAGTATTTAACAAATGAACTCTCTAGAAGTTCAGCTGTTCAGTAGATAATACTGTATAGAGACAAATCATGGCACAGACTCTTGTCAAGGAAATGGTATAAGCTTCAGAATGAGTATTTTCATTGAGATGTATCAGCTGCCTCTGCTCATACACAGGCACTACTGAAGCTGCTGTGTGACTGCACTGTGAAGTTAAAGCCCAAAGTGTTATTTTTCCTCTAAACTTCCAAGCTGCCACTTGGCAAGTACCACCTTTAAATAAAGATACATTAACTTTTGGTAATTGAGCTCTTTACACGCACTGCTTTTTGCACGCCTGTTATATATAATTCCGGCAATAAATACTGTCAGAATGACACTACAACTGACACATGCAGAAAACATAAGTGATGTACAGTTAGAGCAATCTTACAGCATTCAACAGGTATGGAAGCAGTCTGCAGAGATAAGACTTTTCCACTGGGCTGTGGGATGTGAACACGGAACACAAGGCGCACTCTGGTGTTCTTTCTTCCAATATCTGTCTCTCCTTTCCGGAGCTCTATGTCTGAATTGCGCAGTTTCAAAATGCCAGCACAATCAATACTGGAGATAGGAGAGGATGGACAGATGGATCACAAGAGAAATGGAAGGAAATCAATCAAACTATTGCCAAAGTACACTCTCTAAGCCTTTTTGTTAAAGAATGAAGCTGTTCTATTTTTCCCCCACATTACAGTATTTTAAATGTTATTTTAAATGTCTGAGATTAAAAGAACTCTCAGTGTGGAAACAGCAGCAAGTACTTGTGAATCATTTTGTCTTGTAAATGTCCAGCTGCTGCTTTTTGAACCTTTAAAAGATTATTTGTTATTGCACATTGTTTAACCTCCAAAGTGAGCTATTTGACATAGTAAACATCATTTACAAGGAGCAAGAAACCAATATTTAGTTCTGGCTTAGGAAGGACTAGAGAATGACAAAGCGTACCCATCAAATCCCAGCTGCTATTCCACACAGTGGTCAATTACTCATATGAGACACACAGCCTCAGTCAAATAACACATATTCATGAGAGCTTCCCTGCCTTCTTGCTCCTTTAGTTCTGACTGTTCACACCCTGCCTTGCTTTAAGAGGTGTGTCTCTTCATCGCGACCCAGATTTGCTAATCTTACAATATTTTTCTTTCACCTTTGCACAAACCCAGAAAATAAAAACAACACATAGCAAGCGAATGGCTAGCTCATGCTGTGATGTACCTGGCTGACATATTATTTTCGGGAAGAAGTGGAATTTCCAGAACTTTAGTGCTGGCGATGATGATCTCCTGGCTGGCGGTGGCGACGGTCTTGCCGGTGATGCGGTGCACCTGGTAGAAGGCGTGGGGGCGCAGGTAGCGATCGTCGGCTGTGCCGATGAACATCTGCAGGTTCACCGGCTTCTCGCTGTAGCCCAGCAGCTGAGGGAAGGGCACACGGAATAGGAACAGATTAGCTGGCTCTTGCTGCATCTCTGCGTGCACAGGACAAACACACAGCTAGTCAAAGAGCTAAGAGTCAGGAGTATTTCATCACAAACTTCTTCAAACTCTTCAGCACGCCGAAAACTGCGTACAGGTATCTGCCCCAAACACAAGTACTGCAACAAATGGATATCAAAATACCATTACTATTTTTGAATCTCTCAAAGAGAATTTTTCTATCTACAGAATTTCTACATCAAAATTATGCTATGCTATGGGTCTGTTTCTGGTATTGTTTTTAATCAAAGCCAAATTACTAATTTTACTAAGATGTGCCTAGATTCTAGAAATAGTAAAATATTTTCTTTTTTCTACTATGAAATGGAATAGCAACTTCTACTAAACTTAGGAAGTTTTGTGAATACAAATGCATCAAGTTAGGTCAAGAAGATTTAATTCATATTTAGACAATCATGAATGGTTTATTTTTGGTGAAAACCCCTACATTTTGCAAATGTTAATTTACACATCTTTCCTTTCATCAAATATACATCTAACCAATGCTCTCAGTTGTCATAAAACCACCTGTTGCTTGAGCTAACTGCAGCAATTCTGGCACAACACATTGAAACAGCAAAAAAAAAAAATTGAATTTAAAAGAAAAGGCCTGTTTTACAATGGTACATGGGTAATATTACCCAGAAGATTTAAGGAAACAAATGTCATCAACAGTAACATCAAAGCTTCCTTTAACCACTGCTATTATAAATCTGAAGTCTATAGAGTATTTCTTACAAATCTATCTTCCTTCACCTTCCTGCAACTGGCAGACTGATGCAGGCTGCAAGTTACATAATTGCTAAACTGCATTGGAGCAAATTTACGTTTCATTGACTTTGACATCAACTTATGTTCAAACGGGAGGGACAGCCAGACAGTCATTCTTTAAACGTGGTTTTGTCATGTCAATATTTTTGTCTCTAGGGAGAGTTATTTGGTCACACAACAATATTATCCAAGCTCTTTACAGAACTAACACTTAAAAACCAAACAAAACATGTCAATTTAACCTACTTAAAAGAGTAATTTAAGCCAGCAGTCAGCGGCACAAAAGCCCAAAGCACGCCCACACCCAGCAGCCAGAAGCCCCAGTGCTGGTGCATCACTCCTGGCAGGGAGTTTTATGGACCAAATGAATGCCTGGTTTCCATATTCAAGTTACAGCTATGGCAGCACCTACCAGTCCTGTCACTTATATCGTAGCTTTCTCAATCAGGAATAGAAATTTATGTTGACAGAAGCCTGGAAAGTCTTTGTTTTGTCAAATGTGTAACACCTTTTTTTCTCCGGGGAGTTCTCAGCAAAGGAAGAGCTACATCCAGCTAAAAAACACACACACCAAACCAAAATATCCCTTCAGCCACTGAGTGAAGACACTCTAGACTGTCAAGAGTTGCTTCCCATGTAAATAAATGGGATAAACAAGCATTTAGAAAGGTTACAGTAAAGAACCTCCTGTGGCAATCAGTGTACCAACACTTATCTCACTCTTAAACTGTCAGAAGTAAACTATAAACTACAGAACACACCTGGACCACAAGGAACTTCCCTCTTAGTGTTGTGATGACAGTGGAGCATAGGGACTGTTACATCAATTAAACATATACACATGCATAAGTTCCTTTTTATACTTGATGCAGGACTCCAGTGTCTTTCCAGAAGCTTCTTTTTGGTTAAATACCAAATGAATATTTGAAATTTTTTTATTAGTCTGAATTATTTTAAGAGTTTAAAGAAAATTAGAACATGTATTCATTTAGCATTACAGCAGCCATCTTGTCACAAGTTCTCAACACTGTGACTCCACCATCCATTTTCTTCAGAGTTAAAATTAAATCTTAACACAATGGAATCCAGCCTAAATGTGACGTTAGTTAAATGTGTTCACTCTAATACTGGGAATTATAAAAATTACAAGCCAGACCTATTCAAAAATTTGACTGACTTCCAAATGCGGTCACTGTGACAAAGCTAATTTCCAATTAAGGCTAATTTTGCCCATCCCAAACAATGGACATGTACACAGCAGTTCTAGAGATACTGGTGATACCAGAGATAAGGAGGGGTGGGGGGATACGTGTAAAACTAAGCTGCTCTGTCTACAGTCCGTGAAGACCATCTTCTACAGAAGCCTACACAGAGCAGGAGCTCAGTTTAGGGCATCCCCCATGCCAGCAGTCACATTGGTATTGCTCGGGAGACTCTATGGCCATATACACTGGCAAGGTAGCAGAGACTTGAAAAATACATATTTGGTATTGCAGACAATTTATTGCTTTTATTCAAGGTTAAAATAAAAAGAGAAAAATCCCTCACAATGTAAAGGTATAAATATAACCAATGTGTGCAATACCCTTGGCAATTAAGTAAGCCAGGGAGTGGGAACGAAAGAGTAAGCCCCATGTCCCCACACCACACTAATGGGGCCTCATTAAAAGGAAACATCCCGGCCCCAAGCATGCAATGCACAGGCTGCAGTGTCCTATGCTCCCAACAGCCCTGTCCACAGCCAAAAGCCAGTAAGCTCAATAGGCTGTGCATGCTAATGAGACAGCCTCATGTGCTAGTGAAACTCAGGCAGCTGGAGAGATTGTGGTTAGAAAAAACTCCCAACTTTTATTATACAAATCTGTGCTTTAGAATGAACATTTTTCCCTTAAACCTTGTGTAATAAGCTAGCTCACAACTCCAGGCATGCAATGGATTCTGCAGAAGTACCATCAAAAATTTACAGTGTCTGTAATTAAAGGTAAGAATCTGTGGGGGCCAGTGAGCCAAAATTTCGATAGAAAATGATCTGGTATCTTGTGGAGAGGATGGCTGCACATTCCCTGAAGTCTCTGGTACAAAATCACTCAAAGGCCCCAGTGAAACCAACACACTGTGCATCGCACCACGGCAGTGGAGACAGCCCAGGGCACACCATCCCTGAGGACAGGGGACACTGCTGGGTCACTGCTAATTCACCTCATGTACCCCCACCCCATCTGCAGGTGCAGCCAGCACTCTGCTGAAGACCATCACAGTACCCTGAAATCCATTCCATGGCTAATCCTGGTGAGAGCAAGCCTTGGGTGTCCCTCCCTACACAAAACCTGCACAGAGTAAGCAAAGCAGAACCTTCTGCCCACCACACTTAGTCCCCACTGGAGACTGAATTATCACAGAACCTGCACCACCTTCTGTCTCCTAGGAATGCTGTCATTTCTCCTCCAAAGGAAAGACGGTATGTGGATTCTGACTTGGCATTATTGATGTAATACCTACCTTGTGAATAATGAAGAGACTTACTACCCCAAATCAACTTAAATCAGGAAAAATTACTTATTTAGGCATTTAAAATGCATTCCTTTTAAATACAGTTTTGTTCTCATTCAAAAAAATACTGTTCTTAATTTCATTGACAACAGGATGACACTTTCTTATCACCTTGTCTGCTTTATGCACAATTCTATGTTGAACAGCCCAAACATTTAAGTCAATTAAAAACCCCAACCTGTTAACTGTTTTTCAAGGAAAATTAAGTACTTAATTAACTTCAAAGAAAAAATACTATATTTTGTTCAAATACATAATGAAACCACGGTATCTGAACCTTTAGTTCACCTTAGTAAAGAATATATACAAATAAGAACACAGCGTCTTTATACAGGCCATAGGTATTTAAATAAACAGGATTTTACAACCTGCTGGTAAGTGCTGCAGAATCAGCACCATGAAGAAGCATTACAGTAAGGCACTACAGTATCAGTGTGCCCAGGATTCAGTCATGGGTCACTTACAGAGGAACAGTAACCTGAACTACTCGTTGAGCCCTAGGCAGGCTTTCAGGTACACCTTCCAGAACTTATCCCATTAATGTGTAGTCCTAGAGCTGCTCACTACAAACAAATAATTGCTAATTTTACTTTAAAAAAAGATATACCATTTTCCCAGGAGCAGCAAACAGCGTGCTGCAGACAAGCAGTAAGTTACTGCACTGTGTCACTACTGACCTCTAGAAACCCTCCTCTGTAACAGAATCCTGACACACCACCCACTGCTCTGCCGAGGAAACTCAGCCAAGTTGTTTTTGTGTTTCTATATCGTTTCCATAGCAAAGGTCAGTGCCTGCGTAAGTTAAACTAAAGCTGGAAGGCTAAAGACTGAAGGTCACTACAGGATAAGCCACAAGGGCTTCGCGCCAAAGCAGTTCCAGCCGCATTACTACACTGCACACAGGAAACCCCTGCATGGCACCGCGAGTTCAGAGCTTTACCAAGCAGCTGCAAAGGCAGGCACTTAATGAGAGAAGTTTTGGATCATCAAGGATTTGTATTTTATGCAACAAAAACGCTCCTGTGTTCTTAATGCACACATGGAAAATCCTTTACAAATGTGTCAAGCTAGAGACTATATGGATTAATTTGATCACTGAAGACAGCAGTATTTAAGCTTGGAATTTCGTGGCAGTGGTGAGAACCTTTCCTTGCTGAGGAAAACAAAGAGTTCACATTAATTAAGACGCATCAACCTGGAAAAAAAAAGTTAGCATTTTTCCAGATTACATGCAGATTATATTTGGGCCACAGCTGGCTCAGGTATCATTGGTTCCATGCTCTGATCTAAAGAAAACCTTGCAACTTGAAAAGCTTGTGAGAAGACTCTTCTAGTCTCTAATACTTAAAATTTTTACCTCTTTACCCCATCTTTTTTTTAAATGAAGAAGGTTCTGTCCATGTTTTCTATTTATTGATGCAGGCCAAGTCTTACCAATCTCTATTCCAGGGTTAAAGTATCATTTCTTAAGACATGTGAGAAGACTTGGGAAAAATATCCAACAGAAAATATGCACTTCACAGTAACCAAGTACATACAGACAACACTAGTAGACTTGGAAATAGTCTGGGTTTTTGAACTGAAGTATTCAAAACCCCAAATACCTAATAGTGTCCCTGAATCCAGAAATAATGTCAGCATTGATACCAACAACATTCAGATGGTGTCAAAACCTAACTGATTGTAGTTTCAAAGCATTTTCCTGCAAAACTTTCCAGCATTTATTAGGAAATTGCCATGCTTAATGAAACTTTCACTGGGGCTTAATACTCATGTTTCATCTTTTATATGCCTTTTTTTTGCTCGCTAATTGAAGATGAAGATTTGATCAACAGTTCAGTGCTCCTTCGCCTTTGCACAATTAATTCACTGCTTATGGCATTACTGGATTGGTGAAGTAGGCTGATTAGAAAGAAAGCTTTTACATACAAATAGGCCTCCCTAAAAATAGGGCGTAGTCTTGAAATACATGGCAAGTTTGGCATAACCAAGTCCCTGAAGTTAACAATCTATCTTCACCAAATGCACCAGTAACTAGATAAAAATCCTCAGCTCAAACGTGAAGAACAGGGAAGGAAACTCAGCTGGGTACAGAACCACAAGCACTTACTAAGCATTTATTTCAGATGGAGATTTCCAAAGCTTTCCAACACCTTGCTATGAAAAGCACATTGTAACTAGTTATTTCCTGCTTGACAGACTCACAGCAGCTGGATGCATTTCAGTGACTTCTGTTTTCCTTAGAACACCCCTCAAAGTGACAAGGTAAGGAGGGCAAAAGAGAAGAATGCAGGCCCCATTCTAGAGGGTGAAAAGAAAGAGCTGTTCTCTTGGATCAGGTACTTTTTCCTTTTACTTTGGAAGACGGAGCAAAATATAGTATAGTTCACCATGAAACCTAAACTATCCTAAAGGAAAAGAATCTTCACTGCCTAAATTCTAGTCAAATTCAAAAGTAAAATACAATTTATTTTAAAAACTTAATTTAAAGAAAAAACTGAACCATCTAAATCGTTTCATCCTCTGAGAAAAGGGAGATGTGACCCACAAGCCTGGAATCTTTTAAACAGTTCTACCAGAGAGGCACTGGTGCATGGTCTTGAACAACTGAACTTTTTTTCTCCAGTTATCTCTCCACAAGAATTTCCCTTTTGAGTGTTTTGTAGTGACTTTCCTAAAGAACTGTGAGGATTGCTGGCTTTAAAAGCTGAAGGGCTATCTGCCAAGCTGAATAGCACATCTATCAACCATGACTTGAGATGACAAGTAAGAGATGACAAGGATCCAAGGGCATGAAGATGAACATAATTCGAAACAAAAGACACAATGACTAACAGCAGTGGTACAATTTATTGTGAATTTATCAACAGTTGTGTTTTGAAAAACTTGAAGCAAACCATATGCATGAAACAAAGAAACCAGAGTTCAGGGAAGCTACTGAAAGTCAGACTGACCACAGGTATCCCTTGCAGAGGTGCAGTGAGTGCTGACCTATGATCTCCAAGGGACTGCTTAAAAGAGACTGCAGAAACGGATGGAAGAAAACTCCATTCAGATCTATTATGGAACATCCCAATCACTGGCTCATAAAGTCTTAACAGCATATTGGAATTTTTTTTATAATTTCATTCAGACTCTGCAGAGATTATAATGTTACAATAAGTTAAATATATTAAACAAAAATATCTGTTTCAGTCCCTTCCTGAAGTGCAGTACTATTTTCTGTCACTTGATTATTTGATGCACCTTTCCATCAACTGAGAAGGAAAAGCACACACATCAAAAAAGTATCTAAATTGCTTTGTCTTTTGTTAAATAAACTTATTGAGTAGACTGACTTGAAGACTTTAAAATAGTACAGACCTTTGCAATTGTGAAAAAAAATAGTAACAGATAAAAGGAACAAACTTTAATAAACTGTTAGGTAGGGGCACAAGTCCAATTAAAAACATTTTAAAGGTCATCACAAAAACAAACAGATCCCGCCAAGAACTAAAGCAAACAAATAATGGCAAATATCAGTTCATTATTGGTCATGGTACCATGTGTTTACACATGTACAGCACATTCTTCAAGGTTTAAAAACTTGCATTTCTGTTTCTGAAATCTCACACTTTTACACACTCACTGCTTGCAGATAGGATTGAAAGTGTACTGACTTCAGGCATTTTTTAGGTGTTTTAGTTCTGTCCCATTTTGCACTATGCAAAAAAGGATATAATTTAATAATAAAGCAGTGTTAGGCTAACACACAGTGCAGAATTGCTAGTCCAATGTAATCAGCCATCAAACCATCCATCTGCACTTGGCTCTACCACACTCTTGAAAAAAAAAGGTGCTATTCCTGCAATACCAACTCCAAATGCTAATTGTGCTCTGGAGAGTTTTTGGACAAGAATTGCTGGGATAGGAAGAGGTTATTCCCACATAACCTGTAGAAAAAAATATTTTTGTAAACCTATGATACAAAAAGCAGGTTACTGTTTTCATTGGTTTTCATACCAATTACTGCATTTTCTAGAGTGAGTAGATGCGTCACTTTTGCCATCTATTTTTGGGGTTCTGAAGCAGAAGATGCCTAAATCATCAAACTGTTCTTGAAGAATACATAATTTTAGAATCTCATCCAAAGGTCAGTGTTTTTCCCAGTACAGCCCATTACACAGTTCACACAGACTTATCTTCTGCCTTTTAGATTTATTGGCAGGTTGCTGTCACCAATCAACAGTAGGCAACTAGAGCTGGGCTACAGCCTGCCTTCTGGTGATGGACAAAGCAGGAAAAAATTCAAGACAAAAATGACAATTAGAGAGTGAAAGGCAGGAAAAATGGGAAGGGTTGCAAAACACAGGAAAAATGTGCTATTTATTGGGCAGAGAGAACAGGGAGAATTCCAATATTATACCTGATATTCAAGTAGTTACATGCATTGGCCATAGAAAACAGCTGGGAAAAGGTGACAGCCACAGAATTACAGGGCAGGAAATGTACACGCATTTAGACAACCCTTTGTTAATTTATTTTCATCAGATCATCTGACATTGCTTGGATAGATCCTCTCTTGTTGGTTGCAGTTTCTTCCATCAGGACTCAGGCAGACTTTGACAGGCTTTTTGAGAACACGTTCCTGTCTCAGAACTTTCAAAGCAGTTCAAAGTGAGTTCACTTTTGCTTAATTAGTTTACTTTTTTCTTCCACTGTAGTGCTTGTTATGACTTCAAGCTCTGCAGTCACTTTAAACAGAGCTGACACTGAGTCCCTCTTTTGCAGGTCTCCATGAAACCTCACACAGAAGACAACTTTGCTTCTCAGTGAGTAGCAGTGTACAGCCACCTAAATAACCTGGCTTTTATTTAATATTGCTTTGATTTTTGATCTTACATATTTTTTCAGCTGCAGAACTGCTGAGTTGTCCATATGGATTACATGATGCTTCCCCTGCTCTGTTACTGTGAATCAGCTACAGGAATAATTTTGCTTATGGCAGAGGAACAGAATGATTCTATCCTTAAACCCTTCGCAGTATAGGAAAAATCTGGTCCAGGCAAATTCTTAACAGCTAACACCACTCCAAACCTATGTTGCACACACGGGGTGTAAGTGGATTCTGTGCAGTGTCTGTTGCAGATCCATGAGCAGTGGTAGAACAAATTCCCCCATCACAGTTCATACCCCTGACTCCCACAGTGGCCAATGGCCCAGGACAGACACCCCTTGCACACAGAATGGTGCTAAGGAGCAGCTGTGAGCTCACAGCCCCTGAGTACCTCACACTGTATGGGTATCTGATGACCAGCATGGAGACCACCTTCTCCTCTAGCAGCAGGACAAAAGATAAAAGCAAATACTTCTTCTTGTGCACAACACAGTCTATATAATTTACTATCAAAAGATGTCATTAAATTTAAAATACCTGAGATCAGAAAATGGCATAAAATTACATGAGTAGCAGGAACACAATATATAAAACAAGCTGGTTTATTTTAAAAAGAAAAGTTCATTTTAGGTCAGAAAACTAAGACACAAAAGTAAAAAATACCCAAACTATCCCTGAGAGAGTCTCATCATGTGCCCACCTGCTCTAAAAGGCTTTTCTGTTTTTGATCATAGGCATTATCCAAGTGAAGTCTCATGAAGAACCCCAACCAGTTCAGACAGAAGTAAAAGCTCATTCTAACAAATCGTAAGTGCAAACATTATTTTATGCACAATTGGACCCATGGGGAAGGGTGGAAATTCAAGCAATGATGACTGTTCATTTAGAGTTAGATAAAATGTGACAGCTACTCATTTAAAAGGCTCTGTGGATGGGTGAATTGCAGGCTCTAACCCATGAATTAGAATGGTAAAGGTACGGAGTGCTCAGAGGCTGTCTCCTGGCAATGCAACACAAAATTTCAACATAATTTGGATGACAAAAGCTCAACATGCCACCTTTCTCCGTGCAAACCATTCTGCTGTATTATTTATTCCTTCCCTGTGAAAACTGTCAGCATTATCATGCAGATTCTCTACCAAGGTAAAAGAAACTGTTCCAGATGACAGTTGGCTGGAACCTACTCCCAAGAAAGCAGAGCTTAAAATGAAAGGTATCTGCTACTTAGAACATTTTGCATTAAAAAAAGCTAAAACCAAGGGAACATCATTATAGAATTAGCTTTCTTAAAGTTAAGAGATATACAAAGCAAAGCATGATGCTCCACTTATTTAATTTCCTCCCATTTGGAAATAAGCTGATTAAATGTACTCACAACAGATGATGCCCAATTTGTCAGAAGCTTAGTGTCCTAGCAACAGGTATGGTACAGTATTAGTAATAGATTAATGACATGCACTAATACATTAATGGCTCGAAGCCATGTACTATCTTAAAAATCTTTATTTTAAATAATACACCAAGTGCACATGCAGAACTACTGAGACTTCACAGTTTGGAAACTAAATACTCCAGCTTTCTATAAAATAATGTTCAAAAGCAAAACAAATTGTGTAATAAGCAAAAGCACAGGCACCCAAAGATGTGGCAGTTGGACTTGACAACCACTGTAGGTCTGTTCCAATTAAAAGATTCTCTTCTATTTACCCACCTCCTTTCTCACCTCTGACACTGGGTAACACACAGTTACGTTACACAGGAAAATGCTGAGTACTTTATTGCAATGATCACACACATGAAAGCGACTGCTCTAAAGCTAAGAGCACCAAAAAGAAAAGTCAGAAACAAGTAGTAATGCATATTGTGACGTGGATTTCTGTAATAAGCTTCCAGAAATACTGGAAAGTATTTCAGTTTCTATGAAAGTAAAGTAATATTCGCCTGCTTACAGATATTTAGTATTACCTTTTCCAAACTTGGCCTTTCCCACGCTGTTTTTCCCAGCAGCGAGTAAAAAGTAAATACAAGTCAATGCTTTGTTTTGTAACAGCTTCCTATCTCCTATCAAACATAACAATTAATTTCCAATCCAGCTGGAAGAGACCAAATTGCAAAGCAGAATATTGATTTGCATGTGCATTTGTTTTCATTTAGAGAGGCGTAGTACAATGCATGTGTTAAAGCATGAGACTGTCAGGCACATAAATGTTATCCTTGATTTTAAGACAGTCTTCTCTTACAGCAAGGTATTTCACAATTTCAGTGCAAATAAATAGCTTTTAAAATCACTGGTCTAAGTCACACACTACAGATCTGTTTCTTCTAACTTGCATCCAGTACTGAAGCTTAGAAGCATCTTGTCCTGTAAGCAAAGGAACACCTACATATTTGTAAAATCTTACAAATATCAGCATAAATTCCCTTAATGCAAGTATTAGTGCAAAACATACACACCAAGAGAAAAAAAATTAAAAATGCAGTTTTGAATGCAGTTCACAGAGGTTCAGGAAAGATGTATTTCATCAGCTAAAATCCCTCAGGTTTCTGTCCTCATTAATGATGTGTTAAATTCCACTGCCAGCACCTTGGCATGTGAAAGTTGTGTCTACTTGTCCTCCAGTGACTAAAGCAACACAATACTCCACCTGAGGGAACATGTGTTGCCAGCTTTTCAATTCCAGCCTAGTCCAGGCATCCTCAATTTTCTCTAGCTTGCAGCACACACTTCCCTAGGAAGCACTTGACCCTTGCCTCTACTGTGCTAAGAAATCCAGTAGGTCTGACAAACGGAGAGAGTTGGAGATGGTTAGGCCACAGCACTGTGAGAAGAAAAACACTGAGCAACTCTGCAGGGAACATGAAAACTGGATGAAGAGCTCAGCTTAAGAACGGAAATGGAAAAACAAGGAAAGACATTCAAGAAGATGGGATGCAGATAACCAACCCTTTTTAGAGGGAGAGAAAGGAACGATGCAGAGTCTTTAAGAGGAAAAAAGGTGTAATCAAAAAGTTCAAGGTAAGCTATCAGAGAAGAAACAGTTTGATAAACAGCCCAAAGAATACGATTAGGAGTCAGGTTGATGAAAGAAACTCATCAGATGAAGAGCCCGGAAAGCGGAGGTTGCTTAGACAAATTAAGAACAGCAGACAGTCCAAGACACGTAGATTCTGCTGGTATATCTTCATCTATATAGATGAAATGTAATGATGTAATTACAGAGTGTGACAGAATTCACTTGCCAAAGAGGAGGAATAAACTATAAGGAGGAGAAGTGATAACATGTTTATACTACAGAAAGAGTAGGAGAAAGAATGGGGACTGATTATGCCAATCCCATTAGCACTTTGCATCTGGTCTCCAATAGTAATGAGTTACTTCCAACTACTGGAAGAGGATAAATACATAAAATAAAATTTTAATGTATAGACTGTAGCAAAAGATTTAGGACTGAAACACTGACTGTAATTTTATTGGAAAAGAACATGAAATATCCTGGATTTGGAGGAAAAGACAAAACCTGCTGTAACCTTGATGTAATCAGATTTTCCCCCCCTTTGTTTCATAAATATTTTGTAACTGTTGTCTGATTTGACTTAGAAACAAGCAGTTAAGTTTTGTCTTAACCTAGCTTGGAGCTAAGATAAAGACCATTAAGCAACACTGAGGTAAATAAAGAGACACTGCCTTCATCTAAGGATGTGGAAAACATAAACCAAGGCATCTTAAGAAGTCCCACAGTTTCTCAGCAGCATTTTCCCCATGTTCAAAGAATGAGGGTGGGTTCCCTCCCAAGCTGTGTGAGCCAGCTGACACCACGGATATTAAAGGAGGCATCAGTGACTATCCCTAATCAACCCCAAAGTGTCCCCAGTAAAGAGCAAAATATTTGTGTACACATCTGAATGCTCACAGTCACAGAGGAGCACATCGCATCTCGTGCCCAGTTATTCCAACAAGACCAAACCCACATATCTTTCTCTTCAAAGAGAATATGATGCCAAAGCCAAGTCTAATTTACCAGGACCTTACATCTAATTCTGAGCTCAACAGTAATTGGTTTTATTGGTCAGTGTTTTCAAAATAGTTATCATAACGTTTAAGGCAGAAAATCTTGCCCAGGAAAGGCTGTAAGCTTCACAAAAGGTAACAATTCACAGCATTGTAAATACCAATAACTGTAGTTAAAAAATTACCTTCTGTTCAAGAAAGCCAGGCTTCCTACCTTTACTACAGGGTGTCCTCCAGTAGATGCTTTTACTGCTCCTCTGCTTCCTTCTGTTTCATAGTGGGCTCTGTGATGAGTTTTAGGCTGGACTTCTATTTTCAGTTCACACTGCCCATAATGGCTTGGTAAAGGCCAGTCAAGGGGTGGCAACGAAGATGTGCTGCAATCAAGACAAGCACACTGGGTTACATGAACTGTGCCATTGGGCCACTGCACAAACAAAGCCTTTACTGTAAAATACAGAAAATAATGTCACTTTCCTAACAAATGATAACCAAGTAAGGATAGCCATTAGCCTAAAACTGTTATGTGAAAAATCTAAAGTTTTGCTGGTACATTATAATCTTCAATTAGAATGGAATTTCTTCTTTCCAACACCTGAGCAAAGGAAAGGTACCCACACTATCAGTGTTATTCTACAATGTCCTTATATTAACTTTTTAACCTTAAGTATAGCAGCAAGCAAATTCAAATGTGATTTAGAGGGAGCGGTCTAAATTCAATCTGCCAGTCACTAAGTTTTAACTCTCTGCATTATTATCTTCCAGCTTGCTGGGTTTGTTTTTCTTTGGCAAGCACCCCATTTTGTTAACTAGCGTTAAAATGAACACTATGTGACCACCCAAAGTTTAAAAAGCTGGTTGTTCTATCTAAGCGTAAAGACTTATCGCAACAGGCAACAGACACCTAAAGTTGTGTTCAGCTTATCCAGAGACACACCCCTACACGCAGTAGCAAGTCACTCCAGGGAAGAACAAAATACAGTAAGAGAAGTAACATGGAAGAACCTTTGAAAACAAGTAAAAAAAACCAGCATGAGAGAGCAAGGAAATGCACTATGCACGTGCAGATGCCTGAAACATTAAAATGACACAGCTTTTGAGGCTGTACCGCATCAAACAGATGTTTTCTAGATGTAGCTGGCTTGAGCGTTACAGCTGCTTCCCTTTTGATGTTGGATATCCAAACTGTTGTTTCTCTCTGAATATTTTTCTTGCTGTCTCTATCACCCTGAACTTCTCAGCAGCAGTGGATTTCTAAAAGGTTTTAGGGTACTCTGTTATACCTTTCTGCCCTGTAGGAGTATCAGTTTTATGTATTTTTGCTTCCACATCATCCTAACACCTTTTTGAGACAAATACTATAGAGGTACACATTGAACTGAATCAGTGATCTAACTCTGGTTCATTTTGAAATGTAAATTTTTTAATTCTATTAACTTACCAGAGTCCCAGCTGTCTGTACACCTTGAAGCAGAACTAAGGGGTGAGAAGCAGAGTGGGAACTTCCTAGCCAGCACTATCACCTTCCTAAAGTCAGAGGAACCCACAAGACTGCTGTGTCTGCTCTTCACTGCCTAGAACAAAGCAGTATTCTCCCTGGTGGAGAAAGTCTGAAGTTAAGAAGTTTGGGGCCGTTCCAGCTGCCATAGTGGCCTACCAATAGACTTTATTAATACTGTTTTCATTCAAAATGCCACCATTCTGTCCCCAGCAGAGCCCCAGTTAACGGAGCTTTCAGAGTGCGGGTACAGTGTATTACCACATGGAAGTCTCTGTTCCACCACCACAGAACAAAGTGGAGAGATGAATAACAGGTACAGCACAAAGGTCCTGCATTAAACACTACCTGAATTTCCCTGGGTTCATTAATGGTGTGTAAACATTACAGCGATAGCCCCACTTATTAAAAACCTAAGAGGTTCAAAGTTCCTTTGCTTGTCTCACTTAAGTGGGTCCTTATCTTCAAAGTCAGTAATTTGCAAACATTTTCATTTTCAAGTTTTGCTAGTAGAATAGCTGGTGTTATAGCTATTTATCAAAATAAGGTGATAAATACTTAGCACACTTTGTCTATAGAAATCTTTCAATGTGAATGGACTTCTTAAAATTAAGAGGGAAGTTCCAGTATAGTTATGGTAAAAACAGGACATAATTATTTTCCTCTCCATTCGTTAGACTTCCAACAGAAGGATTCAGACAAGAGAAACAACTTTTCAAAGTATGCCACTATCTACCACTTTCTTTAAACTAATTTTTTTTCTGAACTAATAAATTACATTGTCAGACGTCCTAGTTTTCAGAAGTAAAATACTCTCAAGTTGCCATTACGTATCCACAATCAAAAAGATTTCTGAGCTGTAAATAAATCTGTCAAAGCCTGTTTGTTCATCACCACTGGAACAAAGAAACTACCTGATATCCCATCATGTCTCAGTGTCCTACATTAAATTCATGACAGAACAGTCTGGAGACAAACACTAATTTATGTAGTAGTTTTTAAATCAATGTGTAAGTCTCTAAGAATTCCATGAGGGAAGTAAAAGAAAATAGGTTTTATTTCAAGATTTTTGACCATTAATGAATATGGCCTGGTTATCTTCCAGACACAAAAGCAGCATTTGTTGCCACCAAATACTGTGGGGCTAAAGAAAGAAAGAAAGAAAAAATGAATGACTCATTAAGTTTACTAACCTGCATGGTGCCTGTTTGCTTGAGACACAAATTAGATTCTCAAGATCCACTTTACCAAACCTGAAGCCTAGTCATACATATCAAAATTTCAAGTTTAAAGCAAAAGCTAACAAAAAACCAAGCCTAAAAGCAAAAATAACAGAACTCCCATGATTTTCAATTGCATTATCAGTGACCACTCTTCTAAAAAAATAGCCCCACATTACCTGCACCAGTGTTGGCCATGTCTGTGACAGTCCTTAACTGTGTAATCCTATAACCAAGGTCAGTACCAGCAATGCTGCTGATCTTTTATGAATTGTAGACTAAAGTCCTCACCAAAGCTATTGTATTATATCACCTGCTCAGTAGAGATTTCTAGGTAATCTCTAGACTCTTTTTATTCCCCTTGTTCAAGTAAAAAAGTATTGTAAAACAGACTTTCTGATTTTTTTTGCCCTTCCTGGAAATCTTATAACTCAAACTCTAACAGCAAGTGTGCAAGAATATCGTAAAATCAGCGTATTTGTGGAATGTTGAGGTAAAATGCAAATAGGGAGGTTAGATCAACTATGACTGCATTAAGATCCCAAAAAGAAAGGAGTTTTTTTAAGTGGAGGGGAAGGAAAACATGAGACACAGATAAAACCATGTCTTATCCATCACCCTGTGGGGAGGCTGGGGGTTGAAGAAACAGGTATCTGAAACAGTTACAAGAGTAACGATGTAATAAATAAAATTACCAAGTTCAATGCTGAATATTCTGTAAAATGATCGGTTGAATCTACCATCATACCTGGTGAGTGACATCAACAGACACCTCTCCTGCTCCCTGTACAGAAGCTGCTGCCCAGTTCCTTCCCCTTGTAGGAAGGAATTGTTGCAGTGGTCCTGCTCAGTCCCTTGCCTACAATCAATCTTTGACAAGGGGGCAGAATGGGACTCAGGGCAGGTGATACACAGACATTTTTCATATGTCACTGACTGGCAGATTATGGGTTTCTGTGACCAAATAACAAGCTGTCATCTAACAAAACAGTTTGGATGGCACTTGAAATATGACTAACATGCTCAAAAGCGTGTTACACATTTTCAGATTTTGTTACGCATTGTACACTTACCAAAAACAGAAGAAAGAAGGAAAACGTGGTCAGGGCTTGACAGATAAAGCAGACAACAGATTCACAAAACTTTAGAGAGCATTCAGAGCAGAAGGTGCTACCTAACCATTCCACAGCACGGAACACGTGAGGCAAGTTATGCCCCCCTTCTACCAGGGGTCAGTTACCGCAGCTGGGTGTGCATTTTATCTGCTTGGAACCAATACTCCAGTTTACTTCATGCACTACTTTGTGCTTGACAATACAATCAAGGCATTAAAAAGCACACTCCTTTTACAATATCTTGTAATTTATACTACAATTAATACAATTTTACATACAATATGGAATAAATACATAACAAGCAATTACATAATTCTTTATGACAAC
This sequence comes from Pomatostomus ruficeps, assembly GCA_013400735.1. Taxonomy (NCBI): domain Eukaryota; kingdom Metazoa; phylum Chordata; class Aves; order Passeriformes; family Timaliidae; genus Pomatostomus; species Pomatostomus ruficeps. Next base: position 245,551 of record VYZT01063309.1, read on the forward strand.
TAATATGCTCACTTTTGGTCATCATCATCAACTATTTAGAAACAGTGGATCTTCTTGCATTTCATTTTTATTCATAAAATATAAGGGTCAACTTAGCTACCCTTGTTTATAAGGATCAAAATTATAAAATATTGTATGACAGAATGGCATGTTTTACCTACTGAAGATGCATACTGCCATAGCCCTGTGGAACAGGCTACAACTGGTAATTCATTCAACATTTCACTGAGGATACAGGTGCCAGTGCAGCCATTTCCACTAATTCAATAGTCAGTCGACATTTTTGGCAGCAAATGTACACAGCTTAATAGATTTATGTCATTTACTTGTGTATAGGTGTAGTCTTCCTTGCCTTCTGCCTGTTTGCCCATCTTTTACTTACAGAAATTCTTCAGTGCCAGCTTCTAAATAAAGTCTGACATTTAAAAATATATTTTTACTTTTTAATGAAAACATTAAAATTGCTTTTTATTCAGTTGTAGCCAGTTCTCCGCACTACAAGAGGAAACAGGTATGAGCTGTCTGTTTTTTAAATTACTTTGTTCATCCCGCCGAAGAACCATAGATCTGCACCTCACGCCTGTATGTTCATGACCTCTAACCCTACAGTAGTGCTCACCTTTTACGAACACGGTTAGCCTGCAAGCTAAAAAAAATGCCAAGTCAGGACTGCTTAGTATCCTACATAAATATAATACAATTCCAAAATACACAATTAAGTTAAAACAGTCATCATTGTTTTAGTTCGAATGAAAAGATTCCAGTAACAGATTGAACACCTATCACTAACAGATGGCAATGGAATTTTAAAAAATCCCAGACTCGAAGACAGTTAACTAATCTGTTAACACAGACCTGGTAAAACAGATTTTTCCAGCCAGCAGCTTTGCATCTTTACTGTTAAATTTTACAACCATAAACAGTTATGTGAAAGAACATTAAAGGAGGAGAAAAAAAATCACTTCATTTACTAAAATCAGTACAATTCTGTGGAGAGAAATTAAAATCTGTGGTTATATAATTAGGCAAAAAATAATGAAATGGCTGAGTAAGTATTATTTAAATATATTTAGCTATTAACAAGCCAAGCTAGGTGACAACTTCTGAAGAACTTGTACAAGATCTGTGACTTGAAAGATCACAGAACTGATCCATCTAAAAAGTAACAGACTGGAAAGGAGGGGAACTTTTTCCCCCAATTGAACCAGTTCCCTGTTCTGAGTCTCCACAAATCATTCTGCTAGCACATGTCAGAACTGCAAAAGGAAAAGACCTGTTTAATTCTATCATGGATAGTGGAAATACCTTGGAACTACAGCCCAGACATCCATTCTTTCTGGATAAATTTCAGAATGGCATACAAATTTCTTTCTTTATTCTACTTCTAGAATTGTATGAGCCTAAAGAAGCAAGCAGACACAAATCAACTCCCTACCTGTTTTGTGGTCTTCCAGTTTTATAAAATCGTGTAAGTCAAGTTTCCCTAGCTATATTAAAATGTCAAGTGCTCAGATTAGATGGGACTGAAAAGCATGTACAAAATCCACAGACATTTAATTCAGCCGGGCTCTGTGAATATACACAAACAAACTTTACTTAAATAAAACTAATCCTATTTACAATGCATCTACTGTATTTTTAAAAGATGATAGGTATTTGGTATTTTAACTTGTTTTTTAATAATTAAAACATCTACCTGCCTTCAATAAATTTTCCTTAAGAAGTCCTAATGCATCATTGAAATACAAGGACATTTATATGTCTATTTAAGATGCACAGGAGGGGAAACACCAGGAGGGAAGTACTTCCTAATCACTCACCGGAATATAGGAGTGTGACCAGGCTTTGGTTTGTTCCAAGTAAAGTGCGAAGGAACAGAAAGAAATTGGTCTCCGGGCAAGTCTTTTTTCAAGGTGTGCTGAGATCCAGAGCAATCATCTAGTGCAGTTTCAAGGGATGATGACAAGTTACTTTGCTCTTCAGGACAGATATCTATTTTTCCAGATAAAGTGGCAGTCTGATCCTCTGAGGTCTTTCTTGTTTTTAGAGGAATATCAGTCTCTGTACAACACTGAAATGGGGAAAGGCCAGAATTAAGGCCTTGTACATTATGAATGGAAGTGTTTAGCCACGTGTCTTCTGTTATGCTTCCTCTGGGAGAATGGCCTGGTGATGGAGTTGGAGAATGGTGAGGAGAGAGGGAACCAGCATAGCAGATCTCGGCACTGGAGTGTCGGCGTTTCCCACACGGGGATGTAGGTCTTGATGAGGGCCTCGATGTTGGTCTAGGGCTCAGCCAGTTTTCATCTGTAATACTAGTTCTGGGAGAATGACAGGGAGACTGCCGTGGGGACAGGGCATGCCCAAATCCGTAAGGCTGCTGCCACGATTCATCACTGGGACCTCTCGGGGAGCCACCAGGTGATGCCAAAGGAGAGCCAAGGGTAAATCGAGCGGCTGCTTCATTCAGCTCTGAGTCTACGTCATCATAAACATGGGAAATGGATTCACAGGAGGAAGCATCTGAAAACCAACTCCTGGATGAAATGCTGCTGGCAGGGCTTGGACTAAGGGATGATTCCCTATATGATGGCTCAAGAGGAAGATAGAGATGGTCCCGGGACGGCCTTTCCATATACTCATTTTCGGTGCCATTTGTGTGCAATTCATCTTCATTGGCCTCAATCCCCTGGTGACAGTTGGGTGAAATCGATGTGATTTGAATGCTGGGGCACTCAAAGGGTTTGGGTCCACCTAGTGGACTGTACTTGGATTCTGGTACCTCACAAGTGCCTTCATAGTTCTTGTGACCCTGAAGTCTCGTAGGAGGCGTCAGAGGAGAGGAGTGAGACTGCAGCCCATGGCGAGGAATACAGATTGGCTGATTGACAGAGGATGATGGCTGGTCTACATTGAAGATGTATATGGATGCACAGTCATCTGACTCAAGATCTGAAAACAAAATTAAAAAAGAAAAAAAGAGGAGTGAGTGAGAATGCAATACTTGGAAAAACGCCATAAAAAAAATCCTTTGCTTCCCAGACATGGACTGTTATCAACATCCTAGACATTTCCCATTACACCAGTTACACAAAATAAAGCTAATTCTCAATTTTAAATTTTTCCCAGTCAATTTTACAGCTAAATATGACTACAGTATGGTTTTATATCATAAATGCTGTTTTCAATCAGATTTCACAGTTTATACACATCTTCAGTCACTGAAAATATAATACAAACAGAAAAATGGGCTGAAATCCTGAAAGCATCTAAGCTTGAACACTCAATTCAAATTTCACCTTTCATAACCGTATTCCACTTTAATAATTAACATTTTTAATAAAAAATAAAAAAAAATTCATCTTTTTGACACAAATAGGACTAAAGTACTTTCTCCAAGCCCAGCCAATACTTACAAGCACCAGAACATCACATACATAATATTTATCTACTTTAACAATGGAAAGCATCTTACAGAGACTCAAATTGAATGATTATGAACTACTAAAAACATTCAACCAAAAGAGGCCTAACAAAGAATATTACTAAACATATTGTGAAGAATTGTATTCCTAAGATATATTTTTTGTAGCTTAGAAAACTCTCAAGTGCCGATGCTAAATAGCATTTTTCGGTGCAGTTGCATGAAGTTTGAGCACAAGTTGTTCAGCAAAATAAGGCAATCCAAAATATTCTCAGATCTCACTAACTTATCCAAAACACAGGAAATATTCCAAAGAAAAACAAGCAATTGAGAGGGAGTACAAGTCCCGTTAACAAAATCTTTGTCTCACAGAACTGAAGCAATTTTCTTGCTCCACTTCTCAATTTTGAGTTAATTGCCAATACTAGACATTTGTCTGAAACAGAAGTAGAAAACACAACTTTTTTGTATTTTGTAGCCACTATGATTCCACTCTTTTTTCTTTCTACTAGTAAATAGGGTCTTCACTCTTTTATTTTCCATGAATCCGGGCTAGATGACATTAATTACATCTCTGGGTATTAGCTCTTTTTTAAAAATTATTTTTATCCTGAGGACGAGCAGACTATGTATATTTGTTTTAAAGTACATGTAGTCTCTCTCACAATCAGTTAAAATATCCAGACAGGAAGCTATGTATCTTAGACCTTTCCATGACGAAAAATTTAGTTTGTTATTAAAATCAGTTTATTATCAGTTTCACTAATAGCAATCAACTTAAAATTAACTAAAACAGAAACAAAACATCAGCTCCTCAGAGACAGGGAAACATTTTCAAATTAAGAGAAAGCACATTGTTACCGAGGAATGGACCACGTTCCTCAGACTTCATTAAAAAAACCAAAAATGAAAAGGCTGAAGGTTCATGGGCAGTGAACAACTCTAAGAAATTTATTAAAGGAGGCATAAATTGCATTTAAGGAGTACCCAGTAATATTATAAACACTGTGTGATTTTATGTGTGTTATGGTTATGTATGACAATTATCCATATTGTATCATATATCATTAACTACTATTCTATGTGTTAAGAGCACAAAAATCAGTACCGGTTGATCTCTAAATATGCACACACTGAAAGGAGCAGGATTCTCAGGCAGGACTATTGCACCTATCACAAAAAATTAACACAAGCTCACTATGCTGAGCACCACCAAAACCACATTTCCCTGTCCTTTCACTAGGGTAATAAACATCTTTTAAAACATTAATTGAGGGCCTTTCTTTTTGCTGTTTTCCATCACAAAACATGAAATGCAGACAGTAGTTGGTTATAGGTTTTCCACATCTATTGGTATATTAATGTGCAAGATCATAGTTGTCTATTTCCTAACTCAGTATTAATAAAGGCATAGATCAAGTGAAGAACAAGACAATCCTAATTAAGGCTATTATCCAGCTTATCAAAACTTAGAAATAAAACAGTTACAGCTACAGAATTTTTGAAATAGCAATGAAAATATTTTAGAAAAACAGCAGTTGGAAGCCTTCAAGTCCTGTGTATAACCATCTACTGTCATTAATGGTTTTAGGAACAGTAGCAGCACATTGTTTGCACTAAAACTCTCACCATTGCAAAGAGCCTTATTTCTCTTGCAGCAATGATCAAGAATCTTAAAATATTTAAGACAATTTCTCTACTTTCAGTGTCACAGGGATTTACAAAAAGCAGATGTACATTCAAAATTTAAAGTTTCGCACGGCTGAGGTGGAGAGAGCAGACTAGCACAGAATTACCAACAGCAGCAGGGAAGAACAGAAGAGATGGAGCAGACGGGAGACAGCACTTTTCTGACTCAGGCTTCTTTGGTCGCTCTCCTGACAAACAACCTCTCCCGAGTCTGGCACTGTGCTCTCCCGCTACCCCTCCCCAGCCGCACACGCACAAAAAACAGGAAGCCAGAAACCTAATGAATATCCAACCCCAAAAGCACACTTAACACTGAACACAATACGGTTTGAACTCTAAATCACCCAAATAATTTTCAGACACAATTGATAAACACGGAGGTTTATTTCAGTCTGCACACGCAAATCCTTCCCCTTTATAGTTCATGTGTTAAAATAACCTGTTAGTTGCTCATAAAAAAGGACAACACTAAGACCTTTACAAATAATGTCAATTAATTCTACTAGATTATTTACCAGTAATTATTTTTGTCCGATTAAAGACTGAAGAGAGAATCAAATCTGGAAGAGCCCTCTAACCTATCTTAAAGAACTAGTAAACATACAAACACAAATACAACTTGGGGAAAACAGAACGAATGAAAAAAACTTAGGTGATAATGCTTAAAATGGAAAGCAGTGAGAATGGCACAAAACAAATCCCACACAGGGCTTCAAGAAGCAGAGGGTAAACAAAGAGAAGTCTCACAATAGGTAAGTGTAAGGCAAAAAAGAGTTATGGAGAAGCCCAAGGGAAAAAAGTTGAGTTATGGAAATCTGGTTACTTAATAGGAGAGCTATTATATCCAAACAATCCTATTGGGGGAGGAAAGACAATAAAGAAGTAAAGTTGGCCAAGTCATGAGGCCTTCACTGACCATAAAATATAAGGAAGCACTCAAGACACAGAAACTAGGGCAGATTATGAAGGCAGAGCATAAAAACTACCACAAGCACATGTGGGTAAGATGCTAGATAGGACAGACACAGCAAAATACAAAGACCAAGAGAAGTAGTGACATTCACATCAAAAGCCCTTCATGACTCTGAAAAGGCAGGTGTGCTAAATGCTTTTGCTTTAGTAAGGACAACTGAATAAATTGCTAACAAAGATAAAAATAATACCGAGTAAAGAAAACTGGACTAAATAAAAGGTTAAAAAATACGGAAGGATTATGGCCCAGTAAGTTCAACTTTAGTTTTAGAAGTAGTATTAATAGTTCATTTGTTCCAGTAAGCATTTTAAAGGAGACAAAGAAACAAAACAAGTCACTGTTTGCTAAGAGCAAACCACGTCAAACAAATTTTGTTTTACGATCAAAGGAGATCTTCTGGATAAATGGCATAGAAGGAAACTCAGCTTTGTTGTTACTTACTAAGACTTTTAACACTAGCATGCACAGAGAAGCCGTGAGTCTTTAGAAATTTACTGAAGCCTTCTTCCCCACCTGCTGAGATCAGGTTCACTACTGAGGGATCACAAAAATGAGCAGATGCTCTATATTCACAGTGTCTAAGCTAAATAAAGCTGCAGACTTTCATTGCAATCTTACATCAGGCATCTGTGTCAGCCACTGTCAATGAGAACCAGAAGGTTGCTCATTTTGAATGTACATTTGCTACCGTCTGGAAACAGACTCATGTACAGAAGCTCCTGTTCAGTATTAAAACAACGCTGCCTCATCCCTTACTAAGCTGCTAACTACACTTCAACATAAGCTGTCTAACTGGGAAATATTATTAAATAATATCCAGGACAACTGCTTCTCAAGTACATTTTGCTTGCTACTTGCTGTATCAGAGTGCACAGTTAGGACTAGTAATGCCTGCCCACCAGTTGTTCACTCCTCAGTGATGTACTGGCACATGCACATGTGCAGCTGTGCACTCAGCCAGATTTCTCCAGAGAAGGAAGGTCAATTACTATCAAATGTCTGAACACAAGCCCTGTGCCAGAATTATCCAAACTACTTTATTATTCTAAGTTTATAAGCCCATAAACAAACATTTGCAGACAATAGGAGTTGCTATAAGGTACGAAGAAAGTGCAACATGACCAAGGTCTTATAAAAATACTACTGTGAAAACAGGATCAGTAATCAAGTCCTTTAAATAGCATGAGGAAAGACCTGAACACTGCCACAGACATCATGTGTGTTCTCAGGCAAGTCTGTCTCGCTTACAAGCTTTAAAAAGAATGACCAACTCTTCTGTTTTCCAGTTCTGTCTTGACAGTTACCATCACCTCTTTCTGAACACAATGGTTATAAAAATATTTGTAAATAAGGACAAAAGCATATGTAGGTGGTTTTTTGTTTCATTATTCTACAGGTCTGCAGCCATTTATATATTTCTTGGGATGAAAGAGGAGTCTTAATCTTCACAGGGAACAGAAAATAGCCAATAATCATAGTTTTCCTTTTGTGCACTTAAAAACACGATTGATCAGAGTTCTTCTTGGTACACTATCGCACTAAAGCTTTATAATTGGATATTTAACTCCAGTTTTCCATTGCAAGCTATAGGTTCTCCAGAAACACTTCCTACAAGCTTAAATAAAAACTTAAAAAAAACCCACAACCCAAAACCCAAAACTGAAACACAGCTATGTACTAGTTTATAAGGAGTACAACTGACTAGTAAACCAAATATGGTACTGAAAAAGAATAAATTGTGAAAAAAATTAAGGTAGCAGGGTGGAGGAGGGGGAAACACCTCCTTCTAGCCAAACGTAGCAGTAGGTGAAGCAGTACTGCAAGTTGAAGCTTTCAGAAAGGGATGATTTATGACAACTCTCATTTTATGAAGCAGTTCACTCTCTTCGATGGTTTCGTGCTCTGTTTCATGGTCATATCAGATTATGCAAAAAAGGATCAAAATAAATTTTACTTTTGTCAATCATATATGCCAGAGGCAGTTCTGTCATGCCAGTCACAATTTCGCTCATTTTCTTTTGTTAAGCAAGAATACTGGAAATGTAGAAGAAAAATAATCTTCTCAACAGTGGGAGCTCATCAATGAGTCTTTTCCAAATTCTAGTCTGGATAAGAATTCATCATCCTTGGTAGAAATACAGAAGAATAAAGAAGTTGCACTAGTTTGAGCAGTTTAAACAAGAGAATAATCCAGCATATCAAATGTTTACAACTGACACTGACTAAAATAAGAACATACTGGCTCTTGGGGTGTAACTACACTAAGGTTTTTCAGCAGCAACCACCCTCCCACACACCTTCACACACAAAGGGGGAGGGGAAATGTGAAGAGAGGTTCTTTTAACACAGATGATTTTGGCAGTCATATTTACAGTGCACTAACACCTGTATATACACAACTGACAAAATGGCAAGCTTTAGGATGTGGAGGGAAACATGCAATCAGGACAGGAACTGCAGGTATTCACTAGTGCTCACTATCAAATAAAAATGTAACATGCAACTAAATAAACCCATAGGCCACAGCCTGGTATGCATTTGAAATAGAACTGTGGCCTTAGTGTATATCCAGCTTCACACTGATGTAATGAAATTAAGTTTCAAATAGGTAAAGAACAGCTTTGAGATACATTGATAAAACGTTATGTACAAGGCAGGTAAAGAATTCAACTTGTAACTGTAAGATTCAACCAGAATTAGTCATTCTGAGTTCAGTTACAAAACAGAAAATAGCAACCGGAAGTGCTAGGCAGTGTTTATACCTGTGCCTTCTCCAGCTCTCCTGCTATTTCTGGTTGATTATGAAGCATGTCTTTAAATGATAACTTTATAAAGCTTTTGGTTCAGTATTTAAGGATTATTCATTAATACTCATAACAGATTTTAAAAAAAAAAAATCTTCTTCTTGCTTGAAAAGCCTGCAAGTTCTATGGGTTCCTCTTTGGTTCCTTTTTTTAATCTGTGACTATATCATTCAAGAAGACACGGTATTTCACTGCATAATAACCTTGTAGACAAAACAGAAGCTGCTGCCCTCCAGTTTGATGAAGCCTCATTTGTCATTCACTGTCAGATCAAAAGTCAGCTCAACATGACCCAGTAGTTCAGAGATATTAGTGTATGGGCTTTTGGAAACAGCACAATCCATCGGCACAGCAGGTACTATCACACAGAATGAACAGCCTTTTGACACTGCTGTTCTGAAGATGAACTACCTTATTCTATACGATCAGCTGTCAGAGTCTGCAAAAGGACTGCAGCATATGTGTGGACATGGGAACTGAGAAAAGCCTGATCACTCCCAAAGTGTGCCCTGTGCCTGACCCACGGGGAGCAGACTGAGCACAGAGGTAAGTGAGATTAGGCAAATACTGAGTGAAGGGAACAAGGGAATTAATCATGTGCTGTAGTTGCCAGCAGGCCAAGTTTGCCTGGATTCTTGGTATTGCAGGCCAATTTATCATGCACAGCTCTTCCTTTGTGGGGACAAACCCAACGGACTCCATCAAAAGGCTCTCCAGTTATTCAGAGTGAACTGAAATCCTCACCTAACTCCTAAGTGGATGCCTTTACCACCAACTCACTTCTAACATGACCTTGCTCACAGCAACCTGCTGCTCTATACAGACACTGCCAGTTCACTGCTCCAGTCCTGAAGCAAGCACTGAGCAGAAGCCAAGATTCCAAGATCAGAAGGTGCACATAGGGCCATATCAAAGAAAACAGACAGGGGTGTGCAAGAAAATGTGTATTTTAGTTTACAGGAGAGTATGGTGACACAGACCAGGGTCTGTGAAAACTAGTAGAAAAGGAAAGCAGCAAGCCAAGGCAAGATGTCAGACTGGTGAGCAGTGACACAGTGGAGGTGAGACTGAAATGAGGGCGTCCCCTTTCTGATTATCAAACAGAGCACAACACAGAGACTGAGAGCTGGTATTGATAATATCTGAACAAACTCGTTTGGGAACTCTTCACACCTTGGCCAAATTATGCTGTACTTCTGCAGCTGGCCTGCATGACAGAGGACAAACCACTCCACAGCAGGCAATCCCACCATACAGTTAACTCAGCATTTCAAACCAATAATTATTACAGCTTTTCGCCAATATTTTATAATGCAACCTAAATGTGGACTTCAGGTGCATGAAACTCAAAAGCTGTGTACATCAAAGAACTGTAATGAGCCCAAATGACAATCTGAAATTGCCTTGTTTTCCCATCTGCTCATATGAATGTAAAATCAGAAACACCTTGAATTCACTTTGCTAGATTGATACAGCAAAAGGCGGAAATGAGAATCAGCCAAATGAAAAAGAGGAGGCTGAAGCTGAGCATGAATACCATTTCTTTTCAGCAAAGTTCAGAATGTCACCCCAAAATACAGAGATTATTATATTAGTGTGCCTCATGACTGTGCCATATGTAACTCAGCATCTCTTCCCAGCGACCTAAATAGTTTGTGTTTATTCCACTGGAGTGGAGGTATCACCAAACACTGTACATCAGCCTAACCTCCTGCCCCCAACACAAAAAGCTTGGCAGTTTGAAAGACAGCAGCATTTCCTCTCAAAAGACTAAACTTGACAAATTACACTGATGGAATATAAAGACTCTTACATAATTTAAAGAAGTTATGCAAAACACAAAATGTTGACAGATTTTCTTAACAGTTCCTTGGATTAAACCATGTATTTCCTTGTAGCCTTGTTGTTTGAGTACAGTTATCCCAAATGACACCGTGAAAGCCTTTTGTAATCATAGTTACTGAATCTCCTCATCTCCTTTGTGTCCTTGACTTAGGGAACAGCTTCTAGAAAGCATCTAAAGACACACATGAGTAGCTATACATCACTGCAGATATTATTACAGGCCATTATGAAGCCATCAAAGCAATGAATCATTGTCACTAACAGTTAATAAATGCAACATGACTGGATTAGCAGTTTGTCACTCTATCACGCTGTCATTTTGGCTATGAAGATGCAGAGGGCTCCTCTGTAAAACAACTTTAGTTAGAAGGTAACAGTTTCTGCCCTGGCCCAACTACAATCACTGATAACTCCAGTCCCTCTCTAGCACAGAACAAATACTGCTGCTCTGAAAGTTATCTTTAAGTTGTCTTTCCATTTTTTCCAAAACCATTAAAAAATTAAAATATGGGATTAAAAAAACATTTCTCACAATATTTGTTCCCAAAAAAGCAATGTTAGCAGCCACTAAAACGTGAAGACTCTCATTAACCAACCTGCTAAAAAAACCCCAAAAAACACCAGAAATATTCAACTCCATTCAAGAATTTTTTCTATATTAAAAATATTTCTCACTTTTAGAAGTGATGACTAATCTTCAAAGTGCAGCCTGAGAAGCCATTTTTAAGGATGTAATTCCTAATAATCTAAATATTAATATGAATAATATGATTCTACATGTCTGGTATTAATTAATTAGCAGTAAGTACCTATTCATGTTTTTACCTACAAACATCTTTCATGCAACCTCAAATGAAGTTTTAGTTTCTGCTTTAAAAAAACCACCAAAATCACCACACAACACTAACTCGAACCACACAGAGTTCTGTCTTCATGAATTTATTGCTGAAAGATCATGGGTTTGTAGTCAGACCCCCAGAAAGTTCATTCTTCTCTCCTTCCACCAGACCTGAAGTGCTTCAGAGTCAAATTCATCTTCCCTCATTCACTTTGAATAGTTCTACAATTTTTTATGTTCTCTTTTGCCAATATTTCACAAGAACACTCACAGATGTGTGTACTAAAGGTAGAAGAGAATGCTGGCTTGGTAATCAGCTTGCTCCTGCCTTGCAGTTTTACTTAGCCTTACTGATCATTTCACTCATCTTAAATTCCACTGTCATTCGAACCCCACACGGCATGCCTGGACAAATGCAAGGACTTGGATGTTGTTTTACTGGCTGGGCTCACTGCCAAGTCTGCTCCACGTACTTCCCTGGCCCACTAGGGCAGCTTGAGGCAACAACTCCCGTATTTACGTTATTGCTGTGAACAGCCAAACTGCTGCTTACTATTGACCCAGGCCCCATCTACTCGAATTTATTCTCTCGTTCACAGCAACATTACTGAGCTGGCTACACTTCAGGTGGGATATGACAAAGTGCTTCCAGTTGGACAGCACAGACCAAAGGAACGGGATCATCACGTTTTAAACAGAGGGTTACTTTTTACTTTGGAGAAACAAGGAGCTTATTTCTAATTTTCAGAAATACATAAGACAAAAGCACTTATTGAGTCAGGGTACAAAAGCATTTCGGCTTTTGTACCCTGACCATCTCCCACATCCCAAATCTCAGAATTTGTTTTCATTTACACTCTGCCCACAATTCAGATGGGGGGGAAGGGGACAGAGAGTGATATGCAACTGTGAATCCCTGAATAAAATAAGTGACATTTTGTCAAACCGGGGACCTTTTTCAAATCTCTGCCCTACACAGTGACTCGCTACCTAGTGACTCTCGATGCACTATGTAGCGATTAAAGGATCATACTGCCAAAACAGAAAAGTTATTAAATTAGATTAGCTGCAATTACAACTGCTTTGCAACACCACACAAAAGATTTTGGCATTTTCCCTGAATGGTCTCATCCTAGCCAAGCTTCATTCAAAGCGGCACAATTTCATTTATCCAGAATACTGTGAAAAATCACAACATATTCAAACATGTCATCTTGCCAGGATTACCATCTTAATCTCTTACTCTTAATTGCCAGGCAATTCTTGACTCCACTGATACCACTTCAGTACACATTTTCCTTTGGTTCTTCCTCAGTGTTTCTCTAAGTTATCTTGAAGTCACAAGACCCTCTGTTTTTGGTCAGATGCAGCTGTTTGGTTTTCCCTCCTCCCCCCTATCAGCAGATTATATAACCACAGCCTATATGACTGATTTGCATTGTGTCCCTGTGTGTCAATCTTTTACATGCAGATACCAGCACTAGCTTGTAAAATAAAATGATAATAACTCAATTTCCTGCAAATGGTGGTTTATCACAATACATTTAATACTCAGTTATCTAATAATTAAATAGTCATATTAGAAAGTGTCATTTATGTGTAATAAAGAAAAAAAAATGCATTCAAGTAACTTATACATTCATTCCTTTGTTAAAGTTGCACCAGCTGATCCTATTCTTAACCCATGAGCACTCTTTTGTATAGCAAATGGTAAGAGACCAGCACAGACAGCTGTATTTTTATGGATGGCTCAAATTATACATATTAACCACAGCTACCATTTTATGTAAAGACTTTCTCTCCTACCCTTTTATACAGACAACCAAATTTAAACAGAATCAAAATATTTAAAAAAATAAAACTTCAAGAGAACCATACAGGTGTGCAAGACAGCCTGTTAAAAAGACTTCAAAAGATGTCTCACAAGTTCCTCTTACTCAGCTAAGGAAAGCAAACTTCACAACAGTTCTGGACCAGCTCTACACAAAAACAAATTTCACCAAGAGCAATCCTCAGTCAACTCACACCTCACACAGCTACTGCCAGCATCCAGCCCTTAATTTTCTGATCAATCTAATTATAAGACTACTCTCTTTTCTACCACAACTTGACTTTCGTAAGATTACTTACTTTAATCGCGATTTTGGGGAAAAGAACAAAAAGTTCAACCACGCTGCAAACTCCTATCAACCACTTTGGCTGTTTTCTACTCTCTACCAACAACCCCTGACAGCAACACCAGTCATGAATGCACCTTTAGGAAAGGATACTTTACATATTAATGATCAAGGCAAAGCTATAAAGACTAGTATGGTGGTGGTGTTTCAGTACAAATCAGTGGTTTTAAGACTTCTATGACATATCTAAATGGAATGACATCTGCATAGTGCCAGTTTTTGCTGCAAGAGAACTCTGCCTAGCTGAGGGATAATTCAGCACCCATCATCACTTCAGAGCACTTGGTACGTGGGCAGGAGACAACTGCTGAGCAGCGCAAGCAGCTCGTGGATGCTCACAGAGAAAGGTCTGACACGAAAACCTCCAAAAGAAATGATCAGGTATTACTCTGACAATCACTACAGCAAAATGTGTATTTCAGTCATGATATCAAGTAATAAACCAATAACCTAATAGCTCTAAGCTAAAGGAAAAAAATCTCACAGGAGAACAGAAGTTTTCCAATCGATGAAAGAGCCAAATCCAGCCATAGCATCCTCATCCAGAGTGAGGCTGCAGCTCACAATGTTTTGAACTGTCACTAAATTCATCACAGAACTGGGATATTTTTCATACTCTTCAGGAGAGTAGGGAGAGAAATTGTAAGATTAATTTGTAAGATTAATTTGTAACAAGATTACTAAAGAGTATTACTTAACCAAATGTTAAGTCACAGGAAATACGGAGAACCTCTTTGCATCTTGTTTCATGGTTTCCAAGAAAATAAAACAAATACTATGAATGTGAAGTCCAAGGAGGGTAGCTTGATCAGTTCTTTTAAAGCACTCATACTGTGGGAAAGCAAACAAACAAAATCAACCAAGGAAGATTACTCACATGGAAATATTAATTTCTTCTTCTCTACTTCATAACCCAAGAACAAAAGGTGGGAGTTAGGGTGAAACTCACATATTACTCTGTTTCACTGGGCAACAAAACATTAGTCTCTCTTTAGCTCTCAGAATACTTCATCAGGAATAACAGGAACATTTTAGAATTCTGAACAGCAGCATCAATAACTCATCTATCAGAATTTCCTAAGTAATTAAATAATTCATTTTCTGGATACTGAACAGTTTGCACCCTCTAATTTTAAGTTAGTGCCAATTTCACATACCAGTAATGCATGATACAGAACCTTAGAAGATCCTCAATTCCCAACTTAGTATTATATATTCCAAGTACAGCTTCTACCTTGTAAAAGAGAATTCTTTAAAAGAGAATATGAACCCCTAAAATAAAACTTCAGCTAAAGAAAGTATCATAGCAACTCGTATGTGCTTCCATTTTGCACAGTTTGGCATTTAAACAGTGTAACGTGTCCTCAGCAGTGTGAAAAACTTAATGCAGTTTAATTGCTTAATAAATTCTAGATAAACTTCCCAAAATTCTACTGAATAGTATTGCGAAACTAGTGGTGGTGAAGGGAATGGGGCCATCATTACAAAAGCATTCAAGCTAAATTCAATTATTCAAGTGTCACATATTACATCCCAAAAATCTCTTCATCAAAAAGACCAAACAAGGTGGCACATCAAATATTCTCACTGACAGCTGCATGCCAATCCTAGCAGGTGTGGAGGACCTGAACACACTGCAATGCACATGCTGCCTTAGATGTTTCAAATGCAACTGACATAAGGTGGCACGATGCAATCAGATGCTACTGCAGCTACCCCAAATCTTGCAACAAAGAGCACACCAATGAGATTTGGTTCACTTCGGAGTGATCTACAGCATTACCTTCGGGCGCTGGAGGCTTGAATTTCTTGGTAAGAAGAAGATGAACCTCATTAGTACCTAGAACTGTACCAAACATTTTTAGTGCTTAACACTACAAAACCAAACTGACAAATTCTTTGTTCTTTGGGACAAGGACACAACAATCAGAAAAACAGAAGGCAAGATTTTGCAGACAGTGCTCAGTACCTAACATCCACTTGAAAGAAGCTGAAGAGCTTCTGAAAATCTTTAATTTAGCAATTACCTGAGCAAATTTTTACCTCCACTCAAAAACTACATGGAATGGGCTACCCCTTTAACTTCAAGCCAAATGTGCTGCAAAGATTGCAGTATTACACCAGGGATTTCAAGCATCTTCACACCCTCTTTCAGCATTCTCCTCTGCAGCAGGAACCACAGCGTTCGGATCAAGCAAACAAGCACTACTGCAGAACAGAGGCCTCAAGCCCTGCCACTTAGCACAAAACTACAAAGGTTAGTCCTGCTATCCTGCAACCCAGTGAAATCCTTCTGTGTAAAAACTAAAGATCCCAGCTGGTAGCATTTCTCTTACTGTTCTTTTAATATCATAAAAAGGGTAATCTACTGCCTGGCACTAGCACCTTCTTAGTAGTTCAGATATCAAAAGTATTTCAAGGAAATGAAAGAATAGCTCACTTTTCCTTGCTTGTGATTACAAATACAGTTAAACATACACATGTAACTGTATATACTTATATGTGTACAGATATAAAAGAATAAAATCCTCACAACACTAGAGTAGTCTCAGCATAAAAGACAGCATTAACATAGATTTCCATGTTGTCTGCACAAGAACTTAGTACCAGACACTTCTTTCATCAGAATGCCAGTCTCAAACTTCTAGAGATAAAGCCTGAAGGATCAGAATGTGTTTTTAGGTGTTCTCCATGATCATGGAAAACTTAGTAATTTTAGTATTATTTATTTCAAATTAAGCAACTTTCTCTGTGATCTACATGTTTTATTATTAGCATACATTTGAAAAAAAAATACCCTTATGCTTACTTTGCAGCACAACGGACACCACCATTGAAGGAAGTGATACGGGATTATGAAATACATGCTTTAGGGAGCTCTAAGAACTTTTTTTTTTGTTCATCTAATTAACATATTTGGAAGAGGGGTAAGGGAAAAAATAGATTTTCAATACGGGAGTTCTCATATGAATTCTAGTTCTTCATGTGTAAAATATATGGGCAGAATTAACAGATGAGCTCTGGCAATACTTTTAACAGAATACATGAAGGCAGAGACCTACTCTAACCCTTTCCCCTGAAGGCCACATCTGTGCACAGCAGGCGAGATCATCTCCAGAATTCTACAAAACAGTAAAATTATTTGAGTTTCAGACACAGATGCAGGATTTCTTACTGAAAGCTACAGCAAAGAAATTAGTTCATGGCCCAAATATCACATTTTTAAATTTGACATAAGAATAGTTTTGACTTATCAAGCATTGAAAATTCTCTGTATCCAGTGTAATATCTGAACTGCTTGTTAAGGACTGTTACCCAAATACAAACATCATAATAGTGAGTTGATACCACACTAGTATTTCCAGTTTCCAGCAACTTGTTCTGTCATTCTCATCTATCATCAACAAAGGAACATAGTTTAGACTACCAGTTTTATGTCAAAATAATGGAAAAGGGGGTGTCGTAATTATTTTTGTTGTCATTTGTTAACATGTTTTCCATTGTTTTCTCACTGTACTGTAATGCATTTATCTAGCTTGCAGAATTCAGGCCCCCTTCACAAAACGCACCATCTGCTATTCCACTAAGATGGAAAACAGGCAAAGAAAATCTTCCCTTATCTGAAGGAATCTGCAAATTAAATCTGAGCATCAAGAAAGTTAGGGATTTTCTAAGAAGTTAATCCCAAGTCTTCACACACAGACTGTATCAAACAAATTGAAAAAAATTTTTTTTCTAATTAACTTAGGCAGGCATCCGAGTCAGAGAACTAAACAACATGGCTGCATCATTTAGCCTGGATACAGTCATGTTTCAGAGCTATCTTATCATCTAACACTTAGACACAGACAGCCCATTACCAATTAATACTTATTTCAAGTAGGTTAGAAAATAAAGCACGCAGCCATCAACTCTGGTACAGCTAAACAAGGCACAGCTGGTCTTTATTGATTCTTCACACTATAATTCACAGGGAATACTTTGTTTTCTGCAGTTTAAAGAAATACGAACTCTTTAAAACAGGACTTTCAGGCTTCAATACTACAAAACACAGTAAAATGGAAGCACTAGGAGGTGTATGCGTGAATCTGTACACACGGACCCAAAGAACCATCACATCTCGACACGCGGTGCTCGCCCATCCACACGTACACAAAGTCTGCAGAAACACACCGGAGTAACTGGGATGTTCTATATACGGGGAACACTTTGGCTGAAACTTTTCATCGCAAGAGCCCGAACACTGCTCTGATCCAGGCCCGTTAACACTTCGCTGCTCTCTGCCCTGTCCTTCTCCGGCCCCACCGAGCTCCCCGGGCTCGGGGGGCGTGGGGCCACCAGATCCAACTCGGGGCCTTTCCCCCGCTCGGAGCCAGCGCGCCCGGGGCGGCTCCTCCCGCACGACGCCAGTTCTTGGGTTTCTTTTCCCAAAGAAAGTTGTTACGGCGGGGAGAGGCCCGGCTGGCCCGGCCCATCGCCCCCTGAGCCCCCGCGTCCCGCGGGAGGAACGGGAGCGGCGCCGGGAAGCGGCCGCGGCCTTAGGGACGGACGGACGGACGGCGCCGCTCCCCCCGGGCTGCCGCCTCCCGCAGCGGCGGGGCCGGCGCAGCCCCCGCTGCCCTCCCCGACTCGCTCGGAGGAAAACAGGAACCCGACCG